>PJEM01000694.1:60318-424487 GCA_004023845.1 Helogale parvula | reverse complement strand
GGTGTCCTATAGTTTAACCCAATTATGACGCTGTCTATCTGGAGATAGCATCAAGTTCCATAGGTTAAGAGTGGGTCTCACAAGACTGTCCCCCACACCCCCATTTCAGATGCCAGTTGCAACTCCAGGTTGTTACCTATACTTCTGATTATCCACTGGCTATAAATCAGAGGTTCCCATGACCTCCTCCTTGGGTTTGCTCGATTCGCTGGAGTGACTCATGAATCTCAGAGAAATTTTACTTATGAAATTATCAATGTATTTTAAAAGGATCTTCCTCAGGAACTACCAGATGAATCAGATGCATAGAGCAAGGCTGGGGAGAAGGCTGGAGCTTCTGGGTCCCCTCCACGTGTGCCACTTTCCCCAAATTGCCACACGTTTACCAATCTGGAGGCTCTCTGAAACCTGTCCTTTTGGATTGTTATGTAGGTTTCGTTACACAGCCACGGTTGATAAAATCTTGGTCGTTGGCAATTGATTTAACCTCCAGCATCTATCTCTTCCCCTAGAAGGGAGATCAGGACAGTGGGGTTAAAAGTTCTAATCCTTTAATCACTCAGCTGGTTCTCCTGGAAACCAGCCCCCACCCCCTCTGCCATCCTAGGTGCTAAACAAAAATAATCTCGTTAACATAAGACCATTTTAGTGCATTCATCACTTAGGCAATTCCTAGGATTTTAGGAACTCTGTACCAGTTGCAGAAAAAGGCCAAATAGATGTTTCTTCTTATTAATCACATCACAGGCACCTAGAGCTAACTGGAACAAAATAGGTAAAAAGCCAACAATATTTTAAAGAGACTTGCGCCGTCAGGAGAATCACCGTTACACTAAAAGGGATTCTAACTCCTTTGCCTAAAGCCACAAGCTTGGTTAGCACATTGTCTGCCATCCAAATTCATACAAACATTTCACTGCATTACATATACGGCCTCTGTTCATTTCCAATAAATGTCCTTGCTTCCCATCGGCAAACCAGGAGCGAATGCTGCATACTTTCCGATCTCTCTTATGAAAGCTTTTGCCCCACTCTTAGGACCAATTTCTGTTGTAACGTAAGCTACTTTGCATTGTAGTAACAATTTCAGAATTTCAATTGCTTTAAACAAACAAAAAAAAAGGTTTATGATTTGAGCATATAACACATTTTAAACAAATACAATTCACCACATCTATTAATGGACTTGTATACTGCTTCTAATTTTCACATATTAGAACTAATTCTGACCAGATATATTTGTATGGATATCATTTTGTACATGAATGAGCATATTTGTAGGTTATTTTTCTAGAAATACAGGCATGTTTTGGAGATACTGCCAGTCTGGTTCCTTACCATCGCAATAAAGTGAATAGAGCAAGAAAGCAAGTCAAACAAAAATTCTGGTGTCCCAACGCATGGAAAAGTTGTGCTCATACTATATGGGAATCTGTTACATCTAAAAGAATAATGTACATATTTTAATTAAAAACTAGTTTATTGCTAGAAACTGCTAACCATCATCTGAACTTTCAGTGAACTGTAATCACGATCATAAATCATCATAACAAATACAGTAATAATGAAAAAGTTGGAAATGTTGTGAGAATTCTCAAAATGTGACACAGAGACATGAAATGGGCGAATGCTGTTGGAAAAATGGCGCTGATGGATTTACTTGACTCGGGGTTGCCACCAACCTTCAGTCTGCAAAAAGCACATTATTTGTGGAGCATAGAACAAGGCAGGGCAATGAAAGGAGGTGTGCCTGGAGGATGGCTAGGCCAAAGTACGTGCACATTTTAAAATCTGATACGGACCTGCTAGTTTACACACCCATTAGCGGTGTATGAGACCACCTGTTTCTTCTTACCTACAAAACTCTTACCGATTCTTTTGAATTTTTTCTCACCTGGGAGGTGAAAAATAACTTTTCATCCTTTTAATATATTTCAGAATTATTTGTATTCTTTTTTGGTTTATTCCTGTCTGCTCATTTCTCTACTTGGGTGTGTCTTTTTCTTTTAATGTTTATTTATTTATTTATTTTGAGAGAGAGAGAGAGACAAAGCAAGAGGGGAGGAGGGACAGAGAGAGAGGTGGGGGGAGGGAGAGAGAGAGAATTCCAAGCAGGCTCCATGCTACCAGCACAGAGCCCGACACAGGACTTGAACTCACGAAATGTGCTGTCATGACCTGAGCCAAAATCAAGTCGGCTGCTTAACCTACTGAGCCACCCAGGTGCTCCTGGTGTCTCTTTTTCTTATTGATTTTAAGAACTACTTACATATTCAAGAAAAAGTCATTTATGATACAAATCAAAAATATTGCTCTGGGTACTTATTTACATTTGGAGGCTGTTCGTTGTAATTTTTGCCATGAAGAACTTTCCCCCCTTTTTTATGTAGTCAAATATCAATTGTGTGTGTGTGTGTGTGTGTGTGTGTGTGTGTGATATGTCTGAGTTATGGTCTTTTTTTTACAAAATGTCTTATCATAAATGAACACAGTTTTTAAAGAATACAAATAAAATAACTTTTTTGTTTTCTTCTAGTATTTGTAGTTTCATATTTTGCTTTAAAATTTGTAATATGGATGAAACTAATTTCTGTGTAAGGGATGAAGGAGGGATACTTTTAATCTCTACCTGGATTAAGAGTAAGTGCCTTTGTAGGTGATGATTTGTTGACTGTAGAACAAGGCATAGCAAGGGACTAGTTTTTCAATGAATATAGTCTTGTAATTTTGACTTTTGTATCCCATTCACATAAAATCCACCAAAACCTGCTTGAAATAAGTAAATTCTTTATTGTTATGAAAAAAGGAACAGGAGGGTAAGCAGCCCTTACCCAGCTCCTGTTTAATATCTCCCTACAGCAATATGGAAACAATGTTGTCAGATCTTCCCATTTTTCAAAAGAAGCTGCAATCTGGATTTTCATGTGAAATCCCCTGTTGTTTAAAATGTTAGCAACTAATTCAGAGTTTTAAAAACATCGCATGGGCCAAACAAAACACATCTGCAGGCCAGATGGGGCCCACAGGGTGCCCGTTTGGGAACTGTAGTTTAGACATTTACTCTTCTCACCCTTGAAGATTCATTTAAGTGACTTTTCTATGGGCTACCAGAACATGGTGTGGCCAGCCCCTGTCACGATGTATTTTAACTGATTGTTGCTGGTCTAGTCCTGCTAGTAAGCTACATGATCCTTGAAGGCAGGGATCAAAATGTAGATTCTGAGGTCCCATGACCTAGCAGAGTCTTGTACCTAGTCAATATATAATTAGATAGTTGAATGAATGAATGAATGAATGAACTCCACCATAAGCAGTACCTCTGTCAAACATCTGAAAAAAGTAACTCAGGGTCTCACGGGTTACCTGATTCAGATTATTCCTTCTTTCTCCTCCTTTCAGGCCAAGTGCCCCAGTTCATCTTCAGAGAAACCAAATCTCTGTACCTTACAGTGATTTTATGAACAGGTCGCCTCTTCTACGGTGTGAATCTTGGCCACTAGATGTCTCTCTTTGCTTAAAGGACATTCTGAAACCCTGGGGTCAACTGGCGGTTTGCTAAACAGAAACCATGCTTGCGCAAAAAATAGAACGTCTTCATCTCAGGCTGATCTTCAGATGTTTGTCCTCGTGAGGAAGTTGAGTAAGGCCACAATGTCAAAGATGAAATGCCCAGGGACAGAATCGGATTTATTTTGTTCTGGGAGGGCTTCTCACCCACAAGACTTCTCCCTTGGGGGACTGAGTGACAGTCTATTGGGTTTTAGACTCGAATCCAGCAGACTACTGACTGTTCTCAAGGAGACTTGTTTGTGTGACTTTTGTCTGCCGCTATAGGCCTGTGGAGAAATGTGTGTTACTGTTAAGGGTCTGGTGTTCTAGAACCTGCATTTTAGAAGCAGGATTCTTGTAAACCGCATTAGACTGAGCATTTCCACCGAGCCTGCCCTGACGCGCAGATGAATTTTTCCACATCACGTTGAATGCAGGTGGATGAACTCTGTTGCCTGTGGCTGCACTGTCTCTGTCACCCCAGAAGGGTCCCCTGAGTTCAGAGAGAAGCCTGGTGTAAAATTCTCATTTTAAAGATAAGCAGATAAAGATAAGAATGCTGTGTCTCAGGTGCCTGGGTGGCTCAGTTGGTTAAGCCTCTGACTTTGGCTCAGGTCATGATCTCATGGTTTGTGAGTTCGAGCCCCGGGTTGGGCTCAGATAATGGAGCCTGCTTCAGATTCTGTGTCTCCCCCTCTCTCTGCCCTCCTTTGCTCATGTTCTGTCTCTCTCTGTCTCTCAATAATAAACAAAAATGTTAAAAAAATTTTTTTTAAAAAAAAGAATGTTATGTCTCATTAGCACCCAAGACATAATGTTGCCTTTGTTTTTTCTTTGTTTATTTTGAAAGGGATGGATATTTCTGTTTGTATTTCTCACCTGTCTTTGAGAAGTAGCAGAAGTCGCAGGGATGGCTCAGTTGGTAAGCACCCAACTCTTGATCTCTGCTCAGGTCAGGATCTCATGGATGATGAGTTTGAATCCTGTGTCAGGCTCCATGCTGACAGTGTGCTGCCTGCTTGGGATTTTCTCTCTCCTTCTCTCTCTGCTCCTCCTCCACTCATTCTTTCTGCCTCCCTCAAAATGAATAAATAAACTTAAAAAAATTAACAACAACAAAAACGAGAACTAGCAGAGTATAGGCTATCGAAACACAGATTTTGGGGACACCTGGGTGGCTTGGTTTAGCCTCCAACTTAGGCTCCCTTCGTGATCTCTCGGTTCATGGTTTTGAGCCCCACATCCAGCTCTGTGAGGACAGCTCTGAGCGTGGAGCCTGCTTCAGCTTCTGTGTCTCCCCCTCTTTCTCTGATCAACCCCTGCTCATTCTCTGTCTTTCTCTTTCTCAAAAATAAATGAACATTTAAAAATTTTAAAGACTTTGAAGGTAGGCTGTGTTGATGATCTGGCCCATCATTTACTGACCTGCTCTGTTCCTCCATTTCCTCACGGATAAAATGGGAATGATAGTGGTAATTGTCTCAGGCGTCGCTGGGACTATAAAGACACATGGAAAGTGCTAAGAACTGTACTTGGAACATAGTAAGTGCTTTGTATGTGAGCTGTTACCATGTGCTTGAGCATTGATCTCTTCTCTGGTTTTCTGCCCAGGCCAGTGTTCACGTGTGTCGATTGCTACACTTGTCTGTGATATGCATGAGAAAAGATTTCCTACCATTTTGTGAGGTCTCTGTTTGTTTATTTGAATATACCTTATTTTAAGGCTAAGTAGCATTACAATTATTAAATACCACCCTCAAGCAGTTTCTCAAAAGTCCCTTTGACTAAGCTTTATCCTCAAATAGCTTAATAATTCCTGTCTCTCTTTATTTTTTAAGTCCTGGTTTTGAAGGTTACAAGACTATACCAGTTTTGATAAAATCTTTAATAGTTAGGAAAACCTTCTCACTATAATATACACTTTACACTAACTCTTCTTCTCTTTACTGTTACTTTCAGGGCTTTTTTTTTTTTTTTTAGTTATACTTGAAATATTTCTTATTGCATTTAATCATTTCACAGATTGGAATACGGCCACCTGAAATAGCTCAGAGCCTATCACACACACTCTTGAGTCACCGTATCATCCAAGGCGACCAACTGTGCTTACGCCCCCTGGATTAAAGCTTCTCTAAGAAGGCCGGCAACTCTGATGGATAAACACTGTCCTCCAGGTTCCTCTCCAGCTCCGCTGCTGACCTCACTCAGAGAGTGCCTCACACCCAGTGATAAGGTGTGATAAGATTTAGAAAACTAGTTCCAATAACATGATTCTGTTTGCCTCAGGTCTGTTGCCGTTGATTCCTGTGCCTCTACTCTTTCACCAGGAAACCAAGCCATCAGGACTGCTCAGGAGACCAGCACAACCAAAAAGATGACAGGTTTCAAAGTGTTTCCTCAGCCGCTGGTCTCCCTCCTTGTTGCTGGGCCTGGTCTAGTCAAGGAAGCTCTGTGGTCAAGGTTAGCAGAGAAGAGATGTAAAGTATACCAGAGGGACCAAAACACATTTGTTTAGCTGCTTTTGTATGCTCAGGTGATCACTTTGTACCTGACTCACACATAAGTGTGTGTGAGATTTTGTAGCAGAAGGAACATTGCATTTGAGCACGTCTTCCTCAACTCTGCCTTCACACAAGGTCAACTCTTCTCGGGCTCAGAACAATGATAGGTCACAATGCTGCTACAGTGCTCAAAAATCCCTATTACTTTCTTTCGCTTTCTGTCCTCTGTAGGACTGAGGAGCCCTATAATCTAACCAGGAAGTATTGAAGAATTCAGCATCGCATGTGTTAGTAGATCATTAGGAGGAAACTAGAAGGGGTGAGTAAGTGACTTACTGGTGAGTCATCCATCAATAATTCAAAAGCACACCCTATTTGTAAAACAACCTAAATATTAGGCATACAATGATATCCTTCCGTTAAATGGGGAATTAATAAACAATGAAATATATTCATTTGCTTGGATTCAAATTTTCTCCAAAACCAGTATACTCAAGATATTATTAATGTATATTGGTTTCCTAATTTTCTGCTATCTGCTAACGTGTTTTTGGTCTAATAAGAAACTATAGGGATCACTTTGATTCCAAGGGCCACATGCCAGCCCCTAAGAAGTTACTGGGCTTTACAACGCAATGAGCTGGAGGTCAGTAACAGAGTTTCTATCTGAGTTTCAAGCCTTCCCCCATAAGACCTCACAGTGTTTAGCCATTTTGTCTGTCTAAGCCTTTCACCTTACTCCCTTCCAACTCCACAGCCACTTTCCTCCCTAAGTAATTAATAGATTATTGGTACCATTGTATAAACACATTCCCACTCAGGTATCAGTGACATTTGTGCTCCTACATGCACTTGCTTTTAAACACAGACAATAGGAAAAGGACAGCACTGAACTGAAAAGATGGCATCTAATCCTAGAACTTTAGACATCAGATCAACAGAATGAGGTCCTTCTGGAAGCCCTCAACCTTCTGTACTGAATGGAAATTTGGTCTCCACTTGCAGTTGGTGAATCTGGAAAATAGGCAAAACCTGCAGAAAGAGGACAACAGAGACTGGCATTAACTTGATTAGACTGTGAGATCAGCTCTATTCTGCCCAGGATGGTGCCTGAGAAAGGAGGGATGGTTGATGCCTTTGAACAGTTAGAGAATGTCAAGTCGGCTTTCTTCTCCTGACAACTTCTCCACTGGACCAGACTTAGGCTTGATCGTGAAGATTTATGCTGTAGACCAAGTGGCTCAAATGGTGGTGGAAACAAGAGAGACACATTGTGTTTAGGCTTTCTTGGGACCAAAGGTCTTCAACATGAAATTATGGGTTCCAATTTTATTAGAAGAATTGTTCACTCTAAAAGATATTTCTATTAAAATCTCGTGCTCTGAAGACCATTTTCTCCTTCCAAAGATGAATGCTTCCTCTTCTGTAATAAGAGGCATGTACCTCATTACCTTCCCCTTTTCTTTGAATGCTAAGAAACTCTTCCCCTACAGTTAAGTTTCAAATTTATAAATAAGTGTAGTTACCTCATAAGTTTTTATTTGCATTCTTTTTCTTAATTGACACTCTACTTTTATAGCTTCCCTTTTTATCGTTTGTGTAGTTTATGTAGAACTTTTATAGTTTTTGTTTCCTTATTTCTAGTCTAATATAATGTTTTTAAATGCATTGGCATTGTGAGCCACCCCAAGACATTTGCATAATGTAAAGGTGGTAGGGGCACCTGGGCGGCTGGCTCAGTCAGTTAAATGTCTGACACTTGGTTTCGGTTCAGGTCACGGTCTCTCAGTTTGTGAGCTCGAGCCCCACATAGACTCTATGCTGAAAGTGCTTTACCTGCTTGGGATTCTCTCTCTCTCCCTCTTTCTCTGCCCACGCTGTCTCTCTCTCAAAAATTAATAAACACTTAAAATAAGTGTGTGTGTGTTAATTTTCAAATCAGACCCATCTTAGAAAGCAAGGAAGCATTTGTTAAAAAGTTGACAAGATTTAGTTCTAGGTTTTCTAAGGCCAAAGAGCATTCCACCCGCAGCACGTACACTGTTGGTCTTTCATCAGCCTCCATTCCATATTATGCCACTGGTAAGTCTGAGGTTCCTTTGTCTGGGAAAGAACCCACATTGGTTCTTCAGCCTTGAATAAGAAAGTCAGAAAAGGAAAAATAACATTGACCCCCATCTTCACTTCACTGGAATTGCCCACCTCCCTCTCATTGGAATTATACATGAAGGACCGCATTCCTTCTGTTTTATGGGGTATGACCCGAAGTGTCCTGAGGTTGGACGTGAAAGCTCAACAGAGTGGCATTTTATAGCAAACTGATCTAGGACAGGAGTGTTCCGCATTCCCCTACAGCATTTTTCTCCCACTTTCCTTTTGTGGTTTCAGAAACCTGTCTATGTCTGCTACAAGAATCATTAGGTCTTGGGCTCAGATCTCCTTCCTCTTACCAGGCCTGGTGTTGACTCCAAGTGGGAGGGAGAGTCAGCATAAAAGTATTTCTCTTTTCCTTCTTGAAGGGGGTGTGTCCTGGGCTTGTCTGCCTACAAGGGCAGCAACATGCACCAGGAGTTGCTTATGAATCGGTGGACCTGCGTGAATGCCAGTGAACTGCTCTTCAGATATTTAGTGATGTCTTTCCAAACAGCGTTAAGAGGTGATTGAACCACAGTACACTGGAAGAAAGGCTCCCTAATGCTGTGATGTGAAGAGAGGAATCACCAGGTAAGCCCAATAGCTGTGATTTGACTCCTAAAAATGTGTATTACTATCACCCAGTACTGCCAGTAAATTTGAGATCCCTTTCTCCTGGGGAAAACTCTGATTTCAACATCCCATTTCCCAAAGAAGGTTAAATAAAGGAACAGAGAACGGAAATGTAGTGCTCAGAGACAAGAGAGTTCATCCTCTTGGTGACTATATAAATTGAGGGGACTTGCTGATTCGTGGACTCCAGGTTTTCTAGCTCAAAGCACACACATCTCTCCATCAATTATAACCCAGTAACCCCTATGCTTCAGGTGTGCCTGGCAGGGAGATTGGCTGGAATAAAGAAGGTGCCACCAAGGAAACTTAAAAATATCAGTCTCACAACTTCCACTGGTTAGTAATATATTGTTTTAGCAATCCTTTGAAATAAAAATATGCTTGGGAAGATTAAGTTTATTTTCACTTTAGGATGAATTCATATAAGCTCTGCATGAACCAGTGTAAATCTGGGAAGTATGTTCCAATTTAGCTGTCTCTGGACTCAGAAAAATCCAAAATTTGACCCCTACAATCATCTCCCTGCTCCTTTCCACTAATAAATATGAAGCAATACTCTGTATTTTCTGACTCACAGGCCTTGAAACTTGATCATTTTTCTTTTTCCTTTTTTTTAAAATCAAAAGTCCATTATGTAAACCTGGTATCCTAGATATGGGAAGTTGCTGATGCAAGTACAGAAGGAAGATCAAGGTGGAAGAAATATAGATAAATGATATCTGTGGCTTTTCCATAACGATATTTGTTAAACTAATCCTGATAATAACACACGTAGGTGAGAAATTACTGATAAGAAAGAAGCAGTAAAAATAGATAAACGTATGTCCTATAATTTATCAGAATACTGGCACAGCCTTTTATTTATTTATTTTTCTTTTTCTCTAATAGACCACTGCTAATTTTACAAACGTAATCAAAATTAAAAACAATCTTATAAAATGGCCACGTAATACTTTATTCAACGACCAGCAAGTATGAAAACCTCGAGCACATTATTTAAGCTTTTCGTACTCTGGTTACTAAGTTTGCTGAATGGTGGCAATTAGCGTTAGGACTTAAAATCAGAGCATATGCATGCTGAGATTTCAGGTTGACTTGCAAGCACTTCTGTTTTCTACACAGCACAAGCTGTTGGGAACTCCTGCTGGCATGTTTCACAGGTATGCATGTCCTGCTTCTCTAAAATGACATTACATTTCTATAATTTTTTTAAAGTTTATTTTTATTCATTTATTTTTAAGAGAGAGAGCATGAGCAATGGAAAGGCAGAGAGAGAGAGGAACAGAGAGAATCCCAAGTAGGCTCTGTGTTGTCAGCCCAGAGCCCAATGTGGGCTTGGATCTCATGAATCTGCGGGGCTCGATCTGACGAACCCAAACTGTGAGATCATGACCTGAGCTGAAATCCAGAGTCTGCACTTAACCGATTGAGCCAGGACGGCACACCTAATTCTTTTTCAAAGTAGGGGTAGGGTTCCCATTACAGGGCTTGTGTCTTCCTGTGCTGACGGTAAGGGGAACACCAGACCGTTGCATCTACGTGCCCTCTGATGTGATTCATTCATTCCCCAATTAAAGGAATGTAAATATGCCCCTAAAAAAATAAATGAATGCATTCATTTAACGAGGGTATAAGTGACTGAGTTAGCACTTTGGTTGGGAGCAAGGGTAAACTGGAAGCATCCAGAAGGTACTGGGTATCGAAGGGCATTCCCAGAGGTAGGGATGTGTCATAAGGGTGAAGAACCCAGAGAGTGGAGGAGTGGTATCCTTGGGACAATGTCACTGAATTCTCAGTTTTGCTTAACGCCACTCCTTATGAAACCATAGTCCACCCAATCTAAACATGTATTTACAACTTTAACAATATTCTGCCTTGTTTTCTTCCTCAAGTTCTTTGGCAGGAAATACCCAGAGCTACGGAAAAGGGAAAACGCTGTTCCCAAACACATCAGGGAGTTCTAGCTGTGCTGGAACAGGGAAGTGCTCACAGGAAGTCGGGGTCTCCACAGTTCAAGACACCTGGTCTTACTAGTTGTGAAAATAACCGAGAAACTTGGAGGGGTAGTGCAAAAGGGCAATAGACCCTCCTACCACACCTCTTCCCTCAAAGCCAAAGATTATCTCAGGAGCCTGTTCAGTGGTAGGTGGAAACCTGGGCTCTGAGATGTTGAGAATGAAAACCCATAAGAATAAATGTGAAAGTGTCCTGGAATTTCATAGGGTCATAGTAAATAAATAACATGCATAGTTGAATAAATAACAAGTAAAGAGAGAACAGTAGTGAGAGTATGTAGCCCTCAAACTGTGAAACTATAGTTAAATCTCGTTGATGAGGGTTATCAGGCCCCCATGGTTTTCTGGTTTCTCATTGCAAATGTCAGTTTTTAATCTCCAGGGCTCATAACTCATGGAAACTCTAGTTTTTTGTTTTGTTTTAAATAATGTCTTTTAAAATTAAGAGTAAAGTCTAAGATAATTTCCTTATTTGCTTCTTTGTACTAAGATTAAATAAATTGATCATAGAAGTTCTTTTATTGTTTAGGGATAAGCAGCCATTTACTATAAATTTGTGGTATTAGAATAGTTTGTCACAATAAAACAGGTTCACACCTGCAAAGTTTTGGGTAAAATAATCTGTCTTAAGGAAATTATATTTTCTATGAAAACCTTGCATGCTTATGTTTGTAGTTTAGCCTAATGTTGCTTGAATTATTTTGTATACTTAATCTCTTAAAGAATCCGGCTAATAGTTTCTCATAAGAAACTTAATGATATATTTCTTAGGTGTATTACACTCCATGGTATTGTTGATCAAGGTACCAACTAAACAAGTAAATAGTATTAAAAAGAAGACAGTGGTACAATTCACAAATATATGTCAGAATTTTACTGTATGACAAGGTGGCCTTTAAAACTGATAAAGAATTATCAAGATGTTTTGATAAAGAATAGCTTAGTCAAGAAACATAGTTGGGATAACTGCTTGTTCATTTGGGAGAAAATAAAAGTAAACACCTATTTCATACCAAATCCTAAAGTAAGCCCAGAAGGATTAAAAGGTTTTTTTAAAAATTTTTTTATATTTATTTATTTTTGAAAGACAGAGACAGAGAGAGACAGAGCACAAGTGGGGGAGGGGCAGAGAGCGAATGAGACACAGAATCTGAGGCAGGCTCTCAGCTCTGAGCTGTCAGCACAAAGCCTGATGCAGGGCTCAAACCCACAAACTGTGAGATCATGACCTGACCTGTAGTGGGACACTCAACCAACTGAACCACCCAGGTGCCTCTAAATGTATTTTAAAATGAAGGTTTAGAAGGAAATGTATAATCATTTTAGAAAACATGTTTTTGAGGTTGACTCCTAGTTTGAAATACAGAATGGGAAAGATTGACAGATGTGATGTCATGTATATTTTGAGCTCTTGTGCAGAATATAAGACGTTAAAAGACCAAAGACAAATGAACCCAGATTTATTACAGAAGTGAAAAGGAGCCAATATCCATGTTACAAAAAAACTCCAAAGAAACAGTTCCTAAGAAAAAGTAAACATTTCAATAGAAAAGCTTAGAACAATGACTTAAAAAGTCAAGCCAGGAAAAAAAATACAAATGGCTAATAAACATCTGAAAAACAATGCTTATTCTTAGTGATAATCAAAGACGTGGAAATGAAAGCGATTAGGAAAAATATTTTACCTATCAACTTGGCAAACATTAAGAGAGGTGCTGGGGGCAGTGTGATGAAACCGGCATTTCTACACCTCATGGGGTGGGGAGAGGGGTACAAATGAGGAAGACATGTTGGCCATGGGGATCAGAAGTCAAGGTGCTTAGAAGCTACACTCCACTCTAACCTGGGAAAAACCCCATTTGCCTGGAATGAAGGATACACAAGAAAAAGCTTAACAGAAAGAACAACTGAGGGCAGGTGGTAAGAGTTCGAACAACAAATTTGCCACAATAATGTGTCTTTATCTGAAGGTAGAGTGGAGCCTGGAAGGTTTTGGAGTATGGACTGACATAATAGTTGCAGGATAGGTGGAATGCCAGGAAACTGGTTCTATTTGTAGAAAATCACTAGGGAATATGATTGAAAAACTTGCTTTTACTCATTGGGAAATTATGATGAAAATACTGTTAATAGGTATAGGGAAACAAATAATGATTGTTAGTATATTTGAAATAATTAAGATTTACCAGTCTAAGCATTGAATGGAAGCCAGAAATTTGTTTTATTTAAAAAGATCCCTGGAAGAGCTTGTTACGTCTTTAATCTGACCATTCACATAAGAAGTGGCCCCAAAGCTTGGTTCTTTCCAGTAGACCTTATAGTAGTTCATCCTTTGATACCAAGGACACTCATATTTGTTAGAAGGATAGCTTTGAAATGTAAATTCTTTTTTTTTCTTGAACAAAGAAAGCTTATTTGTAAGGAATTCAGATGGAGACCAAATTAACAATCAGATTTTATTAAAATCATATCTCAAGCAACAAAATGCATTGGCTCAAAGTCCAAGAGAAAGATTAGATTCTTTTTGGGAGAGAACTTTAGAGAATTATTGATAAATTCTTTTTAAAGAATAAACATCGCTTTAAAGAATAAATATTTAGGGGCACCTGGGTGGCTCAGTGGGTTAAGCGTCTGGCTTTGGCTCAGGTCATGATCTCATGGTTCATGGGTTCAAGCCCCACGTTGGGCTTTGTGCTGACAGCTAGTTCAGAGCCTGGAGCCTGCTTCAGAATCTGTGTCTCCCATTCTCTCTGATCCTCCCTTGCTTGTGCTGTCTCTTTCTGTCTCTCAGAAGTAAATTTAAAAAAAAAAGAATAAATATTTAAAGATAAATTTCTATTTAGGATTCAGGTCTACCCTTTTTGTTTTCTGCAAATGTGAAATGGAAATCATTCCCACTTTATTTACAAGATTGTCAAAATAACCAAATCAACACATACGAACGTATTGTGTAAACTAGAAAGGATTATTCTTATTTCTTCTTTTATGTAACCATCGCTTCCCTCAAGTGGTGTGCAAGTACTTTTTCAAAGGAACAATCTATGAGGAAGTTCAAATTCCATGGGCTTCACCCATGGAGTCATGTGGGGAAGATGGGACAGAAACTTGGTCTGGGGATTCCAGGAAGGCTGGGTGGCCATTGCTGAGCTGAAGGCTTGGCTGGAAGAGACAGCTTGGCACCTTCTCTGGAATGCCATTAATCATCCTTCAAGGGCTTGGTGGTAATGTTGACTCTACTGAACCATAAGTGACAGGAGAAAATCTTCAGTTACAAGAGTTTGGAATAGAGCCAACCTCTGAGGCTGGCAGTCAGGTTCTTAGTACGGAATTGAGCTGGACTTTTCTGTAGGAAATGAACTGTATTAGAACATCCGTATTGGGTGATGAGCTCAGAACAACAGATGGTCCTATATCTAAGGTACGAAGCACAGATGAAATGACGTTAAAAAGCCCAGAATCTTTGTTCATGGGGAGCGCACAGCGTGCTAGACTGACACCACCAGCAGTAGGAGAAATCCTCTGCAACTGAAGTTCCCATGAGTGACAAAGGACACACAGACTTGTAAAAAGTGTATCTTAATTTTTGGAACAAGAAGGATCCGTGTGAGTAGGTAAGGCCACAAACTGGACTCTGAAGGGAGATCCATTCAATGAAATGTTGGAGAGTTTACATAGGAAACAGAGACCCCAGCAACCCAGCAGTTCTTCTCCAAAGTGGGTCTGGATCACTGCTTTTGGAGTCTCTCTTAATGGGCAGAGCTAGGGTGTATGAACAGCCCTTCTGATTGTGCTGTGAACCACCAGTGCCTGGCACAGTGCCTGGGAAATTGGAGGCTCCCAAATTAGAGTTTAGCAGATCGGCAAAGAAGGAATGACTGAGCTAAGTCCTTCCTTTGGTCTCTTCCAACCTTTTAATTCCAGGATTCTTAAAAATCACTCCTCTATTCTCAACCCAAGGATTTCATTCTTAGTAGGCTTTCAACCCATCTCAAAAGATGTTCCAGAATTAGAATAACCAGTTTGAGTAGAAAACAGGTATAAAGCCCAGTAAAAATTTGTGATCTTTCCCAAGTTCGATCTGATGACTGACAAACACTAAGGAAAAGAACAATAGATAAATAATATGCAAATAGAACTTAAGAAATGGGCATAGAACAATAGAATCTGAATGTGAATGGATCTGAACTCACCTTTTTCTGTTGGTTATTTTATAGAGGAGGAAACTGAGTCCAGCGAGTTTTTTGTTAACTTTCACAAGTTCTGACAGGCAAGAGACAAACCTGGGTTTAGAGTCTAATTAATCTAGGTCTTTTCCACTATGTTTATGCAACAGAAGCATACTAAAAACACCCTAAGATGTAAAATATGTCCTTAAAATTGTACCGTGCTCACATATTTATGCAGATACTCACTGGGATTTCAAATAACTTTAAATTGTAGTTCTTCCAGAAGTTTGTCCAGCTCATAAGATAAACAAACCTCCCAGCATTTTCCCAGATGTGAATTGGTTGTCTTCTCTGTTCCCACTTATTTTTTCACTTTTTCTACTATCTCTGCCTACTTAAAGAGTACAAAGAAACTCTTCTCAAAGGCAAAAGGTCCAAGGATTCCTTCATAAAGACAGATCCCAATGAAAATGTTACCAAAGAGTTATAACATAAAACATGAAATAAAATTAAGGTTTTACAGGTCCTCTACTTATAAAACAATCAGTTCTATTTGAGTCATGATTTCCCTCAGATCCTAGCTGGAGATCTGCTCTTTGCATGTGTGTGTGTGTGTGTGTGTGGTATGCACATGCCCATGTGAGTCCAGGACAGTGAGGAGGGAGACAACTCTACTGGGATTTATTCTATTTATAGAGGAAGAAACAATCCCATAAATATTGATGCCAGAAAAGCAGCCCAAGGGGTCAACTGTGCCTAAGATTAGAATGTTGCTAAAAATTCCGGGAAGTGTAGGTGTGAGCAGTTCCAACCAAGCACCACTGTTGATAAGGTGACAGCTGTTGACGTAAATATTGGAGCCCATAAATACATAACTGGAAGAGTGGAGAGACAATGGACAGCCTTCTCCACAGGCATAATAGCAAATCCTAATGATTGTTCTCCGCAAACTGAAGGACAGGGATTATCAGGAATGAATTCACTTAAATGAATTCAAGGAAGTGACAGGAGTCTTGCCATGGCTCAGCCTTCCCACTGCAGCCAGTGCCAACGCAGCTGTGGGTCAGGCAGCATGGGTCCCCAGCTGCCACAGAGCAGGTGACGTAAACACATATACTCTGGTGACAACAACAGCTCCTTGTTTGTAGCTAAGGCACATGGATTCAGAGAATTTTTAATAATCAGGACCCTTTCAGCTTGGAAGGGAAATCTTGAAAACACGATGAGGGTTGCCTCAAGTAAAGACAACATTATGTGGGATTTAATATTACCCTACCCTACACACACACACACACACACAGACACACACTCACACACACACACAGTATTTCTTGACGTCCACGCTGTTGACGATTCTTCTTTGAGTCAGACAATTCAGATACTATGGAACTGTCTTACCTTGAGGCTGAGATCCAGCCTTCTAATTACATCGCAGCGGCCATTGACCTGGAGGCATCTTTATTTGATAAGTTAATTTGATTCACAGTCGAAGTCAAATTCTGACACAATTCAACAAGTAACTCTAAAAACTGGTGCTGAGGGGCGCCTGAGGGACTCAGTCAGTTAAGTGTCTGACTTTGGCTCAGGTCATGATCTCATAGTCCGTGGGTTCAAGTCCCACATTGGGCTCTGTGCTGACAGCTCAGAGCCTAGAGCCTGCTTCTGATTCTGTGTCTCCCTCTCTCTGCCACTCCCTTGCTCACTCTCTGTCTCTGTCTCTCAAAATGAAAATAATTACATAAAAAATTTTTAAAAACTGGTTCTGAAATTGAAATATTAGTAATGTTAATCACTAACATCATTGAGGCTTATCACTTGCCAGGCGTTGTTTTGGGTACTTTATATGCAATAATGCATTCGAGTCTCCTAAGAACTTCTGAATTATATATGATTTCCTCCATGTTATAGATTGGTAAACTGAGGTATGGAAAGTCTGAGAAAATGTCAAAGGACATCCACTTGATAATATTGAAACTGGTACCTGAGCCCTGGACAATTCAACTACAGTGCTTGTTATGACCTACGTACCTTGAGATACCACTTCCCCACCTTTGACTAGTTGTTAAATAGAGGATGCCCAGTTAAGTTTGAATTTCAGGAAAACAACAAATAATTCTGGACAATGAATCATGTCCCAAATGTTGTGTGGCACATACTTAACACTAAAACTCTACCCATTATTTATCTGAAATCCAGTCTTCCAATGCTATCCTAGGAGGAGGTGTTTACACTAAGGAAGCAAAGAAAAAATTTTGATTAGTTTGAGCTTTGGTCTCAAACCCCAAATTAGAATTCAGATCATAAGATTGGCCTTAGTGCAGAACTCCTTTTTCCTATCTCAGAACCAGTCTAGAATAATGACTCTCAAACCTGCCTGGAGGCCAGCATCTCTTGGTAACTTTAATAATGCACATGGCTGGGCCTCCCTTGTTTGAGATTTAGTATGCTTAGGGTGGGATTCAGGCACTTTTATTTTCTAATAAGTTTCCAAGTGTTTTCTTTTCTCCTCCTCTTCTTTACCCATCCTGTTCTATAGTCCAGCTACTTGTGATTGGCCTACAGAGCAGTGACTGGGAATCACTGGTCTGAAATCCTGTCTGTAAGTGACACTTTGCCATTTCGAGCAAGTCCAAGGAGACAGCCTGGAACATATGCTCCATATGAGAGGAAGAGTGGGTAGAGGCCTAGAATATGAGAAAGAATTGTCTTACAATGCCCAGGCTGTCATCTAGGCTTCGTTGGCTTGGGTTTGCAGCCTCCAGCCTGGACAACATAGGAGAGCAAGAAGATTTTTCAGAGAGATTGAAAGAATTGAGAGAAAGAGCCATTTAAGGGCAAGGCCTCTCATTGGGACACAGACCCTGGCACAAGGAGAGGCTAGGTCACACCCACATGCACGGGGACTTTTTCCCTCTTTGAAATCTTCAGCACTACGGACCGTGGTCCAAACAGTGCTCAGGAACTGACATTAAAATGTTTTCCCTGGAGGTGAGAAAAAGTGAAAAAGGGGCTGGAAAGAGCACAAGCTTCCTCTGCAATGTGGCTGCACTCCAAGAAGGTATTAGAACTATTGGAACTTTATCAAGATAAAAAGTTTCGCACAGCAAAGGAAATAATCAACAAAACCAAAAGGTAACCTATGGTATTGGAGAAGATATTTGCAAATGACATATCTGATACAGGGTTAGTATCCAAAATCTATAAAGAACTTAGCAAACTCAACACTCAGGAAATGAGTAATCCAATTTAAAAATGGACAGAAGACATGAATAGACATTTTTCCAAAGAAGACATTCAAATGGCCAACACAGACATGAAAAGATGCTCAACATTAGTCATCATTGGGGAAACACAAATCAAAATCACAATAAGATATCACCTCACATCTATCAAAATGGCTAAAACCAACAACACAAGAGACAACAGGGGTTGACGAGGATGTGGAGAAAGGGGAATCCTCTTGAACTGTTGGTAGGAATGCAAACTGTTGCAGCCACTCTGGAAAACAGTATGGAGTTTCCTCAAAAAGTTAAAACTAGAACTACCTTACTATCCAAAAATTTTACTGCTAGGTATTTCCCTGAAGAATACAAAAATACTAATACAAAGGGATACATGCACCCTGTTGTTTATATCAGCAGCGTCTACAATAGACAAGATATGGAAATAGCCCAACTGATGAATGGATGAAGAAGATGTGGTGTGTGTGTGTGTGTGTGTGTGTGTAAATAAATAAATAAATAAATATATATATATATATATATTACTCACCCATAAAAAGAATGAAATCTTGCCATTTGCAATGACATGGATAGAGCTGGAGAGTATTACACTTGAAATAGGCACCTGGGTGGCTCAGGTGGTTAAGCGTCTGGCTACAGCTCAGGTCACAATCCTGCAGTTTGTGAGTTCAAGCCCTGCATTGGGCTCTGTGCTTAGAGCTTGGAGCCTGGATCCTGCTTCAGATATTGTGTCTCTCCTTCTCTCTGCCTCTCCCCTCACTCACACTCTGTCTCTCTCTCAAAAATTAATAAACATTCTAAAAATTTAATTGAAATAAGTCAGTCAGAGAAAGACAAATAGCATATGATTTCACTCATATGTAGAATTTAAGAATCACAAGAAATGAAAAAAGGGAAAAATATTACACTGTATTTTAACTAACTAGAATTTGAATGAAAACTAAATAAAAGACAAATGGAAATTGGGGCACCTGAGTGACTCAGTTGGTTAAATGTCCCACTTTGGCTCAGGTCACGGTCTCATGGTCTGTGAGTTCGAGCCCAGTGACTGGCTCTTTGCTGACAGCTCAGAGCCTAGAGCCTGATTCAGATTCTGTGTCTCCCTCTCTCTCTGCCCTTGTCCCGCTCATGCTCTGTCTCTCTCTCAAAAAAAACAAAAAAACAAAAAAAACCCCAAATAGAAATATCCAAGGGCACATCTCCGAAATAATCAAGTTCTGTTTCATAGACTTGTTCAAGTTATTTAACTATTCTGTTCCGTTACTTACACATATATTCTCATACATTTTATTATATGTGTGTATATACATGCACATGTTATAAAACACATTTCTTTTTATAGACCCTGACCAAAATGTTTGAAAAACACTACCGTAAGGACAAATATCTATCATTTTTAGAAAGCACAGAGAAGGCCAGAGGGAATAGGATTCAAAGAAGATAGATTTTGAGAAGCAAGATCTAGAACAATATGGAGCACAAGCTGCTGCTCCAAGAAAGTTAAAATCAGTAGATTTAGAAGGAGTTTTGGCAAGTGGGGAGGTAGGGACAGGAGAGGACAGAAATTCACCTAAGGGGAGAAGGTAAACACAAAAGTTGCGTATTGCTTATTTTCCTTACTTCCCTAGAAAGCCCTGGAAAGGATTGCTGCTGATGTGTAGGCCACATCTGTGGTAGCCGTTATCCTGTACCTAATGCCTTTTTTTCTCTTCTTATAGACCAGAGAGCAAAGCGTGGGGCCTGTCGGGGATGTTCGGATTTGTGTGAGGGTCAAGGTACACCCAGGAAACAAGGTAAGAGCTGGAAGGGAGGGTCCAAGTCTGAGTTTTCTGTGCTGCTGGTCAAACTTATTTATTCTAATAGTGGGTTATCACGTTTAGGAATCTTTTTTTTCATGGTTTCCTATGGAGATGTGAAAGAAAGTTGAGAAGCCACAGCATTCCTTCATTTCCGTCAATGCTGTCCAATACCACTTTTCAAAAATTGTGCTAAAAAGCCCACATACAGTAAAATGTTCCATCTTAACCATTTTTAAGTGTGCAGTTTCAGTAGTGTTAACTAAGTGTATTCACATTGGTATACATCAGATCTCTGTAACATTTTCATCTGGCAAAACTGAAACTCAGATCCATTAAATAACAAGTCCCTATTTTCCCCTCTCTCAAGCCCTTGGCAACTGCCATTCTACTTTCTATTTCTATGAACTTGACTACTTGAGATACTTTATACAAGTGGAATCAATCATACAGGATTTGTCTTTTTGCAAATGGCTTCTTTTTCTTAAATAATACCCTGGAGGTTTACCATGCGGTGTCATGTGACAGGATTTCTTTCTATTTTAAGGCTGAATACTATTCTATGCCTAATAAAACTTCTGGCAGTAACAGAAATGTTCTGTGTCTACACTGCCTATAATAGGTAGCCGCTAGCTACATTTGGTTATTGAGCACTTGACATCTGGCTAGTGTGACTGAGATGTTGCATTTTTCGTTTATTTTATTGTAATTAAAATTAAAATTCAGATGGTCACATGTATCCAGTGGCTACTCTATTGGACAAAACAATTCTAACTTACTGTGATTTTCTTGTTGCTGACACCAAATGACCCAGGTATAAATGACTAATTTTGAGACCATGACTACGTGCTGAATTTTGTCTAAACCCTTCTGACATAACCATAAACTTGAGGATAATTCGTTGATAATTACATCAACTATAAATAAATTTGCTACTTCCCTTCATTATTATTTTTACGCTTAAACATTGATTCCATCTTTATATTAATGGTTCTAAAGATCTTGGGTTATTTCAATGCTTGTTCTTACTGAGATGAGAGGGAAACTATGAAATATAAAAAGGCTGAATGTTAAATGCATTTAGTGGCAAAGCTGAGCAAGTCATAATTTTAAAATAGCTTGTGTTTAGGCAAATTTGAGAGCTCTTGATCAGTTTTCTAGGAAGTTTGTAAAGAGAGAGACTTCATACCTTCTGGAGCAGAAGTAATGGTATCTCAGGCTACACACATGAAATGGAAAAGTAATCAACACTGGGGGCTTCTGATCCGCTCAGTTAGGCCCAAACACTGTGTACATTTTTCAATTTTGGTTTGAATGACTTGGGTGTTTTTATTTTTGTTTTGTTTGTTTGTTTACTTACTTATTTTTGCATCAGCTTTGTAGCCTTGTACATCAATTGTCGAGCCACACACTGTGACTCCAGTTGTTCATGTTGCGTCCATGGTAAGGAGGGAGACCAGCTGAAGATGAAAATCCGCATGCTCTGGCTCATCTCTTTATTCACACTCACTGACGGCCGGGAAGGCTTCCTGGGGGTGAGCTGGCACACGTCCCTTTTTTTCTCTCTACCACTTCTCTGCTCTCAGTCTGCACTTTGAGAACCTAGCACTCTCTTGGCAACTGGAGCTATAGAATTTAATAGACTTGGAACCATAAGTCCTGGGTTCTTGTCTCAACATTACCAACATGGGTTGTGTAGCCTTGGACAAACAGTTTCATCTCCCGAAACTTAGATGATCTAATTGCAAAATAAGGAACTCAGAGTGAACCATCTTGGAGATCTCTGCTGGCTCAGCACATTCCTTCCTGTGGTTTCTTTGACCAAGAGAAGGCATACAGATTGGCATGGGTAATTCTTGGACTCTCTTCCCTCTCTCCACTCACTTTCTTGATGCTTTCATCTAGGATCAGGGTTTTAATGTTCTCTGATGGCTCCCCAGTTGACCTCTGCATCTCAACCTTCTGCCCTGAACTCTAACCCCATATATCTACTACCTACTTGCTATCTCCAGTTGGGTCTCCAATAGGCCCCTTACCTTAAAAGTCCAAAATTAAATTCTTGATATTTTTTTCCTCACCAAACCTTCTCCTTTCTCACCAGAGCAAGTGGTGCGTTTGTCCCTCTAGATGTCTGAGCAGAAAACTTATTTTCATGTGTGACTCTTCCCATAGTCTATATCTAAACCACTGAATTTGTTTTCTTTTGCTTTATCTTTAAAATACACCCAGAATTCAAACATTTCTCACTACCTCTATGGCCACCACCTTGATCCACACCTTTCATATCTCTCACCTGTGTTATTGCAAAAACTCCTGAGATGCTCTCATTGTTTCTGTGCTTGTCCATTCCTAACATGGCTGCGGGATTGAGCATTCTAAAAAGGAAAGTAGAACACTCTGACTTCTGTTCAGAACTCTCTGGTGGGTTCCCATATCACTGAAGTAAAAGCTAATCCATTGCTATAGCCTATAAATATATACACAGACTATCTCCTCAGAGATATTCTCTGATCTCACTTCCTGCTCCTGTCCTCTTACCCATTTCACTGAGCTACTCTGGCCTCCTTACTCTATCCTCACATGCCAGGCATGTGTCTATCCCAAGGCTATTGCATGTGCTATTTCCTCTGCCAGAAAAGTTCTTTTCCAGGGATCCTCCGTTCCACCCCCCCGCCCCTTCCTTCAGGGTTGTGCTCAAAAGTTGCCTCAGTGAGGTTTTCTCTGGACACCTCTCTACCATTCCTGGCTTGGATTTTTGGATCCATAGTTTCAATTCTTCTGGGAGATCCAACTTGGCCAATTGCTGGGATCCTTATGAAGTATGTCATTACAAAGTTATGTCATAATTATTCTTTTTTCCCCCTTTTAAATAGAGAAATGAAGACATCAAAACAAAAAGAGGAATCATTGTGAATAAGAAAAAGTATCCAGGTGAGCGTCCCTTAGAGTGTGGTATGATAGACACTGGTGCCAAGGGACTAGGGTTCAAACCTCAGTAGAGCTTGCGACTGGTTGTATGACCTCAAATCTGTGAAATGAGAATAGCAGCAATTCCTATTAGCAAAACATTTGAAATCTAAGACTTCTAAGAGATTTCACCACCAGCAGGAATCAAAGGAGACCCAGGATAAAAGGAGGTTCACCTTTCCCCTCTTTTTTCTAAGGTCCTTCACATTCCTAATCTGGAATCCATAGATGATCTTTGGAGGATCTTGAAACCCCATGAAATCGTACACTAAGTTTCATGTGAATGTGCCTAAATGAGTTCTGGGTGAGAGAATACTCATAGGATTCATATTCTCTCTGAGCCCAGAACACTTAATGGGCTCTCCTTAGGGAAACAAAAGGTGCTGCTCAGGAGTGGTAAGGCAGAGATGAGGGTGCACAAATGCTCGAGTAAGGTCTGGTTTAGTTTTGCTTTCACATGTCATATGAGGTACTCAAACTTGGCTAATTACTGGAACCTCTTCACAGGAGAAAAAAAGGGCTCTTTGCTAAGGGTGAGACTGGTGGTTTTATACCAGAGATACTTCAAGGAGACCAGAGCTGGGAGAGTAAGAGAGAAGACGGACTAGCATTTTCTCACCTCTTCTTCCTTGGGTCTTGATCCCTGAGACTTGACCCTGGGCTGGTCCTGAGGAATTGTGTAAAGTCAGGAGGGTGAAGCCAGGGTGGGTCAGGTAGAGCGGGAACAGCTGCCCTAGCAGAAGTGAGAGAGTAGACACATATCTCTCACATGTGGGACTGTCTGCAAGTGTCTATTCTGGATGCTTATTTTTACTTAATGTCTGGATGAGCAGATGCCAGTAACAAGCAGCGTGGCATAGCCCATGACACCCTGACTGCATGTGATGAATGTTTCATGGTGGCTTCCTTGACAATACTCTCTCTCAAGCTGAAAATGGGGGCTCCTGACTCTCTTCTTCTCTTTAGGCTCAGTCCAGGAATATGAGCTGTTGCTTCAGGTGGCCTACAGAGATTCCAAGGAGAAGAGAGACTTGAGGAATTTTCTGAAGCTTTTGAAGCCTCCATCATTATGGTTACATGAACCAATGAAGATTCTCAGAGCAAAGGCTACCACATGTAAATCTGCCCTCTGGGAACTGGGAGTGGAAATGGGGAAGGTGGGTGTATCAGTCAGGATAGGTTAGGTTATGGTATGGAGACAACCATCCCCACCATAACTGTGGCTTGAAAGAATACATGTGTTATTTCTTCTTCATACTATATTCCAACTCCAGGTTGGCAGGATGGTTGTGTCTATGTGGTCACTTGGGAATCCAGGATAATCAATCAGAAACTATCTCAAATGTACCCAGTTTGAGCCAAAAAGAAATGGAATACTAGCGGGTTTCACATTGGCATTTGAATTCTCCAACTCGGAAGTGATGCATATTAATTCTGCTCATAATTTATTGGCTAACACTGGTTTCATGGTCCCATTCAACCTCAGGGGAGGCAAGATATGTAATCCTACTATTGCTTGTTCGAAAAAAGCAAGAAATAATTGACAAACAGCACTCATGACCACAATGCTGGGTTTCAGAGATGTTCAATGGTTTGTCTATAGCAGTCATTCTCAAAGTGTGGTGCCCAGATTAGCAGCAGGAGCAGTATCAGGGAACTTAATGGAAATGCAAATCCTTGGCCCCATCCAGACTTACTGAATCAGAAACTTTGGGATGAGGCCCTCCAGGTGATTCTGACACATGGCAACATTAAAGAATCATTCACTACATATCATCATGCACCTGGCCAACATAAAATCAAGTGGCTAGACCTAGCATCCAAAAGAAGGATGGATACCCAGGAGATAGGCCTTGGAATGGAAAAGAGAAGCAGAAGAGAATATACCAACCTCAGTATTTCTACACGACTTCATTGGAGGGTCCTCCTATCTACCTAACACCGTGTTTTAGGTAGGGCCCATAAGCAAGACAGCAAACACCAAGAGACATTTTTCTTTTAAAGTCATGATGAAAAATCCATCAGCCAATTCTGTATGCTCATTCCCTACTAACTGACCTAAAATGCCCATCAAAAAGCATTCCTTTATGATAGACAAAAAACTGGGGCAAAGTTGCTAGACATCTTTGTGAAAATATGCATGATGATATGTAGTGAATGATTCTTTAATGTTGCCATGTGTCAGAATCACCTGGAGGGTCTCATCCCAAAGTTTCTGATTCAGTAAGGGAATGAGCATACAGAATTGGCTGATGCATTTTTCATCATGACTTTAAAAGAAAAATGTCTCTTGGTGTTTGCTGCCTTGCTTATGGGCCCTACCTAAAACACGGTGTTAGGTAGATAGGAGGACCCTCCAATGAAGTCGTGTAGAAATGCTGAGGTTGGTATACTCTCTTCTGCTTCTCTTTTCCATTCCAAGGCCTATCTCCTGGGTATCCATCCTTCTTTTGGATGCTAGGCCTAGCCACTTGATTTTATGTTGGCCAGGTGTTTGATACCAGCCTCAGAATCTATTGAGTTAGACATTTCCTTACCTTAAACACATTGCCATCCTAGTTTTACCCTTCTAGCTTTTGGTGAGAAACACTGGGTTCAGATTCTAAGTCAGAAACAAAGATGAGAACTCAACACTAGTCAATTTATAAATCAGGCCCCCTGAGACCAAGCTCTGTTTTCTGTGCAGTCTGCAGGCACCAGAATGGGGTCCTGCAGTGTTCCTGTGAGGACGGCTACACCTGGTTCCCTCCCTCATGCCTTGATCCCCAGAAATGCTACCTTCACACGACTGGAGCACTGCAGAGCTGTGACTGTCATCTCAACAACCTCACCCAGAGCATCAATTTCTGTGAGAGAGCAAGTAAGCATATCAGGGTGCTGGGAGGAGAGCTCTGGGCCTGCACCTCAGCACCCAACAAGCCATGGAGAGGGAACTCTAGCTCTTTGTCCATGTGTTCCTCTTTGTCTCCCTGAGCAGAGCTAGTGTGTTTGCATGGTCAGCAAAGGGTGATTACAGTATAGCCCACTAGGCTTAGCTGCACACAATGAGAGCTCCCTAAGTGCAGAAAATTCAGAAATGCAAGTTGATATTTGAGCATCACTTCAGCCTTGAGGTTCATCTAGCTCAGCTCTGCAATTCTCTGATTTTATTGAGATTTAGGAGGATTCACTGAAATCCCAAGTAGGGGGACTGCTTAAGCAAATAATTTTTTCCTGCCTTCTTTCATTTATTTTGTCAACATCAACTTTCAGAAAAGGGAAGACTAGAGGTGTGAGAGCAGGGAGGAGCACATAGTGATTATATTGAAAAATATATTCAAGGTTGCCTGCAAATATGTGTCCTGAATGCATTACCAAAAACAAAACAGAAGTTAGAAGTCTATTTTAGGAAACCAGTGGAAACTGAATGAGTTGTCGCCTTAGGTTTATGTTCAGTGGATGATGAAGTGAGCCAGATGACGTGGACTCCAGGGCCTGAAGGTCTTTACAAAGTTCCCTCAGAGATTACTCTAGTTATCTTGAAGCTTTGCATTTTGGCAGAGCTTAGCAAAGAGTGAAGGAGAAACTGAAATAGCCCAGATTTTCTGGACATTCCTGGTTCCCGTTCCCAGGATGATGCCAATTCATGAAGGCAAATCATATTTATTAAACACCATCTTTATACCCAGGTCAGAGGCAAATTCTGGGAAAACACAATGAAGCGCTTCTCTCTATCTGTGAATTAGGAGGCTAGTTGGGGAGGCTAGGCTACAATACAAAAAAGAAGATAATACAATTTCCTCAGCAAATTCGAATGAAAGCCTTTGTTTTGAAGGGTGATCTGTGTCTGATTCATCTTGAAGAGATACAAAGATTGATCACACAGGGATTATACTCACAAGGGTCTTCCCAAGGTGGAGCAGGGACATAGAATCATGAGAAATGCTCACAAATAGATGTGGCCATACAAGAGGTTGTAAAGGGGTATGGACAAAGTACTGTAGGAATTTCTAGGAAGGAAAGAATCTTTGCATCTGGGGAGGGATCAGGGGAGGGCTTGCAGAGGAGGTATGTTTGACTAGGTCCTAAATGAAGAATAAATAAGATTCATTCATATAAAAATAACCAACAACCTGTCCCTGCAAAGAGTTGCAGCAGTGGGTAAACAAGGGTATACTAGAGATAGCAAGTAGTGTTTTATTGTTTTGTTTAGTTTTTTAAATTTTTAGTAGGGGCAGTGTTTAAGCTCAGTGCCTAGATGGGCACATATTTCAGTGTTAAGTGACTGCTTTTTTTTTTTTTTAAACCTCACATGGGTGGCCACACATTTACCTACTTATAAGGCTGTCTTATCACCAGCACTTTACCATTAGGTTCTAAATCCACAACTGAAAATCTGGTTTTATGTATACTTCCTATATTATTTTGGGCGAACATTCATTATAAAAAGAAATTGAAATACAGTTGTTGAATAGATGGGCTCCAAATGTACTTCTGTAATTTTATGCTGTAATAAATTCAAGTGAATAATTTTTATATCTCTAAACCTCTTTTTATTTCCCATAGAGGTTTGGGGCACTTTCAAAATTAATGAAAGATTTACCAAAGACCTTTTGAATTCATCTTCTCCTTCATATTCCAAATATACAACTGGAATTGAAATTCAAGTAAGCACTTTCTACTTATTACACAAGAAATTGTTGGCTAAACATAAATTCAAGTGTTTTCAATTCAGCTTGTTTATTTAATACACATTCTTAATCATTCACATTCAATGAGTTATTACAGAGCAGTTAATCACATTGCTCACAACTGGCGTACACTGAGCATTCTCTTTCTGGGAGAGCTTTAGCAATTGGCTTCTTTCATTTCTCTTATGTTCACTTTTGCTCAGTGAGCCATATTCTACTAAGTCTTCTTGACTGTTTTCTGTTTTTTATTTGTCAAAAGAAAATTTTCATGGTCTAGATTCAACTGTAAGCATTTGGGATTTGTTCCATAAAGAAGCCTCTCTTGTTAGATGCTAAATAGAATTACTGAGAAAAATTCTGGACTATATAATGAAGTCACCAAAAAATTCAATTAGCGTCTGTCTGCCTAGGTTGATGATTTAGATGTGATTTTCACTGAACACGTACACAAACACTTTACAACAGATCCAGATTAAATGCATATGGAAGTTTATGTCTTATTTTTGTGAAGGAGAAAACATAGATTTGGGGGGTAAATTTATATTATCTGGCACTAATTGCCTTTCTAAGCAATTGGTTCTTCTATCTTTATTTGTAAACTCAAAAATAAATGGTGTGTGTGTGTGTGTGTGTGTGTGTGTGTGTGTACGTTCTCAACTGCTGTTTGAACTCTATTTTTATAATAGCAACTGAAAGAGCTAGTGGTGGTATCTCTTTGCTCAGTGGTTCTGTTGGCTTATTATCTCCATCAGTTTTTTGCTTAAATATCCTTCTTGTATGGGGACAAAGATCAACATGTTGCCCTTTCTTCTGTTTGTAAGCTTAAAGAAGCGTTCAAAAGAATTCAAGATTTTGAGTCAGTTCATGTCACCCAATTTCGGTAAGTAACACAATGGCCTTAGAAGGACATCTTCAATATTGTGCACCCACCCTGCAGAATGCCTAGTGCTGTTCCCAAATGACCTTGACAGAAAATAGGGCAGAACTGGTCTTCCTAGTATTCTTACTAAAGTAAGAATTTAAAAACATTACTTTTGTCTAGTAAGGTTTTTAAATGACAGAAGGGGAAACTTAAATATCAAATGGCATTCTCCAAGCTGTAGATCAGAGACTGGAACTGCAAACCCACAAGTGAACTTGGCATGTTTCAGGAGATCATGGTGTGCATGTATGGAACAGGATGGGGGGCGGAGATGAGGGTTGTGGGTTGCAGAGAGATGGTTTTTCTCGTTCTCTTCTCTCATAAGCACAGGGGGATATGATACAAAATTGTATAACTGGAAGCCATGAGGGCAGCCTGGGGCAAACCATTATATTTTTGTGTAGGAATCATGTGTGAACCATAACTCATAACCCAGTAGGCTTTGTCTACAGCAAATAAAGAGATATTTAGTAAATTATCTTTTGTTTATGTTTTCATTCCAAAAGTTATATGGTTAGTTAGCCATGTGTACATTGATTACTAACTATTAATAATTTGCTTGATAGAGGAAGTGGCTTAGAGGTCAGAGAACTTGACTTCATATATATGTGTATATATATGAAAAGAGAACACACAAGCAGGGGAGAGAGGCTGAGGGAGAGAAAGAATCTCAAGCAGACTCCATACTCAGCATGGAGCCAGATGAGGGGTTTGATCTCACAACCCAGGGATCATGATCTGAGCTGAAATAAAGAGTCATACCTTCAGTCAACCAGCCACCCAGGCGCCCCTCCACCTGCTATTCTTATCATTGCACCTGTCTCTCATAACACTTAACTAAATGTATATGTTATATATATTTATATGTTATATAAATTATATATAATTGCTTATATATGGTGGTCGCTTGTTTCCTATTTGCCTTGTCTTCTCCACTAGAATGTAAGCTTCATGAAGGCAGGCACCAAATCTGTTTGATGTATTCCTGTGGACCCAATGCTGTGCATATACACAGCAGGCTCTGTGTGACTGAATGAATCTCATTTTTATTTTCACATAGTCATTATAGAGATGGAAGCATCATTGTTGGGTTTGAAGCGGTGGGTTCCAGCAGCATATCTGAGCTGCTGTCAGCCATTGAACAGGTGGCTGGGAAGGTGACGGCAGCCCTTCAAAAGCTCTTCCCACTAGAAGATGGCTCTTTCAGAGTATTTGGAAAAGGTAATACCGAATTCCCCTCTCTGGGTCAGGTTATGGGAGTCCTTTAATTAGTAGCTCATTTGTGTCTTCTGATGGAAATGTTTCTGATACAGGACTGTTCTATGACTGACTTTCAGTAGACACAGGCAGCCTTTCTGTTCCACAACGCCCCCCTCCATCCCCACCATGATGAAACTCAGTTTCAGTGGATTATTTCAGATCCTTGCTGACAGCGATCTGGTCTCCAGTTCCCCGTGTAAACACTGTGGAAGATGGACTTTTCTGCAGGCTCTGGTGGAAATGACTCAGCAATAGTTTACTGGTACACATACTGAAAGAGCCCTGGGGCTGACATATTTTTAAATCATAATCCAAAAATCAAAGAAAGAATGGGCATGACTAGATCTTTAACACACACATATGCACATGCACGCACGCACACATACCCACGACACTCCACAACTTTTCCTCAGATTTTTTCCTTTTCCCTTCTTTACATTCAGTCTTAAACCTACTGTACCCAGATATGTACCACTTTCAATAACATGTATTCAATAATATTTACTAAGTGCCTAAAGTGTCTAGGCACATAGCAGTGGGAAAAACAAACAAAACATCAAAGCCCTTGAGAATCTTCCACTCAGGGTTTTCCTCTCCTGGTCCCGATCACAGCAAGAATATGTTATTAAGGACCAGCTGCAAGAGTGACTGGCCACAATGTGAGAAGCTTTTAAAGGAGTAAAAAAAGGATGAGTCATCCTAAAGTGGCAACTGCTTCCCTCTGAGCCATATCATTACTGCTTGTTCCCTAGCTTCTTGAAGATTTTCTGATTTTCTGACATTTCCTTACCGAGTGGAACTCCTTCCTGAGAGTGATCGTACCCTGTCTTATTTTCACCTGATGCTTACTAGTTGATAGCCCATTAAAAGCCAGATTGTTGGCACAGATCAGACACCAGCCAGCCTTGGGGAAGGCATCAGAAACAAGAAAAGGTACAGATAGGGATGAAACTGGACATCAAAGACAAATTTCTACTCCTGAATTTTGCCTGGGTTTTGTCTCTGAAAATATGACTTCTAAAGCACTGCCATATGGTTTATAGAGAGTGCCAGGATATTTAGACATTTTTCCTCTTTGTTTCCATTTTTTTCCAGCCCAGTGTAACAGCATTGTCTTTGGATTTGGGTCCAGGAACGATGAGTATACTCTTCCCTGTAGCAGCGGCTACACTGGAAACATTACAGTCAGGTGCCAGCCTTCTGGGTGGCAGATCTTCAGGGAGAAGTGTGTACATTCTCAGCTGGAAGAACTGAGGAAGGTAAAGCATCTCTAGCTTGTGTTTTGAATTTCACAGTGGGCATCTCCCGGTGAGCACGGCTAGGTGGAGGGTAACATATCAGGTTGTCTCATTGGTTAGTGCACTGCGGTCGAGGGTATTATCAGATGTTGGCAAACCCCAGAGTGTGGGCATGGGTAGCAGAGTCTAGGTGGAAACTGATAGGGTCAGAACAAGTTAGAGTTGATGTTTCTAATGGGGAAGGTGCTACAGGGGAATTAGTCAATGCTGAAGAGTTCTATGATAGTAAAAGAGCAACTAAGCTGGGCTCAGAAGTCCAGAAAGTCAGGGAATCAAAGATTCAAGTGAAGGTTTGAGTCAGAAGCTATAAGCTCAGTACAAGTGAGGGCATGTATACACGTCAGAAACCTAGGCAAGGAGCAGGTCAGCCAGGGGTGAACCATATACAATGACAGAACTGCAATGGATCTTAATGGATCTGGCATGTCATCAATCTTTTTTTGTAAATCAGGAAATGAAAGGCTGAAAAGCTAATGGCTCCTCTGGGTAGCAATGGCATTGAACCAGAAACATGATCACTTGATTTCCAGTCCTGGACTATGACCTCCACATGATGTTTCCTTAGAAAGCTTCAGGCTCTTAAGGAAAGGTAGATAGAAAGATGGGAGCATGTGGTGAGGAATTAGAACTCAAGGCATGGAAAGGAGGGACTCTGAGACCAGTTCACAGACACTATTCTGCCAACAGATGTACATATTGAGCAGAACTTATCTCCCAGCCAGAGACCCTACTCTTGCAGATGAAAACTCAGAATGATATTTCTCAAAAGACAATAGAAAATTTACTGCTCCTCTTTTGAGTTTTCTCATCTGTAAACTGGGGAGGGAGATTGGGCCAGATGCCTTCTGGAATCTATCCTTGCTCTTGCCTTCTTTACATTGGCTCCAGATATGGACCAGAGCTGGTACCAATCCCCTCCAGGTGTGAAGGCAGGCAGATCCCAGGTGCTTTGAGCAGAGAACAGTACTGTCAGCTGAGAAGAACAAAAAGAAAAACAGATGGGATCTGATCCCTGGGTTGACTTGGTTTGAACTGAATGGAATATCCCTTCTTGGCTGGCTTCCAAGCTAGCTCAGTGTCATGAAAGCAGAGGGGAGCCTGAAAGAAGAAGCAAAACTCCTAATCCAATGACAAAGTGTAGTCATACGTCCACATATGTTCCTTTGTCATCTCATCCCACAAGAATTTCTCAGCATAGTGGGGTAGATATAACAGGATTTAGTGCCAGTAGACCCTACCTTTCCACTTCCTGCTGTGTAGTTTGGAAAGCCACCGAATCTCACTGAATATCAGTTTCTCCCTAATCAGAGTCATAATTGATATAAAACACAACTGTTTTGTTGTTCTCTAGAACTGACCGTTTTTTATTTCTAGAATTTCAGTGTGATTGCAGGCAATGCCACCGAGGCAGCTGTGTCATCTTTGGTGCAAAATCTTTCAGTCGTCATTCAGCAAAACCCATCAACTACAGCTGGCAATCTGGCTTCAGTGGTGTCCATTCTGGACAGTGTCTTGTCTTTGTCAGTGTCAAGGCATTTCAAGGTGTCCAATTCAACCATGGAGGTACGGTCTACCTGTGCTAGAAGAAGTCACTTTAATTTTTTTTAAGTTTATTGATTTCTTTGAGAGGTTGGGGGGGACAGAGAGAGAGGGAAAGAGAGAATCGTTGGTGTGGGGCTTGATCTCATGAACTGCGAGATTATGGCCTGAGTCAAAACCAAGAGTAGGACATTTAACCAATGGAGACACTTAAGCATCCCAAGAATTCACCTTTGATGTGCTCTATCTCTTAGGAAGAATGATAAGAGCCCAATGTGAAGGCACACCATTGAACAAGACTGAAGAGTGGTACCTGGGTAGCTCAGTCAGTTAGTGAAGTATGGATTCTTGATTCCAGCTCAGGTCATAATCTCTCAGTTTGTGAGTTGGAGCCCCATAACAGGCTCTGTGCTGACAGTATGGAGCCTGATGAAATTCCCTCTTTCCTCTCTCTCTGTCCCTTCCCCACTAATGTTCTCTCTCTCTCAAAATAAATAAAATTTGGAAAAATAAAAGACTGTAGAGTCATGTAACAGACTTTGTATGAGCTCTACTGCTTCCTCCACAGGGTACAAGGAAGTCACGGGATTGATTATGTGAGTTCAAAGAGGGGCTACCTCTTGGCAGACTTAGAGGGAGGAATGAACTTCGGCACTGTATGGCACAGGTGCCAACTTTTTCATGTCTTTGGAGTTCTCTTTCCTGTGGCTAAAAGCTCTGACTTTAGTAGTGTATATTTTAAGGACTCTCTCATTTTGACTGGGGAATTCATGATTTAGTTTGGATATTTAAGAATTAATTTAGGGGCACCTGGGTAGCTCAGTTGATTAAGTGTCTGACTCTTGATTTGGCTCAGGTCATGATCACATGGTTGTGAGATCGAGCCCCACATCAAGTGCTAGGCTGAGCACGGAGCCTGCCTAAGATTCTCTCTCTCTCCCTTTCCCTCTGCCCCTCCCTCTTGAGCATGCATATGCTCTCTCTCTCTCTCTCTCTCTCAAAATCAAACAAACAAATTAAAATTAGCTTAAAATTTATGCAAATGAGAGAAGGATAGATACCATATGTCTGCATTCATAGGTCTAACAGGACAGACCTGGCAGGGGACCATGGGGAGAGGAATGGGGAAAGAGAGCGGGGATGAGTGAGGGACACAGATCAAGGGAGACTACTGAATACTGGAGACGAACCATGGACTGAAGGGGGAGGGGGGGGAGGGGGTGATGGTCATGGTGGGAGGCACTTGGGGGGAGAAGCACTGGGTGTTATATGGAAACTAATTTGACAATAAACTATTATAAAAAATTATGCAAATGAAACTTTCTTATGAAGAAATGCAAATAGGCCAAAAAATGATATGTAATCTGGTACCCTAGAATACCCATTGCTCACATTTTTGGTATCACTCAATGCCTAGAAAATGACAAGTAGCACATAGAAGGTACTCAATAAATATTTGTTAAATAAATGTCCTTCCAACCATTTTAGATGTATGCATTTTATATATTAAAGTACATAATATTTTATAAAATTGGATTATAGAATATATACCGTTACATAATCACACAATTATATTTAACTATATGAGGTGAACATTATGTATGTCAGAGATGATATTATATATAAATAAATTAAACACCCTGAATCAAAGGAAGGATGCTCAAAAAATATTTTTAAAGCCTAACTTTGTGTTGTTTATGGAAAACCAACTAAAACAAAAGGACACAAAATATCTAAAAATAAAATGAAGAGCGCAGAGCAGGCAAACAGAAACCAAAAGAAGGCAGAAGTTCCAAGGGGCAGTACAAGAAGCATGCTATGGGAGTCGGGCCAGAAGCCACAGAGGGCTCCTTTAGGGTGAGGCTCGGTCACAGTGATGATGCCTGGGGCAGAATGCCTGGGAACCCGAGCCGTAAGCCAGAGACAAGTTCCTGTTGGAGAAAGAGGCACCTTTCAAGGGCTTGTTAATCTCTTAAACTAAGACTGACCCTTAAAACCCGCAACAATTCCATACTTCCTGGTTGCTCGTCCAGTTTTTAAGGATTTTTACTTTATATTCTCTTCTGTTAAATGAAGGTCATAAATCCATATAAATTAAAACGTGAATGTCCATGACATAAATTTAAAAATTCTGATGTTAGCGAAAGAAACATGTTTTTGGAAAGCATTTCAAAATAAAGTCTTACCCTTTGAGGTTCAGCTGAGCTATTAGTAAGGCAGCCATGTTGGTCATCTCTGAGGACAGAAATGGGCCCTGCTGCAGCCCACATCACAGGATTCTTTCTCAGCTGTGCTGGTTCGCCCGTGTGCCTATGAATGCCCTGGGCAGATGACTCTGGGACTTAATGCTGCTGACCGGAGTTCCTTAACCCAAAGCTTCCACTCTGCAAAGCAACTAAGCTACTTATTGCTGATGAGTTTGAATATGGTCCTCAACTGAGCCAACTCTCTGGGCAATTGTACTGAACTTAATACTCTAAAGACTCTCTGCTCCTAGTTCTCTGACCTGCTTATTTAAAATACAAACTGACTCTCATCCTTGTATTTCAGGATGTCATCAGTATAGCTGACCACATCCTTAATTCCAAAGCAGTAACCAACTGGACGGTGTTACTGCGGGAAGAAGAGCATGCCAGCTCATGATTACTGGAGACCCTGGAAAACATCAGCAGCCTCGTACCTCCGACAGCTCTGCCTCTGAGTTTTTCTCGGGAATTCATTCACTGGAAAGGGATCCCAGTGTCCCAAAGCCAACTTGAGATGGGTTATAGCTATCATGCTGAAATGTTCCCCCAAAATACTTCCATTCCCATCAGGGGCCGTGTGTTAATTGGGTCAGACCAATTCCGGTGGTCCCTTCCAGAAACTATTGTCAGCATGGCCTCATTGACTCTGGGGAATATTCTATCCATTACCAAAAATGGAAATGCTCAGGTCAATGGGCCAGTGATATCTATGGTTATCCAAAACTATTCCATACATGAAATTTTCCTGATTTTTTCCAAGATAGAGCCAAATCTGCGCCAGCCTCACTGTGTGTTTTGGGATTTTAGACATTTGCAATGGAACAAGGCAGGCTGCCAGCTAGTGAATGAAACTCCAGACACGGTGATGTGCCGATGTACTCACTTGACCTCCTTCTCCATACTGATGTCACCTTTTGTCCCCCCTGCCATCATCCCCGTTGTGAAATGGATCACCTATGTGGGGCTGGGCATCTCCATCGGAAGTCTCACCTTATGCCTAACCATCGAAGCTCTATTTTGGAAGCAGGTCAAGAAAAACCAAACTTCCTACACACGTCATATTTGCTTGGTAAACATAGCCCTGTGCCTCCTGATTGCTGATGTGTGGTTTGTCATTGCTGCCACTGCAGACTCTACAGTGAGCTTCTCTGGAGTCTGCATAGCTGCAGTGTTTTTTATGCACTTTTTCTACCTCTCCCTGTTCTTCTGGATGCTCATGCTCGGCATCCTGCTGGCTTATCGGATCCTCTTTGTATTCCACCACATGACCCTGCATTTGATGATGGCCTTTGGGTTCTGCCTGGGCTATGGATGCCCTCTCATCATCTCTGTCATCACCATTGCGGTCACACAACCTCATGATGGCTACAAAATGAAAGACGTGTGTTGGCTTAATTGGTCTGATAAGAGCAAACCCCTCTTGGCCTTTGCTGTTCCTGCACTGACTATTGTGGCTGTGAACTTGGCTGTGGTGCTATTAGTTCTCATGAAGCTCTGGAGGACCCCTGTTGGAGAAAGGCCGAGTCAGGACAACAAAGCCACTGCTGTTCGCATGGGGAGGAGCCTACTCATCCTGACCCCTCTGCTGGGACTCAGCTGGGGCTTTGGCATAGGGACAATAGTGGACAACCAGAATCTGGCTTGGCATGTTATTTTTGCATTACTCAATGCGTTCCAGGTAAGAGCAATAAGATGAACTTCTTATATCATCAGGCGATTGGAATAATTATAGAGAACTGAAGTTGGTAATACCACTCTGGAGGCTATCTCATCTCCCCACCCCCACCCCCAGGTCTATACCCAACACTGCCTGGCAACAGTGAATAGAAAACAAACAAATAAATAAGAGGATCCATATTTTCCAATATACTGACGCAGAATATTAGAATTCTTCAGTAATCCATCCCAGGATTTTAATTTTTAATGTTTATTTGTTTTGAGAGACAGAGAGACAGAGTGTGAGTGGGGAAGGGGCAGAGAGAGAGAAGGAGACATAGAATCTGAAGCAGGCTCCAGTCTCTGAGCTGTCGGCGCAAAACATGATGCGGGGATGGAACTCATGAACCGAGAGATCACGACCAGAGCCAAAGTCAGACACTTAACTGACTGAGCCACCCAGGCACCCCTCCATCCAAGTATTTTAAATCGATCTGAGTTCATATAGCTAACATTAATCCCTCTTGCTGCTAACTCAGTCCTCTTTCTCTTGGGCAGAACTCTCTGCAAAAGCACACAGGGAAAGGGAAAGAATTAAGAGTGACGTTTGACTGCATGGTGCAAAAGAAGTATCTAGAGCATGATAAAGCAGGAGCCGGCAAACGGTAGCCAGTTCTGTTTTTGTCAATAAAGTTTTATTGGAAGACAGCCATACCAATTTGTTTAGATATGGTCTGTGACTGCTTTCTTTACACTGGCAAAGCTGACCAGTTACAATCCTATGACCTGAAAAGCTTAAAACATGTCCTCTCTGGCTCTTTCCAGAAAAAGTTTGCCTACCCCTGCTGCAAAGTGTGGGTTTTACATTTCACAATCAGAGAGTGTTCAGAGAGTAGGTAGACAAAGTAATCTTTAGGGTTTGACGAGTCTGGAAGACAGCTTTTAATTCTGATTTGATGAAAGTTTACTAGTACCCTCTGGACAACGATTCAGGGAGATGGTGGTTAAACATTTGAGCTCTGGACTTAAATAGCTCTCAGCTCAAATATGTCAGGTTATCAATGGTGATCACTAAAATATTACTTAATCTCCCTTTCAATTCCCTCATCTGTTAAACAGGGATAATATTATTACCTATATCATAAAGTAAATGTGAAGGTTAAGTGGCAAAGTTTAGCTCTTAGCACAGTGCCTAGCACATAGGAAATGCTAATATGTCTTCTAAAAGCAAGTGGTTCTCCACCTCAGTGGTAGTACATACTGCAAACCCCAAGAGCACGCACCTAATGGTGACAGGTTTAGGGAGCTTCTTTTGAGGACAGACCCATAGTGAACAGGCACCAACTAAGGGTGCTCTGTCCAGGAGGAAGATTCCAAGGTACAAGAAAGCCTCTGCCAAGGGTTCCCCAAGGGCTGGACTTGATGGAAACAATGTAGATATAGGTCCTCCGTTTGACCTTAGGGTTGGACCTCAGTGCCTGCTGCCGTCATAAATGCTTAGTCAATGTTTATTTAATAACTATTCTAAAGAAAGATAAGATAGAAAAGAAAAAGGAAGTTCTTTGTCTTGGATTTAGGATGACCGAAAGGGGAAAACAAAACGGCATGCATTTAAAACTTTATTCATTCATTTATTTATTTATGCACTCAACACAACAAACCTTTTATGAGTGCTTTGGTATGCCAGGCATTGGGGAGTGACCCAGTGTCCTTGCCTTCAAGGAGTCCACAGTCTATCAGGAAGACAGACAAGAAAACAACTTCAATGTTGGGTGATAGAACTGTATTACATATCAATGCTTCATTTTTCTGGAAAAGACAGGACCACACATATGATCTATTCTTTTTTTCTTTTTTTAGGGTTTTTTCATCTTATGTTTTGGAATGTTCTTGGATGGTAAGGTATGTGTGTCCATTTCTCTCTTCATCTCTTTCCTCTTCTAATCCAGGCATCCAACCCAATAAGATTTCTGGGCTCTTATTCACATATAAGAGGTGAGACCCTGGGTACTCTTGGAATTTGCAGTTTCACAGCAAGACCACTTCAAATTCTATAATTTTATAAAAGGCAAACTCAGTGGAAATACTCACGATTGATAATAAAACAATATAGAACTAATCACAACATATAATGTGAACATTGTAGACAAAAAAGGGAAATTGTTTTTCCTTTTCATTTTGCTACTTTTATCCATAGTTTGGCAGTCATTAAAGAGTGAAAGTACTTTCTGGAAGGGTGAATTCCCTTTTGCTCCTTGATTAAATGTATGCATTTACTTTGAATATGCTGAAAGAAGTATCTCCTTCTATATTTCTAGAGTTTTATATGGTAAATATTAAATAGCCTTTAACATTACATAAAATATCTAATGAAGGACAACCAATATAAGCATAAGAGTATAGAAAAAATTGTATATAAGCTTATTTCATTATTTTTCCCAAACTTTGAAGAATTCTGTTGATAGATGTAAAGACAGTAAGCTAAGAGACACTTTGTTTTAATAAGAAGATAAGACTATTTTATAATTAGCACAATTGTAGCACATACACAAAATCCCTGTTTACAGAGAAGCAATTTGCTGTTCTTGATGAGACTAAATAATTCTCTTCATGGCATCATTCACATGGTTAGGAAACTCTTTACTTCAAAGATAAATTTCAATTTAACAATTATTGTCAATTACTATTGTCTAGAATCTGAATTACTATGGCTTTTAGTACTGTTGTTCTTTGTTTAATCTTAGACTTGTTTATAGGTAAAGCAAACAAATAAAAGAAATCCTTTCATTGGATAGCCATGGTTAAGGTCTATGAAGGACTTCCAGGAAATAGTTCTAGTAAACAATTCCAATCTGTAGTTTTGCTCTGGGTTTGTCTATTATGATCGTGTATGTGCCTCTCTTCAATGTTTCTTTGTTGCCTCATAGCTGCGGCAATTGCTGTTCACCAAATTGTCTCCTTTAAGCTCTCAGAAGCAAGCATCAAAGGTAATCATGTCCTGCTGCCATGGGTCCAATGGTTTCACACTTTTCTTTCTGTGCAGTTTCACAGCAAGACCACTTTTGCATAACCCCGTGGGTTTCCGTCACCATTATATTTCTGCTATCTGGCATAGTGCCTAGCAGGGTCCGTACTCATAAAGTTGAATGAGTGAGACAGTGAATGAATGAATGAATGAATGAGAAGGCAGGGAAAGTTACAAAGATATTCAAGCATTGAGGCCTGTGGATGTTCTTGAGGGCATGTACCTTTGAACAATCATTTGCTTTAGTCTGACTTGCCTGCCAATATCTAGAGTTAGTGAGACCCTTTTCTCTGCCTGACTTTCTGGACTTCCTGTAGACGACTTTGTCTTCAGACAAGTAAACAGTGAAGTTTTTGATTAATTTCTAATATGTGAAATGTTCTCTTTGAGTTTTCCCTCTTAAATAGGTCTTAACTGACCGTGACCCTTGCAAATCTAGCTCTTAAATCTATAAAGTGAGACATTTGTGTGGAAACAGAGGATTCCCGTTTCATTCTTTGCCATGAAAGTGCAATCCATTTAAGGAGAATATGGTTAGGAACAAAAGCCTTTGTGTTCATATTTTGTATTTTTGAAGTTTATTTAGACTTTTGCCTTTCAGCAAAATACTGAAGGCCTTTCAGAATGAGCTCTAAAGAAGAGATTTTTGTGTTTGATAAAAGTCAACTGACTTAAGTGGATGTAAACATACATGGTGTTTAGAGATTTTTATAATGGAACAAGATAATCTTGAAATAATAATAATTAAAAAAAAAACAACTATGAGGAGATTAACCTTTGACCTTAAAATTTTTCCCTGGCTCTGCATTTCTTAGTACCGGGCACTGGTGTGAACTAGGGAGCAGTGGACTGTGAGGGCTGACCTGCCCTGTGTTTCTCACTCAGTAACCAATTGGCTGAGTGATCTTAGGAAAGTCACATGGTACCTTTTGGTTTTAATTTTTTTTCATCTGTTAACATTAACTGTTGGACTAGTTACCCAAAGCAGAAGTTCTGACTTTCTGTGATTCTGAGTTTGTGTCTTCAAGAACCAAAATCTTCAAGCAGAAAATGTGAAACTAAAAAATCACTCACTATTCTTAAGGAAAGGAGGGAGCTACTGCATATGTGACTGCATTATAGAAAAACCTGTAGTTAACAAAGTGAGACAGGACACCCCACATCCCGCCAAGCAGGGAGCCAGAATTTTTCTCATTTGAAAACCAAAGAGACAAAAACATCCCAAAGTAAATTAAAATGAAAACAAAAGTAAAGATGCCTGACAGTATTTTTTCTCCTTGTTTCTAATGTAAAGTGCTGACACTTGTCAGCAAGCAGCCGTGGTCACTGAGGGCATCTTTGCATCTTGTGGATCTGCACTCCTTTTCCAATGTCATTTTAAATCAGATGACAAAGTGGGATTTTGTTTTTGGGTCAGGTGGCTCACTTGCTTTAAAATAAGTGTGTATTTGACAGAAGAGAAAAGGGGTGTTCGTAATTTCCTGAGGGAGTTGGAATGTAAAACAGGAACCCAGATTATAGCAGTCGAGGAATGAGAAGGCCAGGAAGAGACCTCAGTGGGAATGTTCTTGTCAAGAAACTTGTGAGAGAAAAGAGAGTGAGGGTGGAAAGCAGACGCAGACTCAGGACCAGCCGTGATGGTGGAGCTGAGTCACGAGGATGTGAGCCCGTCCATATGCTGGCAGGGACGAGCCAGCAAAGAGAGTCTGAAGACAAATGGGGGTTGGGGAGGATGACTGAGGGAAGGAAATTCTTGGAAAGGTGGATGGAATAGCTAGACTGAAGATGGAGGGGTCAGCCTCTTCCCTGGACAAAGGAAACCTCAGTCTGATGCAGGTAGAGCAACGTGTGCAGATTGGGTCACAGGGGGAGAGAATTCAGACCCAGATACTTTCTTGTTTTGTTTTATTTTTAAAGTAGGAGAAAAAGCTATCCAATAAGAGATAGAAAAATGGATGGCAAAATAGGGGTCTTAAAAGGTCAGTGAGATTTGGGTTGTTGGCTGAAGGGAATGAAGAAGGCAATAATGTTCTCCACAAGGACCATCCCTCAAGCCACCACGACGCTGTGTGGACCCGTGCTGCAGTTCTGCTCAAATCCATGCTGAGGGCTGAGGGACCCTTCCTGGCCCTTCCATTGTCCTTAGCCATGTTCTCTGTAAATCTTCACCAAGAGGCAGACACTGGTGGCCTCTACAGATTCTCTCTCCAGAGAGAGGATATTTATTGATTCATGATTCCAATGATTCAGGCTCTGTTATTGACCAACAGCTTAGCCCCATATACTCACATGTCTGAAAAGGCTGCCTTTTCCTGACCACATAGAGACCCTGATTGTGTTGGAATCTAAGATTCTTCTCTCTACATGGGGCAGGATGCAGTTTTAAAAGCAATAATGACTGTAGAATTTTTCTTTAGGGTTGTACTATATGTTTCCTATGTCCTGAATCTAGAAAATCAATTCTTTTCCTCTGGAACTTTCAGACATTTCAGACATTCCTATCTCTATGATAATTTTTTTCCAAGAGCTCAATGTGGAGTAGCAACATCTATATTTCAGTGAAAATCGGGAGGTATCACTGGGCCGCCTACCGCATATAACAAGAACCTTTTTCTCCTGTCTCGATTTAGCTTCCTCATGACATGGACAGGAGTAGGAAATGGAGCTCATTCTTTCCAATATTCCTGGTGCCTAACAGTGTCTAGCACCCAGTGGTACTCAATAGGAGATGTTAAATTGATGAATAAATCAATTGATGAGTGGAAAAGGATACAATGTATCTTAACACTTTTACCTTTCCCCATAAATGCATGTTCGTTATTTGAAATATTTGATTTCAGTTAGATAATCCAGTTTTCAAAACTTTGAACTTTATTTAGCCTCTGCTGCAGTTACTGAAGGATCATTCACAAAGGGATTTGAATACTAAAATGAGTGAGAATAAGGCAAAGTCTTATTTGAGACCATTTTTATAGAACTATTGTTTTTTTTTTCCCCAAGGGTTCCTTTTCTAGTGATAAATGTGTGAACCAAAGAAATGTAAGCATAGGCATGAAAAAAGATAATGCCTTCTTTATTTTATTTATTTTAAAAAATCTTTTTTTTTTAATTTTTGAAAGAGAGTATGACAGGAGAGGGGCAGAGAGAGAGGGAGGCACAGAATCTGAAGCAGGCTCCAGGCTCTGAGCTGCCAGCACAAAGTCCTATGTGGGGACCCAAGAGACGTGAGACCAAGATTTGAGCTGAAATCAGATGCTTAACCAACTCAGCCACCTAGCTGCCCCAATAATGCCCTCTTTAAAACTGTTTCTAGTTTGTTGTTAGTTGTGAGAACACACAGGAACACAAGATTTCACTTAGAAATAAGTTCTTAGGGGAACGCCTGGGTGGCTCAGTCGGCTCTGTGCTGACAGCTCAGAGCCTGGAACCTGTCTTCGGATCCTGTGTCTCCCTCTCTCTCTGACCCTCCCCTGCTCACAATGTTTCTCTATCCTTCTCTCTCTCTCTCTCTCTCTCAAAAATAAATAAAACATTTAAAAAAATTTTTAAAAAGAAATAAGTTCTTAGGCATTTTTAAAAGATTAAAGAAGAAGAAAGGGTAAAAAGGGAGTACTCTAATAAAAGAGAATAGTGCACCATGTAAATGGAGTAAAGGTTCACTAACCACATTAAGATGTCGGAAATGGCAGCGCCACTAAAAGAACAGAATTAATGTCCAAATGACTGGTTTTTCTTTTACGCAGCAAAACTCGACAGATGTATCTGCCAAACCCAAACTCCCAAAGCCCTTCAACCCATTGCAACACAAAGGTGAGTTAACAATAAGCCGAAGATTAATAAAAGGTAGAAGAAAGAATACGAATATATGAATATATCATATGAGGACAATTGAAGGGTACTTTTAAAACCCTCATGTGGGAAGTGGAGGAATATCAGCTGGTCATATGTCTGGAGGTCATCTGGATGGTGCTCAGGGCTGACCGAACATTGCTGGGAATTTGAGGGTCGTGGAGACCTACTGCGTCCCTTCTAACTTCCTCACAAATTACCGCCATTTTCTCACTTAGACATTATGTAAATTGATGACATTCATTACTGGGGTCATGGGGTGCAGGAGTGTGGTTAGATGAACACCAATTTTGTCCTTACTGGAGAGCCACTCCTCTGTGTCAGCAACTGGGCAGCGGGCATGGGCCAGGTATTTATGCCCAATCAGGCTCCTCCCTAGAGTGTTCCTGCAAAGGGAGAAGCCACCCCTTGCTAAGGGTGAGAAAGCACTGTCCCCTTCACCTGTGACATGCATTGTTTTTATCCCCATATATTGGCTGTTGCTAAAGTCAGTGATATTCAGCTACCGGAAGACTGATGTGCATGCATTGCAAATAGTTGCAATTTGCCTGGAGGAGAAGAGAGAAACCAGAAAGATGAGGTAGAGGTATTGTGCTACAAGTTAAGCTGAAGTCATGTTTAAATGCCTGAGTTCTATTTCATGTGAAATTCGGTTGACATCTTTATTAGGGCAGAGAAGTGGGCTACTCATGTTAGATTCTAAGCAAAATTATTTAAATTCCAAATAAAGTTCAAGTGTTTGTACTTGAAAAGGCACTTGCCTCCCAAAGTGTCCGATGTGCCCAATCCAGAAACCTTGGGCCCTGTTATAACTGTCACCTACCTGCTAGAGTGTTTTTTACAAATCTCTTAACCTTTTTGGATGTTTGTCCCTAAGAGATCACGAAGTTTCCTTCTAGCAATGACATTTTATGATCTCAAATCTACTTTATCTCATTTCTCAGCCACATCTGAGAGATGTGGTGCTTCTCTTCTCCAATGAGAGATGTCTGACAAACTCAAGTCTCTTTGGCATTAATGAAAATGTGGCTGTCTATCAACAAATCATATTCTCTAGCTTTCCCTATTACCTTTCCAGAACTGTCCAGAGTTGTAAAGACCTGCATAGGCATATTTTCATTTTGGTTTCATACTTGGTTCCAAGATAGAAGCAATAACACTTATCATCTCTTTCCTTTCCTAGGCATTTATGCCCTTTCCCAGACTGGAGAATCCTCAAACGACATCACACTAACTCAGTTTTTATCCACTGAATAAGGCTGCGAACCATAAAATCGAGGGGCATGTTTTGGTGCAACTTGACATTTAGAACTAAATGTCAGTGAAAAAATTAGCTCAATATTGATTGGAATTTTCTGATGTGGACTTCTGGAATAAAATGAGAAGTTTTCAGCAGCTCAATCACAGGTTTTTAAAAATCTTCATTTAAACGAAACTGTTTATTTCCCTGAGGTTTGATTCAAAGAATTCGCTTCATAAATGTTAGAAAGTCGGAAATTGCATCTGCTGTCCCTGCTTTTCACTGCCACCAACTACAGTTTCCTTTTTCATGAAATAGCATTATTCCTGCGGCATTCCCAGTTATCTGAACTGCAGTCAGAAAACGTCATGAAATCACCCGGGATAAATGGATGACCCATGTTCGCTTTCTATCAAAAAGTTATTGGTGCAAATTTCCTAGAGAAGAAGCATTTCTCTCTCAAATTTCCCAGTTGGATTTTATGCTTTTATTTCTCTTAAGTTCAGTTACTTACCTTTGAACTTAATCAGAAATAATAAAATGAAAAAATTTGATTTTACACAGCTATGTAGCCATTAGTTCGGAAGGATAATGATATGATTTCGTATGTGATGCAGTGTTTTTCAGTCTACAAGGTGTTTTCATCTGGCCTCTAGTCCAGTGAAGTGACTGCCCCAAGGCAGATCTAGAGAAGAGATGAGGAAACGGATGCTCATCAAGGTGGAGACTGTGCAGCCAGTAAAGGGCGCTGAGGGCTTTTAGGGCTTTTGGTTCTTAGTACAGTTCAATGGCCCATCACAGCCTTGGAAATCACCTTCAACCCTACCAACACTTACAAGGTCAGATATGAGGTTCATTACTCCCAGAATTCTCTCTGTGTAAGAGGCAAATTGTGGGGGAGTTTGGTTGTCACTTTTTGGGGAGATACCCTAATGTATCCTGGTTTTCTTTCATAACCACTGTAAGTACTTCTGAGGTTGTTTACATGTAGACCCAGTGCCAGTCTCAGATGGAGAGCAGCAGGTGGACAGATACCACCTGAAATGACATTTCCTTTCCATTCTTTCACCCCTTGGGCTCACCAGAGTTTCAACCCTGACTACTGAGCCTAGAAGGACTGAGCCCTCTCTGACTCATCCCTGCTTCCAGAAATCTTAGAAATCCCAAATATTTGCATGGGCAGATTTCTTTCAACAATAATTGTGAGGACGATGGTGATGGTGATGATAATGGGAAGAAGTCAAAGAAGAAGAAGCGATAGGAACACTGTAAACTAGATAACAAAGAAGAATGGTTTCAAACTGTTGAGAAGAAATGATCACAACCCAGAAGCAATTAAGTGTGAGGAATAGAGATAACGTCAGTCACGGAAACTCTCCATACATTTTCCTTCAAAGCTTCCCCTTCCCAAAAGCTATTGGGATATAAGCTGTACCAAATGTGGCAATAAACCCGAAAAGAAAAAGACTTGGGACCTTAGAAACAAAAGATACTATGGAAGACAGAGCAGAGGGAATATCTAGGGTGAGGCTAGAAGGAGTTTCTACCCAGACAACAGCCTGGGGCAGATCCAGGCTAGATCAGCAGAAAAGATTGCTCAAGAAGATGAAAATGATAGTAGGATACCTAATAGCTCTCAGTGTTATTAATTTTTAAAATTATTTATTTTATGTTATTAGTTATTTTTATTATTTTTATAGAGTGAGACAGATCACATGAGCACGGGAGAGGCAGAGAGGGAGAGAGAGAATCCCAAGCAGACTCCATGCTCAGTGTGGGGCCCCATGCACGGCTTGATCCCACAACCTTGAGATCATGACCTGAGCTGATATCTAGAGTCAGATGCTCAACTGACAGAGCCACCCAGGTACCCCCTGAGTGTTATTTAGAAGAGATTTACATACCCGGGGGTGGGTTGGGATAAATTTTTGATATGAACACAGCAACCCAAACAAGTAAAACAGAAGTGTTACATCTAACACAAACAAAATGCCATGCAGAAAAAAAGTAATTAAACATACTACCTCACAGCTATGAATAGAGTATACAGGTTAGCAATAAGGAAAAGTGATTCTGATATAAGCAAGATAATAACACTATAAGTGTTTGGGCAAGTGGAGAATAAGAAGTCTATTTTGAGACTGGCAGAAGAGATCGAAATCTTTCTTTGTGTTTGGAAATTGATAAAACTGAGAAATAAGAAGCAACATTATAATCATGATATTTAGAAATATGGAAATAACTATCAAAAGAATAAAACAGTTAACAGAGATTTTCTCTGAGAGGCAGAAATTATAGTTTTTTGAGTCTTGAAACCATACCCCTGTAAGTGTGGTTAAATATAAATAAATGTGGAATGTGTGTGTATAAATTGAAGAGAGCAGGGATATCTTAAAGTTGGAAGTCCGCTTGATTCATGTCCTTGAACTCAGAAGCCACAGTGCTCTCCAAGCTTGTGTGGCTTTGGCCAGCTGCTTCCGGTCTTCAGGATGCCTATGAGAGCTCCAATTTAAGATGTCAAGTAGGTCACTGGGTATACTAGTCCATTGTCAAGGAAGATCTGGGCTAGGGATGGTGCTTAAAACCATGGGGCCAGATGAGATCACCTAGTGAGTACAGGGCAAAAATGAGGAGGTCCAAGCACGGAGCCAGGGCACCCCATCATCTAGAAACAGGGAGAGGAAAAAGATCCAGGAAAGTGGAACGAGAAAGAGCAGCCTGGGAAGTAGGAGGGAAACCAAGACGATGTGGCATCCCAGAAGGTAAGAAAAGCATTTCAAGAAAGATTTCAAGGATAACAACTGGGTTAAATACTGCTGAGAGTCAAGGAAGGTGAAGACCCTCACTTGTTCATTCCCATATTAACTTAAAAAAAAACATTTATTTATTATCGAAAGACAGAGAGAGACCAAGCATGAGCATGGGTGGGGCAGAGAGAAAGGGAGACACAGAATCTGAAGCAGGCCCCAGACTCTGAGCTGTCAGCACAGAACTCGATGTGGGGCTAGAACTCACAAACCATGAGATCATGACCTGAGCTGAAGTCGGACGCTTAACCAACTGAGCCACCCAGGTGCCCCACTCATTCCCATCTTATATCAAAATATAAGAATATAATAGGCACCCAGAATAAGAAACTCCAATGTTGGAAAGTTTCATACTGAATATATAGAATGGAATTATGTTTAGACTTTGCTTGGCCAGTTCTTCCAGATCTGGAACTAGCTATTTTAGAAAGACTAATTTTCTCCAGGTTTTTCTGATGTTTTCAGAATAAATAAAAGGGCTGAGGAATAGTCATTCTGTAACACCTAGAATGTTTCTCAGACTGATACAGATTTTGGTACGAGCCCCAAGGCTGTGCCCTTTCAGAGGACTCTTAAATGGAAAGACAATTTGCCTTTTGTTAAGAAGGCAGCAAGGCTGTGTTGCACTTACATTTATCAAACTTCAGGGGGCAGACTCTGCCCAAGAAATAAATCCTGGGCAATTTACTCAAAGCTTAAACACACCTGAGATGCACTCTGGAATTTGAGGGAATCAAAGGCAGTTTTAATCCAACTCCTTTAATTAGAAACAATTTACAGTGTTTTTGTGGTGTTTGAGACAGTAAAAGAGATTAGGTAGCTAAGAACATAATAGCTCTGTTTTGGGATAGCAAACAATACCTCTGCTTCCTGGGTTTATGTCCAAGGGTGCTGGTAAATACGGAAGGCTGCCTGCATCTAAGCCAAGTAGGAATTAGGCATGGCTGGCTCCAGATTTCCACCTGCTAGAAATGCGGTGTTTTGTTTAAATTTGGGCTGTATCACCGGGATATCCTTGGCTACTTTGGACTAATACAGAGTTAATTCAGGCACGTGGTACAAAATAGAATGCGGATATTCTGAGCTTTTCGGATTCATCTCTTCCTTTGGGAGGAAGTAGTTTAGCAAATTTTAGACTTTTGTCTGACATGAGCCACATACTCCATGACTGGGCTATCCAAACTCTTTACAGATTCCATTTGTAACAAAGGTCTTAGTGGTGGACAAAGTAGCACAAATGAATGTAAACTGTATTTAGAGCCGGGATTTACTAGGTCCTCACAGCTTCCTCAGGAAAGATCGAGGTGCTTGCTGGGTACTCCTCAGCCCTCAGCTTGCTGCCAGGGCTTGCCTCAGCACACAGTGCGATATGAAGAAAGGGCAGGAGAGGGAACAGAGGCTACGGAGCCCTCGATATTCCAATTTCTGTGCTAGACTCAGCATATGTGGCTTCTTTTGATCCCCAAAACAACACAGTATGTTATATATCATTTCCCCTCTATAGAAGGATGTGGGGGCTCAGGGGTTGGTGGAGAACAAACACGGAAGCAAGGAGACTCAGCTCCAAGGTGCCCGACTCTGCCTCAACTTCCCATGTTTAGAAACCCTCTGGCCTCCATTCACACAAGCAGCAGCAGCACTTGATAGTTTATGAACAGAGACTTACCCCTTTGGGATAAATAGTGGATCCCCGAGGCTGTCTTTTTAAATGCTATCATGGTACCAAGATACCATGATGTAATTTTTCCAGATACTTCACTCCAGATTCTCCTGGGAACTTGAGTGAGGCTCAGGGGGTGGGGAGACGGGGTGGGGATGGGGTAGTGGGGGGAGGATGGCGCTGGAGCTTGAGAAACAACTGAAGCCATGAGCGATGGGGGAAGAGTCTGCTGTTTGCAGATGACAACAAATTTTCCCAGAACGGGTCTACGTTTCACCTGGCTGAACCCCAACCAGACATGCCTAGTTACATTTCCTTCCTTGATGGCCTCCTGGGGTGAATGTGGAGGGCTCTTTCTGGGAAGGAGGCCCAGGGAAGCCTGGCTTCCAGTAGCCTTAGGCCTTTCTCTGCATTGTGGTTTCCCATCAGTAAGATACACAGATCTGCACCCATTAGATAAGCTTAGAGGACCCTGCCAGCCCTGACTTCGTCTGATCCTGTGTCTCCTCATAGGTAACATGCTGAGAGAAGAGAAATTTACCACCAAAGAGTACCAGCCCAAGTGGGCTTGGCAGGCCCTTATCTTGCTGGGTAGGAATCACAGACAAAGCGCTGCCAACAGCTACATTTATGCCAACCAGATGGGAGGCAACACCCCTTTGGAATTCTGACCAGATGCTTGAAACCAGAGCAGAGGAGCGCCCCAAGGCAGTGTGCTGCCAAGGGACACAGAGCTTTTGTGGATAAGGTTTCCTGGTTCTTAGATGTCAGCCATGTCCCCCAACAGGGCACGGGAAGGCAGCTGTGAGTTCCATGACAATGGGCTGCTGGGCACTGCCAAGGATAACTCTTTGAGGCATGAAAGCCTCGCCTGGCGCTAGTGATAATGTGAGTTTGTTTTTCCTGAAACTGGCTGGCTGGGGGAACCGGTCCCACCTGTCTTCTGTTTTACCTGCTTGTGGGGCATGTCATACGGCCTGCCTCCTCATCAATTTTAAAGAGGAATAAAAAAGAAGTTACGTTCACAGAATCATTTCCAAAATTTATAGTGACAGTTATTTACCCGTTAAAGTCTGCCACAACATGAGGGTCCCATGCCCTGCTTTCTCTCAGACCAGAGGAATGATTCTCCAAGTGTGTCTCTGACCAGCAGCGTCGGAACTGGAATTTGTTAGAAATGCCAGTTCTTGGATGCACCCAGACTGCCTAAAGCAGAAACTCTGGAGTGGAGCCCAGGGTCTTATGTTTTAACAAGCCCCCGGTCCCCCTTGCTGTGACTCTGATGCACACTCAGATTTGGAAAACACTGACCTAGAGAACTCAGAGAGGACATATTCCCGACTGAAGCTGGAGATTAGTCTTACCAGGCTCTGAAACCTCCCGTTATGTGGGAGTGTAGGTCATAAAAGACTTTTTTCCAAATTCATTTTCTATTGCCAACACTTCCAAGCAGAGAAGTGTTTGGTGCTGGAAGGCAGTATTCTGGGTAATGTAATATTAACTGTTAGGAAAGAAAGGGTTTGAGGCGGGCTCCAGCCCTTACTAAAGGTATTAACTTGTTACATTCCCAAACCTTAGTTATTTCATCTGTAAGCAAAGGTAATAACTCTGTGTAAGGTTAATGCTGGGAGCACAGGAGAGAAGCTGAAAGTTTTTAGCACACTGCCTGGTATTTGGTAAGCATCCAACAAATAGTGGCCATTAATGATATTAATAATGCTAATGTTAATCATGGAGCATGGATTCCATAGGACATTGGTAACACATCAAAGCAGTGTAGTAGGAGGAGAGAGAACATTCTTCAGGAACCAAATATTAAGCTTCAAATCTCAGTTCTGCTATTGGCCACCTTGGACAGGCATTCTTATCTTTATTTGTCAAATGGGAAAGAACACAATTACTTTACAGGGTCATTGGAAGGCTTACATGAAGTCAGTAAAGTAGCTTGTTTAGTGCCTGGATCCTGTAGGTGTTAATTTTTCTTTCTTTCCCCCCCCCTTTTTCAGTGGGAAAATAAACCCACATTTTTAAGAAGTCAGTGTGCTGGGGATTTAATCAAGCAAAATATTCATTCTGGGACATTCTATCCTGATGAGTTAGAAGATCCTTGTTTAAAGGGAGGGAAGAGATGCCTGGGTGGCTCAGTCAGTTAAGTGTCCAACTTCACAGCTCAGGTCGTGATCTCACAGTTTGTGGGTTTGAGCCCCGTGTCGGGCTCTGTGCTGACAGATCAGAGCCTGGAGCCTGCTTCAGATTCTGTGTCTCCCTCTCTCTGCTCCTCCCCTACTCACTCTCTAGCTCTCTCAAAAATAAACAAACATAAAAAAATTAAAAGGAAACAGAAAGACAGAGGGAGCTGTGAAGGAGAGAAAGACTCCTTATGCATATTTCTTTTCTTCGTTCATTATCCTATAGAAAAATGTAGTGACCCTTGGTAAGTTGAAAGCAAAAATGCCCAGGCAAAAAAGGCTTTTAAAAAGAAAGGTTAAGGGAATTAAATAACATTGGACATGTGGCAAAAATCCTGGAACATAGTATATGTTTAGTGAACATATAAAAGCGTACTTTTAGCTTTTATTTTATTATAAATATAAAAAGTGTATAAGATAGAAAGTAAAAACTCCTCTCCTTATTACACTTTTGCCCCCAAGAAATTATCATTATTAAATATTTAGACTGTATCTTTTAAGACTATCCTGATGCACAAAGGGGACCCACTGTACGTATTCTCCCTTGTGAGCTTATATTTGATGTTTATTTCAAAAATTCACATAAAAGATATTGGGAAATTTTCTATGAGATTAAACTAGTATGAAACACAGAGGGAGCAGATCTTATAACTTTAGAGCTTTAGAGCTTTAGAGTTCTACCTAATTTTCAAAATAAAAACTGTTAGACCACTTCTAGCCACAAAAATGGATCTGGAGAAATTTAATTTTCTCAAAAACTTCGCACCCCTCTCAAAGCTGCTGATGCTGTCATCAGAGCAGATGTTTAGGAGATTGTGATGCTGACGCTGAAGGTAACTCCAAGAAGGAGAGTTAACTCTGCACACACACCCTTCCTCCTCCCAGCTCCATGCCAGCCTGGTAGTGCCATAAAGTCCCAGTTAAACGTGTTAACTCTGGGAGTCCCCCTCCAGTGCAGCTGATAAACTGGTTTCATGTGTAAAAATACACAGCAGATGTAGATATAGGCACTGAGCAACTTTGTTCAAGAGCTGACATCATCTGCACCTTGGCAGGGACCAGCAAGTTCTACTGCCAAGAAGTGAGACTTCATGACTGAATTCTAGCTTTTCCTTCACAAATGCTTCTTCTGGATAAACTAAAATACATTATATGTGCGTTGTTATCTGGAAACATTCCCAGGAGGAGTAGGGGTAGCAGGGAGTCCAGGATAAAGCCCACACATGTACACACACACACACACACACACACACACACACACACACACACACACCACTTTAAGACATAACTCTGCCTCCTGGTTGAACATCTGCTAGGTACAGATACATTTTCCTCGTGCCACAACTGACTGAATGTCCATGGTTATCATCTCCACTTGGTACAGAAACAGCTCACCCAGGTTCACTTATGGAAGACTTTCAGACTCAATAAGCCTTCTCTTAGAAATCGTCCATGTCCCAGTTACATGTCTCAACATCAGATTCTTTACGCAGAGAATGCCACTGCATCCTCGCTCTAATTATCATCTAAGTTCTATAAATAAGGAAACAGAGACCATGTCTACCTAGAAAGTAGGTAAAAGTGAGATTTGAATACAGAAACTATCTCCAAAACCGTTGTTCTTTCTGCTCAAAAACTCCTCAAGATCCATGAATCGCTGAAAGACTGGTAAGAGAGAGATTACCAAGATGCCTTCTGGTGTCTATCATATTTCTCTGCTTTGGTTAATGTCTTCCTAGCAACCTATTTAGCCCTAGCAAGAAATGTCATCATTTAGCCACTAAAATACTCGCCATAGAGTTCATAGTTAGTGGTCTCCTGCTGGGTCTCCCTACATCTTTCACACGCTATCTCAGGCTCCAATCTTTGCTTTCCCCACCGTACCCCCCACAATCTGTGGACAGGTAATAATATCAAGTAGGTTGAATGACCTCCTAGGAGCATGAGGACACACTCACAGGAAGCCAGTCTTCCAGGGTGAATTTCTTGAATGGGAAGATAAGTGCTGTTCTTTCTCGCCCTGTGGAAGTGTCAAAAAGCAGGTCACTGAGAAGCCCCAGGAAAAACTGCATGTTCCTTCTCAGCCTTTCTCTGTTGGCAGAGGACACCTGCCAACAAACAAAAGAAAAATGAACACAGAAGTAAAAATCCCTTATTGGATATTGGAAAGCATGAAGACATGAGAGGAAGGAAAAAAGTGAAGTTGGAAAGCATGAAGACATGAGAGAAAGAAAAAGGGGAGAAAACAATTGTTTCTATTTCTGCTGCTACTGAGAGTATGTTGTGGAGAAATCACAACAGGTTTCATGTTCCTAGAAGAAGGCAAAGTGCAGACACTGAAGGTTACTATATGGAGGACATTGATCATTCCCTTTCCCTGAAGGGCTTGTGAGACCACACAAAGGGAAAGATGTGTATTGGGGAGAATCTCTTTACTTCCTTCTATTTGTAGGAAGTGAAAAGTCCAGGTGGAGAGCACAAGACGATGGTGTCATTTTCAGAAACACTGAAATGTCACAGTTGCCCTTAGTTTTAGGATAAGAAATAGAATACTGCCTCTTTTTAATTTTCACCTTATGAATTGACATATCGACTCACTCCATGTTTTCTTAGTTGGGGCATTTCCTCCTCCCAAATAGATCCTATAAATCTTTGGACATATCCTTTCTTTGTATTTAGTTGAAGCTAAATCCAAGGATCTGACTAGATTCGAAGCCATTATGCTCAATAAACTCTACCACATATACTCAATTCTCAGAGTGCACAGATGACACAGGCAAAATAAATAACTGACTTGTTTGTAATGGGCTGAACACTTTTGTGACCTTTATTAACATTGGTAGTCATGCAGACTTTGGAATGAGCAATCAAACTTCAATCTACTGGGTCTGGGCAGGGAGTAGGTAGGCTTAGAAAAGAATATTTACTTTCATGCACTTCTGAAGGGAAGAGAAAGAACATTCTTTGAGGATTGTTTTTCACCTTTACTCTAATTTAGGAACAGGCAGTGTTTTTAGCAAACACCACTGGAGACCAATCCATTCAGGAAATCAAACATAGCACTCACTCTGCAGATCTCTAAAAGCTCTGCTTGGAAGTATACAAACCAGAGTCTCACTTTGAGCCTTTCCAAGATTCCTTCATCTACTCAACAAAAATCTACCGGGCTCCTATTATGGGCCAGGCATCATTTCAGATATTAGGGATAGAGTATAGAGCATAATGAACAAGGCAGGGTTCCATATGAAACCCACGTGTTCTTCACCCAGCCTGCATTTCCGTATGATTACCAACCCATCACAAGCCTACAACTTCTCAGCTTTCTGGGACTATTTCTTGCTCTCTCCTAACCTCTTCTATCTTTCAAGTTGTTTTTTGAAATATTTTGAATTTTTATTGATTTGGAGTATGTAGGCCCCATCAATAAATAATGTGGTATTCATCTATGGTTATGCTCTAGTTCCAAAATAAAAACAAAACCACTCACCTAAAAAAATCCACCCACTATATCTTAGACATTGGCAAATCTCTTTGACTCTTCATGGTGCAGGTGACATCCCATGTCCTGTGTGAAGACACTCCTGTCTGCTCCTGCCTCTGTCAACTTCCCTCTTCCCTGAGCCTTGCATTCAGGTAACCACCAAGATGTTATGAAGGGTATTTATTGTATATGTTTCCTATTACTTGCTGTTCTTCATCTTTTGTTGTTTTTTCTTTTTTTTTTTTCTTCATCTCCTTTAATCTTATGTCACCTGCTAGATTACACCTTCCTTTGCAGCAAGGACTGTGCTTTATTCTTTGATAGTAGTTAGCTCGTTGTATTAGATTTGAATATGAATTGTATACACTTGAAATATACTTTTTCATTGGCTAATTAAAATATTTTAATAAAAAGATAATCTATTCAGGGGTGTCTAGGTGACTCAGTTGGTTTGGTGTCCAGCTTCTACTCAGATCATGAACTCACAGTTCATGAGTTAGAACCCTGTGTTGGGCTCTGTGCTGATAGCTCAGAGCCTGGAGCCTGCTTCGGATTCTGTGTTTGCCTCTCTCTCTTCCCCTCCCCTGTTCATGCTCTCTCTCTCTCTCTTTCTCTCTCTCTCTCACACACACAGAAATAAATAAGCATTAAAATTTTTTTAAATTAAAAACAAAGGTAATCTCTCCAACAAACGGTGTTGGGAAAACTGGACAACAACATGCAGAATGAAACTGGACCACTCTCTTACATCATACACAAAAATAAAAAAGTTCAAAATGGATGAAAGACCTAAAGTGAGAAAGGAAACCATCAAAATCCTAGAGAACACAGGTGGCAACCTCTTTGACATCGGCTGCAGCCACTTCTTACTAGACAGGTCTCTCTGGATGCAAGGGAAACAAAAGCAAAAGTAAACTATTGGGACTTCATCAAGACAAAAAGCTTTTGCGTAACAAAGGAAAACAATTAACAAAACTAAAAGGCAACATACAGAATGAAAAAAGATATTTGCAAATGATGTCTCTGATAAAGGGTTAGTATTCAAAATCTACAAAGAACTTATCAAACTCAGTACCCAAAAAACAAATAATCCAGTTAAGAAATGGGCAGAAGGCATGAACAGACATCTTTCCAAAGAGGACATCCAGATGGCTAATAGACACATGAAAAGATGCTCAACACCACTCATCATCAGGGAAACACAAATCAAAACCATGATGAGATATCACCTTACACCTGTAAGAAAGACTAAAATTAATGACACAGGAAATAACAGATGATGGCAAAGATGTGAAAAAAGGGCAACCCTCTTACACTGGTGCAGCTACTCTGGAAAACCATATAGAGGTTCCTCAAAAAGTTAAAAATAGAACTACCCTATGACCTAACAATTGCACTATTACTTGTTTACCTAAAGGTTACAAAAATACCGAGTCAAAGGGGCACATGGGCCCCAATGTTTATAGCAGCATTATCAACAATAGCCAAATTATGGAAAGAGTATAATGGAAAATTACTCAGTCATCAAGAAGAATGAAATCTTGCCATTTGCAGTGATGTGAATGGAGCTACAGTATACTATGTTAAGTGAAATAAGTCAGTCAGAGAAAGACAAATAACATATGATTTCACCCATAAATGGAACTAAAGAAGCAAAACAGATGAACATAGGGAAGTGGAATAAAGAGAGGGAAGCAAACTGTAAGAGACTCCTAACTATAGAGAACAAACTGAGGGTTGTTAGAGGGGAGGTGGGGGGGATGGGCTAAATGGATGATAGGCATTAAGAAGGGCCCTTGTTGTGATGAGTACTGGGTGTTATATGTAAGTGATGAATCACTAAATTCTATTCCTGAAACCAAGTGTTAACAAACTAGAATTTAAATAAAAACTTGAAAAAGACAAAAAAATAAAATATTTTAATAATCAAGTTATGTTCTAAATCATTCATTTAACATATCCTGAGTTCCTATTATGTTCAAAACAGTGTGATGCTGTGGGGGACATAGAAAGGAAATTGAAAACACAATATATGTCCTTGAGAAGTTCATATTTTCCAAAATGAACCAAGAAAGGCCAAGGAGCGATTCAACAATTTTGAAATTAAAAATAACCCCTTGTTGTAATTCTTGGTTTTGGTTACAAGACATTGCGTGTGTGTATGTATGTGTGCGATTGTGCCTTCATGCACGCGTGTGGTGTGTATTACACTTGGCTGATAAGAGGAAAGGTCAGCTTTACCCTATTTTGAACAACTTTTATATTATGCTAAAATTGTCTGCAGGAAAACTAGGAGGTTGGATAAAAGGTAAAAATGATTCAGTTGATTATTAGATGTTGGAAATGTAGAAAAGAATCCACTAAATGATTGGTCTGTGTTATCTCAACACTAACCGATTCATCCATGAACAAGTCCGAAGTTGCTCACAGATATTTCTCTTTTTGTGCAGTTTGAAAAATTGGCACCACTCTGGTCAAAACAATATTGCTTTATTTATTATTTATTTGTAAATTGGCCGTAGAAAAGTAGTCATTCTGGCTGTGGCGGGAAAAACATGGTCATGGAGAAGAAGAAAGTGAGGCCTTTTCATTTAATGTGACTGTATGTCCACCTCAATACACCATAATTCAGGGCTATTCACACCTCCCTGGTTTTCTTTTGAACTTACAAATAAATGCTTCAAGCAGTGTTTTGGTATTTTTCCATCTCAGTTTTCTCCATTGTTGGCCAACTCTTTCTGGACAAGCCAAAATGAAAAGTATTTCCCTTCTTGGTGGTTGTTTGATCTGTGGGCCCGTGTGTGTGTGTGCTTGTGTGTGTACTGCCTTGCTTTTAGGTAGAGATTTCCCCCACACCCCTGGGCTTTGAATGGAGCAGAAAAGTGGAGCTTGTTTTTTTTTTAACTTAGTAATAACTGACTATGCTGACTTATGGAGTGCTTAAGAAAACACCTCACGCTGTCTCAAAACAGTTGATGTGGGCATTATGCACAGCAGCTGTGACAGTCATTAGAAATGGTGCCAAAGACCATTTTCATGGTTCCTAGAACCAAATAATTTTGGGGGTTGAGGCAGATTCTGTAGATGAGCGGCAAGGAAGTGATATTTTATTTCCCCAAGTGAGATATGCTGATTTTGTTTGTGTATTTCTATAGGGTTTGGTTTTTTTTCTGATGTTATGGTAGTTTCCACTTTGTGTCTATGTGCTATACTTGTATATATTAAAGAATACTTATAATTTATTCTTTCATTCAATTAATCTTTTATTTTGATGGAAAAGAAACATGAGTTTTTATTTTGTTTTATTGTGTCACTGTTTTGTTTTGCTTACCTCTCCCTGAAACAAATGGCAAAGCCAGAAATGGTGTGAGGTAAATTACTGTGAAATCACTAAAGATAAAGTGTGGAAACGTCAGAATCACTTGAGATGTCTCCTTTAGATGTCTGTCCTGTCATTCTAATGTCTTGAATAGCAATGTAATGGGCCTTTTGAGCATGAGAATTGAAAGGGGAGCAAGCAACTAAATGTCAAAGTAAATAGAATAGAAAGAAAATTCAGATTCTGCATCCATAAGGTGACAGAAGCTTGAGTCTCCATCCTAGTAGTACATCCTGGGATTTGGTTGTGGCCTGGAAACTTCAGATTCCATGGAGGAAGGATAGTTCTACTGCAAATGCCTTACCTCTATAGCTCAGGTAGAGAAACCTCCCACTGATCTTCAAAGTTTCTAGATTGGAACAAGGTGGAACACTTGGGACTTGGGGGTGTAAGAAGACACCTTTGTCATATGTAGTAGTTTACCCTTTATATGTTTCTTTCTGTATAGATCACTCATCTGAATAGCTGTGTTCTTAACACTAGTTCCATAAAGTTTGTTCGGTGAATGAAAGAATGAAAGATTTTGTTTAACAGACAGAAAAACAGAGAAATCTTATTGAGAAACTCTTCTCTCTATGACTGACTTTCCAAGGTAAATTTCCATTCTTTGACTTTAAACATTGACACAAGGCCTGGTTCAGGAATAAAGGCAGTAGGAAGAAGGGGAAGCCTCTGTTATCCTGTGAGGAAATGCAGAACATGAGAGGGAGAATAAAAAATACATTTCAGGAAAACTAAATGTGGACAACTGAAAAAAACCATTAATGCAGAAGAATGCGCTGAGCACAGGTTAGCTAAAAAACATCACACACTCACATGCACACACAATTTAGAAGATAGACACAAGATGATTTTCTCCAAATTCCCCCATGTCATAAGTTTCAAAGCAATTTTCATAAACTGCACACTTAGAATTATGTTGTTGTATTATATTTAATAATTTAACCAATTCCTCATTTGCAGGGTTCTGTCCTGAAGATCTTTTTTTACCCAAAGAGAGCTTTGGCATTTGGCTTTGGCTATTGGGAGGTATTCTCTCGGCCTTTGGAATGTCCTGCCTGATAAGCGTGTCTCTGTTTACCTTAGGGTCTTGTGCCGTACTGTAGTCTAACAATGTGATTTATGACGTAGACCTTAAGGCCGTGTGGCTTTTGCTCTACTTCTGGAGGGGCTGGAGACTAGGTAGGCTATGCCACCCTGTCATAGGACAGTCAATCACTTATATGTGACTGGGCTCCAATAAAAACTCCGGACATCCAAGAATCAGATGGCTTTCTCTGGTTGGCAACACTTTGTCATATTGTCACACATTCGTGCCAGGGGATTTCATGTGGACCATGATTCTCCTGGAAGGCGACAAATGGAAGCTACACATGTGGAATTTTCTGGAGCCCTGCCATATGCGTATCTTCCGTTGGCTGACTTTAAATTATTTCATCATAACAAACCATTACTGTAAACATAAGAGTTTTGGGTGAGTTCTGTAAATCCTTCCACTGAATTATCAAACCTGAGGTGGCCTTCAGAGCCCCCAAACTCGAAGCACCTGGGTGGCTCAGTCAGTTAAGTGTCCAACTTCAGCTCAAGTCATGATGTCGTGATTCATGAGTTTGAGCCCCCACATTGGGCTCTGCGCTGACAGTGTAAGTACTTCACTTTTTAGAACCTCGGTTAAAATGTATGCACCCATGCCCATCTTGAGAAGTGGTAACAAGAACTGAGTGAGAAAATATGGTATATGTGACATGCTTATCAGTATCTGGTTCATATTATATATTATAAGCACTATCATTGTAATAGCTTATATTTAAAAATGCATAGAGCCTGATTCTTCATTCTTATATCCAAAATCATTCTATTCCACACTGTGAGAAATCTGTTTCACAAAAAATATTAGTATATAACAAATATAATGATAGTTATAGGCAAAGGTATCGAGCACCTACTATGTGCTAGAAACTGGTCTAAGCACTTTTACTATATTAATTCAATCTTCACAGCAATTCCATAGAGAGATATACAGTGCTTATCCCCATTTTATCAATGAAAATACTGAGGCACAGAGACTGAGAAACTTCCCCAATGTCACATGCACAGTAAATGGAAAAGACAAATTCAATCAATGGGCAGCCCTCTTTATTTCTGTCAGCACAATTCAGTCCATGGTCCTGGTTTTGCATTCCTCCAAGCAAAAACCTTTCTGAAGTCAGGATCTGTTCCTTACATGTCTCTTGCCTCTTACAAAATTGAAGGTGCTACACACAATATCTGTTCCTGAATAATTGACTCCTTCTTGATGTTAGATTCAGATTTTTATTTAGGAGAAAAATCTGATTTAAAAAAATATATGTTTAGTAGCCTTAATAAACAATGATCAAATCTAAACTTGGGAATCTTTAAGCTTTTCCTCCATACTCTGTCCATATATTTCTCATAATCCAAATCTAATTATGATTCTAGTTTATTTCACCTTTGAATTGGGTTCACCATTATGATACACATTCCTCTCTTTAAATTTTTTCATGGTCTCGTTTCCTGCCAACGTTGGATTCTCTAAGCCCATTGAACCAGATAATAAACAGCTCTCAGATAGTAACTGACATTTCCTCTAAAATAAAAGCATCCGAGCCATCTTCCAGACAGGAAAAACAAAAGCAAACCAAAAAAAACCCTGATGTTTTCAGCCATGGGCACCTAGTTCTTTGAAGGACTAATTCTCTTTGAGTGTTTACCCTTCTATCTTTACAAACCTCCTTCAGAAGAACTCAATTATTGGCAGTGCTGTCCTTCTTAAAGCAATGTTGCTTTTTCAGTCCTTGAAAATTAGGCCTTACAGACTCAGTTACACTATCTTTCTCTCCAACAGCTTGTTCCCAGGAGACTTACTTTAAAGCATCAGGATGAGCCATTTCATCAGAAGGTGGCATGGCCTTCTCTTGATGAGTTCAAGGCACAGGCCCTATAGTGGGCTTAAGGCTGAGTATCTTGGGATCTTTCATCAAATAGCAGAGGATCCCAATCCTCATGGTGAGATTTTAGAACATGACCTTTTATTGTATTTTCTTCCCCATCTTTATGAATAGAATTATTCATCTTATTTACAAAGGACTTGCTTGACTACTCCATCAATTCATCAATTTTAAGCTAGGTAAGTGAGAGGGTTAATGCTGGTTGCTTCGGCCATTCTCATTTGTCTTTGGGCTGGCAAAAGGATAAAACATCTAAATTATCCTACATCTTTTACTTTTCTTCTGATTGAAACCATCCCCAGTTCATCTCACTTACCTTTTTTCCCTTCACACTCCAATGACTAACCTAAGGGCTACCTTCACCGGAAAGCCTGGTAGTCACTCAATCAACATGTGCATGTGAATAGAATAAAATTTAAATATAGTCCAAATTAACTTCGAAAAATACCTTCATAAGGCATAGACAACTATATAAATGCCCATAGTGACAGGTCACACTGGAGACAAACGTGACACACTGTCACAGTGAGTCCAACATGGCCAGTGATTACTCGGGGGCAGAAATGATGGCCGTGTCCTCGCTGGTATCAGGTGCAGTTAGGGGCTATGTGATAGGAGTCATATGTATCTCTGAATCCTAAAAACACAATGTGTGGCAAAAGTCCCACTCAGTGTGACAGAAACATTGGCACTGAGCATACAGAGGAAGTAACTGACTCAAATCTTCCTTCTTCAGACCCTATCCTTGATAATTGTGGAAACTGGGACATGAAAATAAGAAGAGGCCCACAGAGCATACATCTCTATACTATGATGTTATAAGTCAAGCAAGCAAACTGTTAAATAAAATGTATTTCATCTTTTTTCCTTGGCCAATTGACTTCGATGATGGTTTAGATGGACACATGCAAATTGGGAATTTTTCAGACTTCTTAAAGTTTTGTGCCAGGTTGTGGCAGTGCAGAGACAGATCATCCTCCAGCCCTACATCTCCTCATAGGGCCAAATGGACCAGCCCATCCAGAGCCCATGACCCATAGTCTCTAGTCTTCACTACAGCAAGCCAGAACCTTCGAACTCCCGGCCAAAGACCTCAGTCTTGTTTTCTGGGCTTGTCTAAGCTCTCCCCCAAAATGGATTGTACCACTGGTATGCACATCCCTAACCCCACAGGGTAACCAAGAGTGGAGGTGTGCTAACCCAGATGTTCATACCTATGATGTGTGACATCCCTTGTGGATCAGGAGGGGGCCAGGAGTGTGAGGCTCGGGGAGGCCACTCCTGCTAAGATCTGGGGGCTCCTGGGCCCCTCTGACTTACTAGGAGGCCTCTGTTGATTGAGAAGGGTGGCATTTCAAATCCCCTCAACTGTTTGGTTAGTTCTCTACTTTTTATTCCTCTGCTGATGGTGTATAGTCAAATCAGTATAACTTGAATAGCTAGCCCATCTGACTGGGCTGAGGGCACAAGAAATGGTGCAGGTGAGGTCTGAGGTGTAGGGAAGCTGGACATTCTGCCTGGGAGGGGAATGAGTTATCTAGGTGAATGACTTCTACCATCACATCTTAAGCAAGAGAACTGGTAGTGAGTGCAGGCATCTGTAATTCTTTCCTGATATCAGACACCAAACAGGATCCTTCTCTTAGATTCCCCTTCTCAGAAAATGTCTCCATCATTGGCCTCCTTAGTCACTCTAGCCACCTTGGGCCTGGTCTTCAGCTCCTTCCTCTTCCTCACCATCTCCCTCTCAACTGGTCTACTAGCAAATCCTTCTTGCCTCCTAAATATTTCTCACATCTGTCCCCTCCTCTTTATCTGCACTGCAACCCCCAGTTCAAAGAGGGGCCCTGGAGCTGAATGTACAAAGCAGGGCATGGTTTAAGCCCCAAGTCCTCACTGTGAGGTCGGGCCTTATTGGCAGTCCCCAAAGTGGTCAAGGATTGAAGAACAGTTCAAGGTTGTAATGTTCTTGCTTTGTTCCATTGTCCTTTACAGGTGTATTATACTGTTGTTTCTGAAAATATTTTGTATTATGTCAGAACTCTGTGTGATGAAGTCATGTGTAACGCACTCAAGATAATAATTGACTGTGGACATTCAAGGTTTTTCATTTTGTATTTAAAATTACATGTCACACTGTCTCAAAGCCCTTTTCCCTCAAACTAAGAATGTTGTATAGGAAAAAATAGCTTTCCCTTTGACATTCTTACAAAGTCTCCAATGTATTTGTGAACCTTCTTTTTTATAACTTACTTTTCTGAAACTGATAGGTATATGAAAAATCAATTTTGTGTTGGTCACAGCCATATCTCCTGATGACTTGGGTAAATATTTGTCTTAATGTTTCAGAAGAGTAGGAGCAAAGTGTTAAAATAAATGCATCTCTTGCCTTTAATATATGAATTGCCCTAGTAAATCTCAAAATGTTTGCTTTTTTAATGCAGGGACATTTCAGTTTTATCAGACGATCCACATCTTATCAGGAAGTGTCTGTACCTTTGAGGCCAATAAGAACATTGGAAAAAATATGTAGGTGGAATAAGAATGATATTTATCAGGAATGAATTAATTATCCTTTATTAACAACATGTCATATTTATGGTTTTGCAAGACAATTAGCTTTAGGGAAAAATATTACTTCCACTTTTCCCAGGCTCAGGCTTTGTTCTTTCTTTTTCTCTTTCTTTAGGACAGAATGTCCCTCAGCATGGAAACAAGCAGACTGAGTAGCCAAAATATCTTAGAATATTCTCATTTAAATAAGCAGGAGCAAACATCCTTAGAAAGGTTTTCTCTGGTTTGATGTTGGAGTTCCGGTTGAGATTTTTCAAACAGAAGTTTTAAAAACAGATATACTCTACTACAATCTCCTGCCCCTGTAAATAAGTAGTCATTTCTTTCTCTTCAGGTGTTTTCATGCCCATAAAAACTGAGATCTCTTCCTGAATCAGCAATTAGATTGTTACCCCTGTATATGTTTTGAGGAGTCATTGGTCACTGTCTCCTTAAACTGGTTATGCTAGTAGTCAGTGGCATCTGGCATAACCGTTTACGTGAGCATAGACATGGAACAGAAATAGACATGAAACTTCTTCAACATTAAAAATTCTGGAATCTAGTCCAGTTTCTGGCCTCAGGGAGCAATGTGTCTTAAAACCAGTCATTCCAACTTTCTGAGGTCCAATCTCTCCACCTATAAAATGAGAGAGTTGAACTAGATCAGAGTCATCAAATGTACTACACACATTCTGTCCCTTCTCTTCCTATATCCTTGGTATGTGAAGCTAATCCATACTGATCTTTGATGACCCATCACTTAGCTCTGACTTTGGATTATAATCCTTCTCAGTTAAATGCTATGGGCAGCTGCTACCTATTGAGTTTGTTTTGTTTCTTAAATTCCACGTATGAGTGAAATCACATAGTATTTGTCATTCTCTGACTGACTTATTTTGGTTAACATTATACTCTCTAGCTCCATTCATGACATTGCAAATGGCAAGATTTTATTCTTTTTTGTGACTGGATAATATTTCATGTGCTTATATGCCATATTTTCCTTATCTATTTACCTATCAGTGGACACTTGGGATGTTTCCATATCTTGGTTATTATAAATAAGGCTGCTATAAACATAGGGGAGCATGCATCCCTTTGAATTAGTGTTTGAATTATTTTGAATACTGTATTTAACTACAGTGTTGAATTGTATACTTTGAGTATATACTCAGTAGTGTAATTGCTGGATGGTAGGGTAGTTCTATTTTTAACTTTTTGAGGAACCTTCATACTGTTTCCCACAGTGGATGCACTGGTTTGCATTCCTCACCAACAGTGCAAGAGGGTTCCTTTTTCTCCACATCCTCACCAACACCTGTTTTTCCTGAGTTATTAATTTTAACCATTCTGACAGGTGTGAGGTGGTATCTCATTGTGGTTTTCATTTGCATTTCTCTGATGGTAAGCGATAATGAATATTTTTTCATGTATCTTAGTCATCTGGATGTCTTCTTTGGAGAAGTGTCTGTTCCTGTCCTTTGCCCATTTTTAAAATGGATTATTTGTTTTGGGGGTATTGAGATTTATTAGTTCTTTATAGATTTTGGATGTTAATCCTTTATTGGCTATGCCATTTGCAAATACTGGGATCTCTTGAATGAGAGAGAATAATAAGGTATTACTGTTACCTTGCCCTCAGGTTTGGAGGACTGAGGAACCTTGTTAGGGGAAATCAGTAATATTTTATTTCCATTTTTTTTCCTTTTTTGATAATGCTGAAGGAAAGACAACTCCAAGTCATTTCTGCTTATAACTTAAATTAGCCCAAAACATTAGGCTGAAATGAGTTTGTCCACAGAGCTGGAATTTGAAGCATTACTCATACAATGGGAAGCTGTGAAAAGAGATTATTACCTTTAATTCCTCGGAGAAGGAAATTAGAACTATAAATTTCTGGGTACTCAAGAAAAAGAAAATGCTTTCATAAAAAATTTAATCCAAATAGATATTAAAACTGGCTCATTTATTTTTTAAATATAATTTATTGTCAAATTGGCCAACATACAGTGTGTAGAGTGTGCTCTTGGTTTTTGGGGTAGGGTCCCATGGTTCATCACTTACGTACAGCACCCAGTGCTCATCCCAACTAGTAACGATGTAGAAAACATGGACACCTAAAGGCAGGAGACAGATGGGAGAGACATTGCTGACGTGGTAATTGGCATCCACCATGAGGTGAAGGAGAGGAATGAGTTGAAGACAGCCTTAAGTGTACAGCCCCTCCTCCGTGGAGGAATAGGGATGCTACTAGCAGAAGGACTAACCTCAGAGGAGTTGCTTCATTAACACATTTGGAATAGGCTGAGATTTTAGCATTGCAGGAAAAATAATTTGAAAGGAGGACATTTAGTCTCTGTAAATAAATAGAACTGCCGCTGCAGAAGCTTATAACTTTTGCCTTAGTCCTTCTTGATAATTTGAGCAGTATCTTAAAATGGCTTTGTCTTCAAAACATATTTATTTACAGTTATAAATATTGGAATGATGCTAATGTACTCAATTAGAAATGTCCTTTAAAATTTAATTTAAAGTTATCTTTGCATGACAATTTCTGGATATTTTAACAAAACCAGTAAAACCTCTGTCTATCTAATTGGTTTTTATACTCTTAAGTTCAAAACCAGTGTTTTGATACTACTAGTGCATCTTGTACAATCTGTTTTCAAGGTCAGCTTTGGCCAATGAAGATATGAGTGACTGGAAATTCTTAGGCTTTCAAAAAACAGAACATAAACAATGCAACCCCCTCAAAAGTAAAGCGCAATCATCATAACATAAAGGGGAGCTGAATAAATGGAAAACAATGCTAGTATTTAATCACTGAAATAGACCATTAGGAATTGAGTAATATTATTAAAAGAATAGTGTGTCCAATAGTCGTCCAAGCACATTGATGCTTTTGTGGCAATAACAGAACAGTATTTACAGAAAACACTGGAAAATTTTTAGGTTAAGCAGAAGTGATTTTGAAATTTGATGCTCAACTGGACAAACAGATAAAACAACAGATAAAAAATAATTAAATGATCACTATCTACAATGGAAAATTTTTAAAGGGATTGTTAATCATAAAATAAGAATCTTTAATATATAAATTTTAAAGTATATGTATCTCAGGTCAACTAGATTATATGATCATAAAAGTTTCTTGTACACTTACATTTATCATACAAATTATAAAAAACACATACACTAGATGCAGAAGTAAAGAAGTTAAAATTTACAAGTGCTTTGCTGGCTTTTACATCTTGCGTAATAAGTTCTGGCTTTTATGAAAAGCTGAAAAGACAACTTTCAATTTTAGGCATCGATTTAAATATTTGTTGAGAATTTTATTCAGGTGAAGAAAAAAAACATCAGCCAGAGTATTCAGAGGGTTTTGAGTTTGTTACCGGGACTCAAAGCATCAACTTGTAGATAACAATGGCATTCTATGGGACAGCTGAAAAATTATATGTTATTGTCTATATCCATTTCCAAAAGATGGAAAATGGAAGGAACCAATATCAAATTTGGCCATGCAACCATCCTTAGACACATCAAGGCAAAGCTGACTGAATGCTGTTAAGCAATAAGATGTAATTTAGACCAAACATTAGATGGATAGGGAAATTAAGTGAAAAAACAAAAGAGCTTCAAATAAATAGCAAATTGTGATCTTATGCAGAAAATGCAATTAATTTTGAACTTTAGCTGCCCTCTTATTTTTTATTTGGAATGGACTTTGTTTATCTGGTATAAACAGGTAAAATCTTATAAAAAGAGAGGATCAGAATTTGGCCACTTAACTTACAAAAGAGGTAAAAATATTTTGTTTTGTTTTGTTAAGTTTTAAAGGAAAAGTGTTTTTGTGAATCAAAAGAAACTGCATGTGACCTGTATAACAAAGTGACATTCCAATAAAATATAAGTTAATTAAGCAAGAAAACAAAAATGTGTACATGAATATAAAGAAGATCCCAAAGAAATTTCTGTAAGACCATTATGGATCAATGTATGCTCTCTTCTGAAGAGAGATACTGCTCTCAAATGAAGCAATATAATGTTACTTTTAGTTTTCTTTGCACTATCTCAGCTTTGAAAAACTTGAAAGAAAACAAAATGTAAAAATATCATATGTTTATAACAGCACTATCAACAATAACCAAATTATGGAAAGAGTCTAAATGTTCATCAACTGATGAATGGACAAAGAAGATGTGGTATATATACAATAGGATACTACTTGGTGATCAAAAAGAATGAAACTGCATTTGCAACAACATGGATGGAACTAGAGTGTATTATGCAGAGCAAAATAAGTCAATCAGAGAAAGACAAATACTGTATGATTTCACTCATATGTAGTATTTGAGAAACTCAACAGATGAACATAGGGGAAGGAAGGAAAAATAAGATAAACACATAGAGGAAAGTAAACCTTAAGAAAAAAAACTCTTTTTTTTCTTTTCTTTTCTTACATTTATTTATTTTTGAGAGGCTGAGAGTGAACAGGGGAGGAGCAGAGAGAGAAAGATACATGGAATCTGAAGTAGGCTCCAGGCTCTGAGCTAACAGTCTGCACAGAGCCCAATGCGGGGCTCGACCCCATGAACCGTGAGATCATGATCTGAGCAGAAGTCGGACGCTCAACCGACTGAGCCACCCAGGCACCCCAAGAGACTCTTAAATACAGAGAGCAAACTGAGGGTTGCTGGAGAGGGAAGGGTGGGCTAAACAGGTGACAAGCATTAAGGAGGGCACTTTTCAGGATACGCACTGTCATATGTAAGAGATGAATCACCGGGTTCTACTCCTGAAGCCAAGACTACACTGTATGTTAAGTAACTTGAATATAAAATATTTCTGTATACATATATATATCATATAGATCTAAATTTGGGTTTGTGAGGGGGTGAAAATCACATGTGATATGATAAAATTTGTATGATAAAATTAAATTATCTTATAGTATTTTCTATGACAATGTTAATTATTATATGTGATTATATAATAGCATTTGTAAAAGGCATGTAAAGTTCATGGTTATTTCTCAATCTAAATATTTCTTTAAGACATTTTTTAATAATTCCAGCTTTATCTTCCCCACAGAACAAAAGTATTGTTCAAATACTAATCTAAGTGTTGCCCTGAAAGCATCTTATAGATATGATTTATATCTATCACAAGCTAATTTTTTTTAATGCTTATTTATTCTTGAGGCAGAAAGAGACAGAGCATGAGCAGGAGAGGGGCAGAGAGAGAGACACACACAGAATTGGAAGCAGGCTCCAGGCTCTGAGCTGTCAGCAGAGAGCCCCATGTGGGGCTTGAACTCATGAACCATGAGATCATGACCTGAGCCGAAGTCAGACACTTAATCGATTGAGCCACCCAGGCGCCCCTATCATCAGCTGATCTTAAGGGGATTATCCTTGATAATCTGGGTGGACCTGATTATATCACTTGAAAAGCCTTTAGAACAGAACTGAGGTTTCCTGAGGAAGCAGAAATTCTGCCTGTGGACTGCAGGGTCAGAGTGTGCCCCAGAGTTCAGCCTATTCTTCCTGACCACCTGCCCTACAGGTCTCAAACTTGCCTCGCCAGCTCCTACACTGGCATGAACCAATTTGTGCAATAAAGCTCTTAATACATATCTCCATCTGCTTCTGTTGGGCTAGTAGGGCCCTGAATGAGAAAGTTAGCCTAATCTATAGTTTTTCGATAAAGAAACATATAGGATGTGGCTCGCTAAGTGTACTCTTGCTCAGTTCTACAAGTGTAAAGACACCCCTGAAGGCTCGGCCCTTCTCAAAATGTCTTCCCCACATTCGAATTGCAGAATTGAAATAGCTACTTTTTCTTTTTCCTTATCTTCTCTTTGCTGTATCTGGTCTTTTTGTTTTACCCAGCAGTAGAATTTTTGACCATTCTGTTGGTATTCTATGTAAAGAAAGCTCTTCCTCTGACCTCCAGTGCCGTCTAGTTTTACCCAGTACTTGAAGGAGCCCAATGGCGAATGGTCCAGTACAAATGCTCCTCAGAGGTTAGTGATGGGAGGACAGCAAATCATCTCACAAAGCGCATTTCGTTTCTCATTCATAAACTAGGTACCGATAGTTAGGCTCTTCCTGTTCATTCATAACCATTCAGCTTTGAATACTATTTTGTGTTCCTTTCTACCAAGTCTTTTCCAATGACATTCGAAGAATTGGTCCCTCTCCTTTGTTTGGTGTCAGCCTCCTTGAGCTGGGCTCCTTCAGGCCACCTCCATATGGAACTGGGGGAGGCAATTAAGGCTACTAAAACTCAAAGGGCCCACCTTCCCCGGTATGCAGGACTCTGGTTGATGCTGGGGGCTGTTCATTGCCTTGCCTATGTACGCCTTTAATTTGGGTGAACTCTGGGAACTTTGGCAGGCCTTTGACTGCTCACCGACTTATAGCCTCCTCATCAGTTTTTGAATGCCTGATGGGCCTTGGGCCTGCTCTCCAGACCTATCCTCTCATCATCTCTGTTTCTTATCAGGCCGTCGGGCTGCACCAGCCCTACCCAGCGCCCTGTCCCCAGCTTCCGAGTCTTGATTCCTCATGGGCTCCTTTAGAGATGTGGTAAAGGGACTGCAGAAAGGCTACGTCAGAAAAGCATCTTCAGTAACATTAATAAATTAATATTTTCTCAAACTCCACATCTACCTAGAACATCATCAGTCTAATTTCTGATAACTGAAAGGAAAGTTTGCTTGTGTTTCAGTCAGAATAATATATGTTTATAAAAATAGCACTATTATACTTTTTAAATAATAGAATTATTATTTCAGCTATTAATGGGTTTATTTTTCTATGTTTATTATTTTTGGTGCTCTAGCAGCAATGTTCAATATAATATTTTTGAAATTTTATACACTTAAAATGAAAGATTCGTAAACATCAGTAGTTATGGACATATCAATGTCCTTAGTGGATAAAGAGGGCCAGGGGAAAGGGGATGGCTGCGAGTTTTTTTCAGATCAGGATTTGATCCAGCGTCTCTAATAATGACAAGAAATCTTAAGATATAAAATGTGGAGAGTCACTGCCCCTGAATTTCTCCCACTTGTAATTAGGGATGTTTCATTTTCTTCCATATGACAACTAAAAGGAAACTTGTGATGGTAAAAATAAAAGTAGTAAAGAGCAATACTAATATCAAGGAAAAGTGATGCTAAACTTTTCAAGTAAAATTTAAAAGGACTAGAATTATGTCCCAAAAGTGTTCATCTCACCCCTCTATTTGGACCAGCTCTTCCCAGACATCATATGTCAATGTAAAAATCTGTCTTATTCTAAAATACTGATCTTCTGCATAATTTTATTATTAATATTGTAGCTTTTTGTGCTCATTTTTCTTCACATAAGAACAATTATAATGGTAGTGTGGGTCACTTAAAAGCCATTGGTTCATATATTTAGTAATTCTTTCATTTCTTTATTCAATATTTACTATGAAAGCCAAAAAATAAAAACATTTTTAAAGCACAGCTGAGTGACTACGAGTAGTTACATAACCTCTCTGAGCTTTAGTTTCCTATCAAAGATGGAAGTCCTCATCTCCACCTTTCAGAGTTGTTATCAGAATTAAGTGAAGTATCATTCAACCTAGCATATCCTCTGGTATGTGATAAGTACTCAAGAAATTATAGCAATCTATTGTTGTTATTTTAGAAATGTTGCTTTTTGTTAAAAAAAAACATTCTGCATATCCAAATAAATGACTAGGTTTTGGAATAGAACATTGTTGTGACTTTTAAACTGTCATACCCACATTTCTATCCTATTTTCATCAGACATGGGAATACAGGCAGGCCAGTTGAGGTAATAGTAGACAGTAATTCTTTCCAAATTATGTTAAAGTTGTATTCAAACTCTCAATGAGGCCAATGTTCTGAAATTTACGTGTTTCTAAACTTAGAGTTATGAAATTATTTACTGAAACTGCGAGCTGCTTGGGTCTCTAGTGCTGGGGGAAAACACCTGACGCAGAGACTATGATAAGACTGTCAAATCTTTGGTAGGGATGACAGATTTTTCCCTCTAAGGTAGCTGGGGAGGATTAGGAACAAATCACGTTAAGTGAAACTTCTTTGTGACTGTCAGAGAGAAATAAAGAATATGTTTTCATAAGTTCTGTTGATTTAAAGAATTAATAGCTGGGGGAGTCATTGTTTCTGTGAGAAAATACGACAGCTTATTGAGGCAGAGAGAATGGGAATCATCCTTTGGGAATGAACTGAGACATTAACTTTGGGACCATGTCAACAATGATAAACCAAAGGATGTGGTTTCAACCAAGTGCTGCCCACACACCCTGGCGTGACGATTCAGTCCAGGGGGACTGTGGGGGCAGCTTATTTTTCCTACATTTCTCATTCCAGAAATAAAAGGGAGGCTGAGGGGGAATACCTCATGTCATTTCCTAACGCATTCGGTATTTACAGAATACATTTCATAATGTAGGCCAAGTAAAGAGGCAGTGCATTCTGGAAGTCATATAGAACCTTCAAGATCTTGCTGAATTTCACTTCTGGGCACTTTTTTATTTCCCAGCTTGGGTCATCTGCAACCATGAAAAAGAGACCTTCAAGTGTTTCTAATCATAACAGAAATCAATCCTCCTTTCTTTTTATCCATTCCTAAAGACCCTCTGATCTCATGCCTCCTATCATTCTCTGTCTTATTTATTTATTCAATAAGTATGTGTTACAAAGAGGGATACAGAGCTGATAAAAGATACAATCAAGATGCTTAAAATATAGCATAAAAGCTAAGCCATGCATATGCCAAGAGGATAAGCTAGGCACAGGTGAGGAAGAAAAAGAAAATGTTGCCTTTTAAATTGATAGAAGTACTGTAGCCTTCTAAGAGGGTAGCATAAAGATGGATGCTTATTTTAGAAGATGCTTCCCTTGGGTTAGGCGGGAGGTGAAAGCTGAATCCTCCACCCCACCCCGGGCTTCTGGATGAATGAATACAAAACTAAGAAGAGAGATAAACTGCTCTGATTAATGGATTGAGAAGCATTAGAAATTTCCACAGGAGTGAGAGGATGGGACCCAGGGGAAAGGGAAGAGGGAGCTGCCAGGAGGCCCTGAAAAGGAAGGAGAGTCCAAGCACATGACATAGATGGAGGTCTCAGGGAGGACACTGGCTAGAAAAATCCCCTGTGGAGTAGTGGCAGAGGGACTTCAGGACCACGACTCCAGTAATCAGTGTAAGTTGTTTTCTGGGCTTTGATGCAATTACTCTCTCCCTTTTCTCAGACCTTCAGAAAATCTGCTGGACCCAAAAGTCTTATGCTAATGGGGCTTTTGGGAAATGAAGAATGTGGGGCTCAAGGGCAGGAACCAAGAGCAATGGCCGGCAGCAAACCATCTGGTGATGGTTCCAATGCAGCAAGAATAGCTCAGAGGAACTCAACTGTCCTGCAGGTTTTCCTTGAAGATAAGGGTGTGGAGATCCAGCAAGACGTGCCTTGCCAGGGGCTGTGATATCATCATAGTCGAGACACCTGGACCCCCAGGTGATTTCTTTCCATCACATCTTTAAAGAGACATGGTCTCTGTTCACTGTTCCTTCCAAGATGTTGACTGGCAAGGCTAGGAGTGAGTCTGAAACAAGGACCATCCCCTAACTAATAGGAAAGTCAGAGGTTAGAGAAATTTAGGACTTTTCCACAAAGCCATAGTTGTCTCCCCTATCTCTATAACTAGGAAAAAATCCCTTGGTATATTTTCAACTCACATCGGTCTCTTTTCAGAATTCTGCGAACCAGGGTGTCTGAGTGGCTCAGTCGGTTAAGTGACCAACTTTGGCTCAGGTCATGATCTCATGGTTTGTGAGTTCAAGCCCCACATCCAGCTCTCTGCTGTCAGTGCAGAGCCCGCTTTGGATTCTTGGCCTCCCTCTCTTTCTCTGCCCCTTCTTCCCCTCTCAAAAATAAGTGAACATTAAAAATAATAAAAAAATTCCGCCCACCAAACAAAAGAGGATTTATAATCAGATGTAGAATGCCTAAGTTTAATTTTTAAGACAGGTTCTGCTTTACATAATCCAAATAAAATAATTTCTTTTTCAAACTTTCGAAGATACATACATTTTTAAAGTCACTTGTTTGGGGGAAGTTTTTAGATCTATTCATTGAGTTACCACAAGTCCTTTCTCGTGTGGAGGATTGTGTGCAGTAGAGGATGTCGAGAAGTCAGTCAACGTGCAGGTCCCTGGAAAATACCCCTGAGGAGACCAGGTTTTATTTCACGTTGGAGGGAGTGAACAAATCTGATGTCAAGCCAAGATTAACAACGTCATTTCATCAAGATTAAAGATAATTATGATTGTCCCTGGAGTTCTTTTCCTAATAACCTTTTTTTCTATCACAGTTGCAGGCGGAGGATGTGAAAAGAATGTGTTTAATCTATGACTCAAATGTCTCTTTTTAAAAATAATATTTTAGCGACTTTGCTTTCTTCTCTTTTTGAAAGAGAAAATCAATCAACTGTGTTGCGTGCCAGCCATATAGAATTAAAACACTGATATTTTGCCATTTTTGTTTCCTTTTTTTATACCAAAGACATAGAATAACATGAAACATCTTGTTTATTCCCTGCTTAGTCTTATTCCATACCTTCCTTCTCCCGGATAACATTGTGTATTTTTTCATTATATATCATTTTGTACATACACTTCTGCAACTGACTTTTTTTTACTCTGACATTTTCCCCCACTTATTAAAATATTATCTATCCTTGTTGATACATATAGATCTAGAGCACTATTCCAATAGTAATGCTAATTTTTAAATCCATTTCCTGACTGATTACATACTATGTGTTTCTTTGGAGCCTAACTATTCACAATAAAGAGTGATGCATTTGAAAACGCTCATGCTTTCTTCTTGCATATATGGGCAAAGACTTTTCTAGAATGCATATAGCGACCAGGATCTTGAACTTTCCTGCCAACTGCCAAACTGATTTCCAAAATGATTTACCAAATAACCCTCAGCATTGTGAGAGTCCCTAATTCCCCATGAAACAATGAGTGTATGAGAATTCCTAGTTTTCCTGAACACTTGGATTTATGTCTGTCTTCCTTCTTTTCTTTCAACGTTTTATTTTCAGGGGAGAATTATGATGTTGGTCTTACTTAAGGCAAACTTTCTTTTCTTTTTTTTTTTTCCCAGAGAACAATCCCACTGATGTTTCTTGCCCACGTTCCCTCTTTGACAGGTTTGGTATTATGGAAAGCACATTTCCTTTTTATCGCTCCATGAAATACTGAAGGTTACAGAACTCCTGACTCGTCCCCTTGTAGTGTTCCATCTTCAAAGACCAATGTGATGTTGGTAGTTGGCAAAGAGAAAAACAGCTAATGAAACAAGACTAGCCTCACCTCTAATGGTAATGTAGGTGGAGCCAAAGCTGTCAGGACAGGACAGAGTCTCTTACCCAGAGGCACTTAGATCTCCCGCAGAAAGAGCCACGTGAGTGCAGTAGTAAGTGATGTCTGGGCATCTAACAGATCACATTTGTTCTCTGTATTACTTGCCATGACTGTTTACACCTCTCGTGTTTCGAGTCAGGAATCACTCTTCTTAGGAAAACATCCGAACTTCCACATGTGGCCAGTAGGGGTGTTATTTATTTCCCTTCCAAATAATGGCACTAATAACAAATTCATTTCAAAAGTAAAAACAAAACAAAACAAAACACTTTTATGTTTACTTGCATATCTGACACTAAAAACTTTAGGGAGAAGACTGGACTGATTGACCAGATCGTTCCTTAAAGAGAAATTATTGTACACCTTTGATATTATAAATATGTATTGCAAAAAAAATATGTATTACAAGTTACAGCAACTAAAAATACAACACATATCAAAATTAAAGAGAAGCCAAATCACACTGATATATTAATATTTTCTGGTCTCTTCCTGGCAAAGTGCCACTGACCTCTTTGTTGAAGGCTTTGCTATAGCTGATTGACAGTAAGGTATTTCTGGATGAGTGCCTATGCAGCCGGAATTACTGAAAATGCTGTTTAAAAAACTATCAAATACCTGAAATATGTGCCCTTTGCTCATCAAGGTCTTCTCACCTCCAAGGTACTAGTTTCAAATGAGCCCAAACCTTGGCACTTTTATTCTGCCTGGTGAACCCAGGTCCAGTTACAACTCTGTACAGTCCCATTTGGGGCTTTGCCTATACTTCTGCCCTAATTAAGATGCTGTATCTTCCTAATTGTTCTTTTTTAAAATTCTTTTTTAAGTTTGAGAAAGAGAGAGTAGAAAGAGTGTATTCAAGCAGGGGAAAGGCGGAGAGAGAGAGAGGGGAGAGAGAGAATCTCAAGCAGGCTCCATGCTGTCAGCAGAGAGCCCGACATGGAACTCAAATTCAAGAACCACAAGATCATGACTTGACTTGAGCCGAAATCAGTACTTGGATGTTTAACCAACTGACCCAACCTGGTGCCCCATCCCCTCCTAATTGTTCTGCTGAGACAGTTCTGTTACTTACTTTGACAATCAACATGCTTCACTTATTCCCTGTTTTTATTTTACAGACTCGGGGAACATTTACATCTAAGCAAAATATTGAAGAAAATAGAATTCTGCCACTGCAAATACCCAGGTTTTTGACAGAGAAGAGAGAATGCAGGAGGGGCAGAAGGAGAGAGAGAGAATCCTAAGCAGGCTCCACATTTAGCGAGGAGTCTGATGCGAGGCTCGATGACCCCAGGATTATGACCTGTGGTGAAATCAAGAGTCACTGGTTCAACTGACTGAGCCACTCAGGTGCCCCTTAACACTTCTACTTAAAAGTATTTTGGGTGGGGGCACCAAGATTTCATAGTCAGTTAGGCATCCGACTTAGGGTCAGGTCATGATCTTGCAGCTCCAGAGTTCGAGCCCTGTGTGCTGACATCTCAGAGCCTGGAGCCTGCTTCAGATTCTGTGTCTCCTTCTCTCTCTGCCTCTTCATTGTTCAGGAGCTGACAGCACAGAGTCCGAAGGAGGGCTTGAACTCACGAGCCCCTAAATCATGACCTGAGCTGAAGTCTGACGCTTAACCAACTGAGCCACCCGGGCGCCCTTTGACACTTCTATTTTAAATGGAAGTCATACTCATTAATTAGAAACAAAATTAAGATGCTGTGAAGAAAATTTAAACTACTGGTTTAATAAATCTTCACTTTATTATAGATACATGTGTATATCAAATTATAATTAATGGCCCCAAACAAGATATTCAGACTCTCACAAAGTTAGGTTATTTTTATAGCTGCTAGATTATGGCTCTGTTACTATAGTTTGTACTTTAATCAGACAACCTCAACAAGGGCTTCTTAGAAAACCGTAGCCCTTGTACATGCATGAGGTAAACTGTCAGTTCAGAGGAACCACAAGAAGCAACCTGGATACACGCCCAGCAATTCCAGTAGTAACGCTGTCATGTAAGAGGCACTTGGGTGGCTCAGTAAGTTAAGCATCTGACGTTGGCTCAGCTCACGATCTCACGGTCCATTCGACCCCCACGTCAGGCTCTGTGTTGCCAGCTCAGAGCCTGGAGCCTGTTTCAGATGCTATGTGACCCTCCCCTGCTCACTCTCTGTCTCTATCTCTCTCAAAAATAAATAAACATTAAAAAAAGAAACCAACACATTATTGTGGCAGTGTTCAAAACCAGGACAATAAATGTTTCCAAATCCAAACAAACTTCAGAACTTAATTTATGATGCAACAGCACCACTGTGGCATGTCTCTTGACCCCCTTCTGCTTTTTGTTTTGATATTTTTATTTATTTATTTATTTATTTTGCAAAAAGGCATTTCTTGAAGTTCAATACCTATTTATAAGGATAATAACGAAAACGATGAAATCCCATACTCATTTATAACAACAATCACCAATATAACAAATTTTTCAGGGAACTAGGAATGGAAGGGAGCTTCCTGACTCTGGAAAGGCTGCTTAATCCCCAAACCCACAGCAGCGTCCCAGTGACCTTCGCCATTTCACTTTTTTTTTTTTAAGAAGCTGACATGAGCACCCATGTCTGTTTGGGCCCAAATCTCATGCTGTTTCCCATGGGTGGGGCGAAGGCTGAGGCATGGCCAGCTTTCAGGGATCTTTTTTTTTTCTGGAGCAAGTCCATTTTGGTTGCTTGTAACAGAAAATCACCTCGGTTCTGTAAAAAGTGGGGACTCGATCATAGCTATGTATGACAGGGACACAAGTGTTAAGTTAAAAGTCTCATTAGATGGTAAATGTGCCTTGCCTGTGTCTTGCCCCTGAGCATGTCCTGTAAACAACAGTCACTCACTGTGCAAGGGACCATGGATGAGTCACCATTTTGCACATGAGTGTTTGGTGGTGACAAGAGAGACAGCTGGAGGCTTTCACAAGAAAGAGGGCATGACGTTTCACAAGATGTCTTCTGGAAGCACTGGTAGATGGAGAAGGAGGGTGGGGTGGAGAGGTCTGAGTGGCAACCTTGATGTGGGGAACTCAGAAGAGAAATTGCTAAAAATGTTTTTAGAGGGGCGCCTGGGTGGCTCAGCTGGCTAAGCGTCTGACTTCTGTTCAGGTTGTGATCTCACGGCTTGTGAGCTCCAACCCCGTGTCAGGCTCTGTGACTGAAGCCTGCTTCTGATTCTATGTCCCTCTCTCACTCTGCCCCTCTCTACTTACACTCTGTCTCCGTCTCTGTCTCTCTCTCTCTCTCTTAAGAATAAATGAAAAAAAATTTTTTTAATGTTTTTAGAAATGTTGCTGGTACTATTAGGCACAGTCTTCATTTCCCCTACTCCTCAAGAAGATCTTCAGTTAGGAGCTATGGCTCTTCTGTGGGCCTTTTGGTGTTTAGATATGTGAGTTGTTTTCAGTGTGTCCTTATAACACACCAGCAGCCAAAAAACTCATATTTTATTTGGGCCATAAGAGGATGGAGAACCTCATGGAACCCTGGCTTCCAGAATGCAATTTGGGCCCCATGCCTGTCCCTCCCCTTTAGGGACTCCACGTCCCCTCATGGGTGAGCTCCCCTCACTCTCTGTCTCTCTCCACTCTCTTCCTCTTGCTCTTGTTCTCTTCTCCCCCCAGTTATCCCAGATCCATGAAGATTTGGGGGCTGTGGAGCAAAAATCCTGTGCAAAGTGCATGTAAATTTCACTTCCTTATTTCAAGTGACCAAAAAAGAGTGCCTGGTGCCTGTTTGACCTAAGTTCAGATTGTTTTTCAATGTTTTTTTAATGTTTCATTTATTCTTGAAAGAGAGAGACAGAGTATGAATGGGGAAGGGGTAGAGAGAGGGAGACACAGAATCTGAAGCAGGCTCTAGGCCCTGAGCTGTCAGCACAGAGCCTGATGTGGTGCTAGAACCTTCGAACCATGAGATGGTGACCTGGCTCGAAGTTGGACGCTTAACCAGCTGAGACACCCAGACTCCACCCTAAGTTCAGACTCTTATAGGAGGCAGTATGATTGCCTCCGTGGGGTCAGTGTCCACCATGCTCCAATCTGTGTGGCCAGGAGAGGGGTTATGTGAAGGGGTGGGACAGGGTCCCGGGCACATCATGGCTAGAGGGGTCCATCTCTGTGGATGGGAAGTTGGGTCTCAGAAAAGGGAGGTGAGGCTTAGCTGTATATTTTTTGAAGTTTAGAAAACATGGTTTGAAGCACTGGGTGTCATATGGAAACGAACTTGAAAATAAACTATAAAAAAAAAACAAAAGGAAACATGGTTCGATTTATTAGGGAGCTAAGAAAGGCCTGGGCATCAGGAAGGGACCATGGAGCCTGCCTTGGATTCTCTGCTTCTGGATGAAACGCTGGCCTGGCCAGTCATTTTCCTGTCGTCCCTTCCACCCCTCTATTTTCTAGCCTTTTCTGGCTCCTTGTGCTTCTGGCCACCTCATCTGTCTTTACCTGCTTCCCTCTCTCTTCCTCCCACATTCCCCTCCTTTCCCCTTTCCTCTCCATTTTCCCACCCATGTGGTCTTCACTACCTCTTTCCTCACCTCCATCCAGCATCTTCCCATTTTCCTTCCCCCTTACCAACTTTGATCCTCCTGGCTGGCCTGTCCAAAGCTTCATTTTTTTCAACAGAGATCATTTGTTACCCAAAATATAGCACCTGTGAGAACGGGGATGGACAGCACATGACATATGGGCACCTCAATAAATGTTGAACAACAGCACATCTGAAATTGCTCCATTCTGCAAGAGTTTAAACTGTAAATAAAACCTTAACAACAATCTAATGTTTTCCTCTGAGTCTTGTGTTTTTCCCTTTGCTCAAAGGGGACAACTGTAACATATAATGCTCTTGCTCACACTGAACGTACACAAATTCCATCTTCCTGGGTGCTGAGTCCAGGATAAACAGACACAGCCCACGACTTTGCAGTTTCTAGCTCAGCTGCAGACGGCGTGTGTTGGGGGTGGGGTGGAGACAGCGGTGGGTCCCCAGCATTCTGAGAGAAGCCTGGTTTGCGGAGGGAGAAAATCAAAGGGGCCCAGGAATCAGAAAAATGTTATCTGGAAGACATGAGATTTGAAGAGTTGGGGTCAGGGAAGGACATTCTTCATAGGTTTCCCAGCCATGGGGAAAGGTGGGGCAGAAGGGACCGAAAAGGGACGAGTGTAGTGACGGGTCTGACGTGAGTTCGGAGAGGTTAGCCAGTGCCCAGCAGGGAAAGGGCTGGAAGACAGGTGGAAGTGTTTGGCCTTAGTTCCTAGGCTACAGAGAGATTTTAAGCACGTGAATCCTTTCATGAAGATTGCCTTTGAGGGAAATTGCTCTGACTACGGGGAGGAGAACAGACTGGAGGGGAGCCAAAGGTCTACAAGAAGACCACTGGTGTGGTTTTAGCTCAGTGATGCATTTGTGGTCTGTGCCTGCTCACACCCCCAACCCAGCATTTTCCATCACCCCCAACACCAGCCCCTGGGTGCCCTGCATTCGAGGGCTGACTGTCACCCCTCAGGACAAAATGTCTACAGTCCAGGCCTCTTGATAACTCAGTTGGTTAAAACTAACACACCCATAGTTCCAACTTTCTTCCTACAACCAGGACTGGCTTCATGGGTGTGTAAGCTGTACAGTAGCATAGAGCCCATATTGAAAGGGTCTTTATGGTTGGCCTCGTGTTGTGCAAATTCTTCTGTCGCCATCTTGAAATCCTTTATTTTTTTAAGTTTATTTATTTGGGGGGGGGGGGCACATGCAGGGGAGGAGTAAAGAGAGAGAGGGAGAGAGAGAGAATCCCAAGCAGCCTCTGCTCTGTCAGTGAACGAACTCACCAACAGTGAGATCATGACCTGAGCCAAAGTCAAGAGTCTGATGCATAACCAACTGAGCCACACAAGTGTCCCACCATCTAGAAACCTTTAAATTTTGGATAAATGGTCTGCCATTTTTATTTTTGCACTGAGCCCAAGTGATATAGGATATTCTGCTTCCAGCAATTTGTGGATGGTAGCCTTTAGATAAATCCTTAAGCCCTAAGGCCCGTGACTTTGTCCCAAGATTAGGCACAGAATGTCACCAGCACTTCCAAAGACAGAAAGGAGAGAGGCTTTCCCTATGCTGGAGAACAGGCTCTTCCAGGCCTGCTCTGAACTGCCTTCCTCCAGTGGCTCTGTAACACAACATCTGGACTGTGGCCAGAAAATGCTTCAGCTCAAAGGGAGAGGATGAGGGCATTCTTGACTTTTTCAGAGTTAAACACTTGGAGAAACTTCAGGAAGAAAGCACTTGGTAAAAGGTAAAGCTAGCTGGCCCCTCAGCTCCCTGCCTGCTGCTCTGCTCATTCGCACTTTTCATGGGTCTTAGCATGTTTATTCTCCTCTTCCCAGTGGCCAAAGGACAAGTTTAAATTTCTTATTTCCTCTAGGGAGCCTGGAGAAAGGCAACAGGCACCAAATACAGGAAATCATGTGGAGAGGATCTTTTATTTATTATGGTTCCCATATTACTTCCCCTCCCCCAGCCTCCGCCCCCACCTCCAGCCACACTGAGTCTTCCAGCTTTTTCCTGCAGCAGAAGGACAGAAGGCAGTTCACCTCTGCTCCCTAAGGTCTGTTGAGTCCTGAGGATCTGAAGTCTGGTCTTGTGAAACCCCACCCTCCTCTGGGTGTGTGCCTGACGGGGAGCCCCTTGAGTTACACCTCACCTAAGAGGTTCCTGGGAAGGTCTCCAGTACAGGGTCAAATTTCAGGAGACTTCAAGCCACACAGAAGAGAAAGGTAGGTCCCTGAATTCTTTTGTTCTGTTTTGATGTGAATCAAACTCTTCTGGAGTAGATGTGTATATCCATAAGATGTGTTTTCAACATGTGTGTCTTGTTGAGATTTACTGACTACTGGACCGTGAGAAAAATTTGTGAGTGGGGAGATGACATTTGTTTTTTTTTGTTTTTTGTTTTTTTTAATTTGAACATCTTTGGATAAAGAATGCCAACTAGCATGGTACAGAAAACATGAACCTGATTCTTATTTTCTCTGGAGGATAAATATCCTTAGAAGTTGCATTGTTTTGGCTTCTGCATAAGGGAAAAGTTTACCATCTGCCTTTTCTTTTTAAATCATAGACTTCTACCATGTTTTTGTTGTTTTTATTTTTCACTTTCAGAGTTTGTTTGTTTTTTTTTGCGGGGGGTGTTAAAAATCAATCTGAGTTCACAGAGGATTTTCTGACAAAGAGAAATAGATGTGTCTACTTTAGAGTATCTATAAGTTATAATTAAATGAAGAAGCATTTTGTTTAGGACCTGGTAGACTTCCATGGTATTCTCCAGATTTTGCTATGAAACAATGGCTGTCTCTGTGGTTTCCTGAAATTAGATGAAAGCAGTGACAGTGTCTATCAAGTGATGGCTGAGAGGCTGATTTTACTTACTCCATTGTGATAATTGCCTGCAACCCTTAGCTGGTTGCTTTTGTTGGTCACTATTGGGAATCCAAGATGATGTGTGAACTGAGACCTGGAAAGGGGTCAAGTTTTATTCAACTAAGACTATATATTTCTCTGGATTTTTGTTTTGGCCTTTTATGTTTTTAGTGTTTCATTTTTATCATCACAACCAGCCCTTCCTCTGGGAGAAATATTTTATGGTGACTTCACAGAATATCACCCAATTTATACCCACTTATTGAACACTGATGATTCTTCCGAAGCTTTAGTTCAGATGCTCATGATTTCTTGCCTCTTGTGAATTCTACCTCAACATAGTCTCTCTCCATTCCATTCTGCATATCCTGCTACAGAGGTCTTTGGGAAATGCATTTCTAATAATGTCACTCTCCTCAGTGAAATATTTCCTTTGCACCCCATTGCTTATCTCCTTACTACCTAAAGGGTAGTCCACTCTGGGACCAGCTGCATCACACATCACTTGGGAGCTTGTTAGAAATGCAAATTCTCCATTCCCTCCTCAGACTTAGTGAATCTGTATTTTAACCAGGTCCCTGGTGATTCATATGCACATTAAAGTTTGAGAAGCCCCAACTTAAGGAAGGCACACTAGACCTTCAAAGTTTTCTCCTTTTCATCCCATCCAGCTTTTCTCTTACCATTTGTCTTTCTGGCTGTACTGAACACCTTCTGTTTCCCCAGTATGTGAGAGCTCTAAAGCTTACCTACATTTCTGTGTGCTGTGTGCCCAGGAGGCTACCATTCATCTGCTCTGCCCAACTACCATTGCAGCCTGATTAGCTACCCTTTCCTCCCCTCATCCAGTCCACCTCAGACCATGTGTCTCTCAAGTCTATGTCTTTATGGCACTTGGTGAAATGCTGCTGTCACAGTCCTTGGCACATTAAATTATGGTTGCTATGTTTATTTTCATCCATCAGGGGTTATTGGTTTTTTATTTCTGAAGCTACAGCCCTTAAAACAAATTCCGTGTGTATAGCATGGGCTCAATCATTGTTTACTGAATTCATGAACAAATGAATGAACAAATGAATGGATATATTGTCTGAAGAACCCAAATTTATGACCAGCCTGTGGTCTACAGTTTGCAGTTTTCCAGGGAGATTGTCAATTCCCACAACATTTTCCCATGCTATCTTTTACATGATTTTGCTGAAATTATTTTTTTGTCCCGTATTTTGAGTACCTACTATGTGCCATACCTTTCAGAATCTATTTCTTTATGTCTCTGTGGGTAGCCTCTCCCATTAGGTGTTTCTCTACCTGTGTCCCTCCTTCTCTACCACTTCAGGTCAGAGACTTACTCATTTCTCAGCAACTATGTAGTGAGCACCTTCCACATACCAGATACTGCACTATGTGGCAAGGATACAATGACAAATGACACAGATGCAAAACTGCTGCCATGCAGCTCCCTGTACAAAGGACGTGATCTTTATTATTCTCTATCCCGCTTCTCCCTGAAAAGCATTAGGGAAAACTGAAAGTCTGATCTGTAATAAAAATTGGCGTATCCAGGTAAAGGCATTGAGCACTAGAAGGCAGTATGATTTAGCAGAAAGAAAGGTGGGCTGTGCTTTAGTTAGTCCTGATTTAGTCCTGCACCTGTAACTCACTTACCATATATACTAGGGTGGGGCCACATCCATTCTCTGAACCTTGATTTTCTCAATGGTGAGCAAGACACAGCGCTCTAAGGAAGAGAAGCTCCTGTCTTCATGAGAGACTCCAGGGAGCTTCTGCGCTCACCTTCTCTCAGGCTGCGTGATTATTTGAAGGATGATGCCCTGTAGTTCTCTGAGTCAAGATGGCAAAGAAGAGCTCTTAAGGGAGTCGTTGCAGTACTATGCCATGTGCTCAGCCATCAAGCACAGTGTGACAATGGTTCCTAGGGAACAGTGCCCTGCAGCTTAAAGAAACCCATTTGGCATTAGTTGCTGGGTCTAGAGCTGGTTGAAGTAGGGCAGCTAAGGAAGGAGACTGTGTCATCGTCAGGCAATCTCTCTTTTTGGAAAGCAGACAGAAGAAGGGAAGAATATAGATCTGCCAAGTAGTGCAGGAAAAAAATCTAAAAGCTTAAAGACATATAGCCAATTCCGGACCCCCTCTGTGGCACAGCTACAAGGATTCTGTTTTTCTTTTTCCACCTAGAGATTTATGTCCTAACCATATTTCCTCTAGAATCAAATGTTGTGCAGGACATAGTGTCCTTTGTTCCCATACTTTGCATTTCCATGGGATGTGTGGACGGCTGAGAGGAAGCAAACCCCTTCTCTTTGTGTTCCAGACACAACCCCCAGCTCAGTGGGAAGCAAACTGCTCAGGTAATCTCAGGGAATGACTTTCCCTCTTCAAACCTTCTTGTCTTGTTTCATCATCATCTGGAGCTTCCAAAAGAAATGCTTCCCAGCCTTTCTGGATTCCTTCTTGCTTCCTATTCCTCATGCATCTCTTTGCCTCCATATTTCCTGCACGCACACCTTGTCTACAGTTGCCTTTCAGGAGCCAGTGTTTTCTGCTTGTCATTTCCTAACCTCTCATGTGAACAATACTCTTTATTAGTTAGCACAAGTGCTAGCAACAAAAGGGCCATCATACAAGATTTCTCATGACTTTTCAGCAATCTCACAACATACCTGAGATCACCCTTGGCTGTACGTGGTCAATATTTCTTGTTTAATCAGAGGCATGTGATGGGCTAGAAGGAGGCAGACATGGTTTTGAATCCCCCTTCCATCATTTTTTTAAATAAGTAGCTGTATCTTGTCAGGTCTTAGTTTTGTTTCTGGAAATGTAGATCATCTTTAGCACAGAAGGTTCTAGAGATTAACCAGCTTAAGTACCAAATGTGTTGCCTGGAGAAATCCATCAGATCTTGAAAGAGGAAGCTGACCAAGATGGTGAAAATGAGAAAATTGTCATTTGCAGATTGGTTGAAGGAACCAGGAGATATTCAAAGTATAAAGTTGCTCTTGCAACACGTGAAGGTTGACTTCAAATATATAAAGATTGCTCTATGTGGAAAAAGAAGTCAACAGAAGATTGATGAGTGGAATTTGTAGGGTCACAAGTTTTACTTCAACGTGTGGAAGGGCTTATCCACCATCAGGACTGCCTGAGACAGGGTGAGCTACCTTGGGGCGTGGGGAACGCCCTGTCCCAGGCACTGTGCCAGCACCCTGGAAGCCCATGGCCGGGGTGTTCCCAAAGGGATGCCCGCACTGGGTGGAGTCCGGGTGATGACCTCTCGGTCCTTCCTGCTCAAAGCTACCAGGAGTCTTGTGACGTCAAGGCCCCAGCCCAAACGACCAAAGGAGGGTTGCAAAAAAAATCATCAGGCTGGAGAATTATTTTGACCAGCTAGCTTGACACATCTGCAGCAATCATTTCTAAATAGGGTCTTTGCCACAATAATAGAGCTACAGTGGACGTCCAGGAAAAAGCAAAAAAAGCAATAAGAACAATGAGGGGGGAAAAGTTCACCCCAAACCACTCTTCTTGGGTTACTCTGTAGCTAGATTGTGGGTTACTTCTTGTGCTGCAAACACATTCTTATTTGATGGAAAATTGCCACATTCTGGTACTTTTCCCACTAAACTAGAGTTAGGCAAGTAACAGCAAGACCCAAAGCTTTGTCTCTGATCTTTTCTTTATCTATAAAATAGAAGCACTACTCTACGAATATGTATTCTTAGCTATTCAGAAATCTAATTTTTTGAAGTGCAAACTAAGTGCATCTACTGTTCTCTGAATTGCAGGGACACAAGCAGAATACTTGACTCTTAGGGACAGAGGAGAACTGGCTGGAGCTGTCTGCCTGCTCTATGTTGAGGTCTTTAGCCAGTGTTCCCACCTGCCCTTCCTTTGTCTGCTAAATGGGCCACAGCCAATAACAGCCTTTCTGCCAGTTAAGAACCTAGAGACTTAGGGCAGGAAGAATTTAGCTTGGTGGGTCCTAAGCATTTGCATCATCTACTGCAGGGCAGCCCTAGGTTTCTTTGCTAATACTTTATGCCCCCTGGACTCAGAAGAGCAGGCTGACATGTGGTTTTGAACCCTCACGTCTTCTGCAGTCACTTATGCAGCAGCTCGGTATGCCATGCTTCACCAGTCTTATTGTGGAGTCCCAGAACAAAAGGACACTAGTCCTTCCATCCAGCAGAAATGGGTATCAGCAAATGCTAACATTCTGTCAAATCAAAATGAAACCATGATATATTTTATTCTCCAGGTTTACCTGAAGGTTTGCTTTCTTAAAACCCAAGTTACAAATAAAATTCTTTGAAATATAATCAACTATGCATGGCAAAATCATAGAAACCCATGCAGACCAGTGTGTTTATTTTTAGATGCACATCAGCCTGGCCAGCATAGCAAAGCAACTGTCTAATGTCCAAGCTATGGCCCTGGGAATTTCCTCTAACAAGCCTGTGTTTCCGTGCATTGTTACAGTACAAAGGGCAGGAGGCCTGAGTGGAAGGCTCATGGTAGCCCCTCCCAGAGAGAGATCTGGGATCTGTCATTCCCTCAGTCTACATGGTCCTGAGTGCCGGGGTCAACATGGAGGTCGCCTGCCAGCTCTGGGCAGATGCAAATGAATACACATGTATGATTATTTCATCTAAAAATATCCCAGAGACCAGTGATGGCATTTCAGAAATAAAGGCTCAGCTTTCTATTGGCAGCAGAGGATCTAATCCTTACCCATACTATGAAGCAGATTCTGGTCTAGCTCAGAAATGGGGATGTCGTTCAAAGATCCTGCATTTGACTGCAATTAATAAAGGGGTTGTCAAGCATATTATAGTAAAAAAAAAAAAAGCATCCATGCACATACATACAGCCACACACACACACACACACACACACACACACACACATACAGAGCAGGTATCAGAAATCTATCTGAATCACCGGGATCTTTGCTGTTATCTTAGGCCAGTTTCTGTTCCTTGATTTATTTGTCTAGAAAATGGACGTGACAAACCTCACGTCCTATCAGTTTGGGAAGGAATAAGGTGTAATAGTACAAATAAACCAACTTAAAGTAGAACTTGGCTTAGGGTTTTGCATTTGGGCCTAATATGCTTTGAGCTCCTTACAAGAAATGACTAAAAATATTTACCATCAAGTCTCGAGGGCTTTTCATTGTTGTTTTGGGGGTTGCTTTTTACTTTTTGTTTGTTTGTTCATGTTATCTTTTATTATCTTTGCTGCCACTACAGAAAAAGAAGCCACGAGGCTTCTTACTTAATCGACACACTTTGCTAGTAGAGTTTTCATGTCTTTGTCAAGCTGTCCCTACAGCTGGGGAAGGTCACTGTGTTAGTACTCAATGTTGCCACACTCAAAAGTTGTGTCTGGGGGTCACTAGGGAAGAGGCAGGGGTAGGTCTCCGGTCTGCACAGGGCAGTCCATATCCACTCCATGTGGGGTCTGCAGCCTGCATTCTAACAGCCCTGGATGGGGACAAGGCTCCCTCACAGTCAGGCCCAAAGGGCTAGGAGACCCGCACGTACAAATAGCAGTCCTGGCCTGGGATCCTTGGGCTCAGCTAGTAGGTGGATGTCCAGGCCCCCTCCAGGTCCCCAGATGCAGGAAAAAGTGTTCTAACCCTTTGGTGAAAATGCAAGAATGTTGTTAAAAACGCCTTTATGGATTGTTTTGTTTGCGAGTGTTTATTATCAGACACCCCTCAGGGGTTCACAGGGCAGGTTGCGAATGTCCGAAGTGGGGCCTGGGAATTTCCTTCTACAAAGGCTGTGCTTCCTCTCTTTGTTAGTCCTCAGAGAACAAGTGGAAGCATTACTAGAGATCCTTACTTAACCCTTTCTCCTGTCTACTGTTCCCATGTCCCCACATCACAGAAGAGTCACGTTTCCAGCCTTCTAAGAAAAAGAAAGATTTCGGACTTGGGTTGTGTGTGTGCACCTGCAGCTTTGCGTGTATGTGTGCGTGTGTGTCCGTGTGTGTATGTGTGGGTGAAGAGGAAATGGGCAATAAAGCACAAAACATCTCATTTAAAAAGGATTCTTTCAGTATCATATCAAGCACCCAATCGTTGTCCAGACCAGGTGAAAAGTCTACTTTCTTTACCATATATGCTATACAAAAAAATGCCGACCTGATTTCAGTTCCCTGTCCTCAGGGCAGGACCCGCCTAGCATGATAGCTGCTGTTCTAATTTAGAGTCTGCTTATCGGCTAATGAAGGAGCACCATGAGTTGGAGATCGTCCAATCAACTAAGTTATTTATTGAGCATCTGTTACATACCTAAACTCTATTAGGCACCCATGGAAAGCAGAAGTTCTGCCTGCAAGAAACTTCAAGAGTATATGACAGTTACACATACACACACACACTCATATGTTATAAGTGAGAATGCAAAGAATCCAAATAACTGTATAGCCTAAGTCTAGGACAATCAAAAGGGATATATGAACCATTGCGCAGCTGGAGACTCTAATTTTCACTATTTTCACGGTGACTCCACTGTCCACAAATCTCCAAGCAAAAGTGTGCGAGTGCACGTAGACATATATGGGTTCCTACATGCATATGCACATATGCCCTGGAGACGGCACTGCCTTCCCAAAGGAAGTAAGTCCCTTGCTTTCTCACCACCAATTCCATGAAAGGATCTTTTTCAACACTCATCTCTTCCTTTTCCTTTCCTCTCTCAAGAGAATGGATGACCTTTCCCTGTATCCAGAGGTCAGATCTCCTCTCCCTCCCCCGCACTCCTAGTGGCCTTGCTACTCTCCTCTGTGACTGGCTCTTTGCCATTATCATTGAATTCCACTTAAGGTCCTTCTTTAAAAAAAATTTTTTTTAATGTTTATTTGTTTTTGAGAGAGTCAGAGTGTGAGGGAGGGGCTGAGAAAGAGGGAGACACAGAATCAAAAGTAGGCTCCAGGCTCTGAGCTGTCAGCACAGAGCACAATGCAGGGCTCGAACTCATGAACCACAAGATCATGACCTGAGCCAAAGTCGGATGCTTAACCAACTGAGCCATGCAGGTGCCCCTACTCAACTCCTTCTTAATTCAAAACTATAGGAACAGCAGATCTTCCCCACCCCACATTTCTCCTTCATCTTCCATTTCTCTTCCCAAATAAATTTTTTGAAGAATTTTGGATATGCTTGTCTTCAAGTCATCACCAACCACTCACCTTGAAAACTGCTCTGTTCTGCTTCCCGTTGTGCCCTCCCCCATGCACCTTGGGGAATGCTCCTGCTGGGATTCTCTTTGACCTCAATGTCCCCGAACCCATCTTACTTTGTTGCTCACAACACTTGTTGTTGACTACTGCCTCCCTCAGTCTGGTCCCTGCCTGCTGAGACACTACAGCCTTACTCCTGCTTCTCTCGCTGGGCTTTCCCAGTTTTCTTTGTCGGCTTCTTTCTGTCTGCTGGTCCCCTCACCTTACCAATGGCCGTGATCTGGACCACCTTCTTCCCTCCATCTATGCCACCTCCCTGCTACACATTTGAGAGAGAGCACACATGCAAGCAGGGGAGAGGGGCAGAAGGAAAGAATCTTAAACAGGTACCAATGTCAGTGCAGAGCCTGACATAGGACTCAATCCCACAACCCTGGAATCCTGACCTGAGCTAAAATCAAGAGTTGGACACTCAACTGAGTGACCAAGGTTGCCCCTCTAGATCCCATTTTAAATGCCACCTGATGACTTCCTTTTTAGGTCTCTCCATCCATGTAAAGGACTCATCTCTCTTCCAGCTGTTCTCACAACACATCTGTATTTGTATCCATAGCAATTGTTCACATGTGTGTGTTCTCAGAATGCAGGGATGCCATCTCATTCATCTTTTTATTCCTAGACCCTGGTGTGGTTTTCAATAAATGTTTGATTAAGAATTGGGAAAAATATCCTTTCACAGACAGACATTTTGGTAAACTGATCCCTGAGCTTACACAACTACTTTACGTTTTGCCATGGATGTATTAGCAAGCTTTGGTTTTAATATAACTTTTATAATGTTTATTTATTTTTGAGAAAGAGAGAGCACGAGTGGGAGAGGGGCAGAAAGAGAGGGAGACACAGAATCCAAAGCAGGCTCCAGGTTCTGAACTGTCAGCACAAAGCCCAAAGTGGGGCTTGAATCCACGAACTGTGAGATCATGACCTGAGCCGAAGTCGGACGCTCAAACAACTGAGCCACCCAGGCTCCCCAGTTTTAATAAAACTTTTAAAAGTCAAGCTATGCACATGTAGGATACTGATAATATTTCACCTTTTCTCCAAATGTAAATCACAATTCTTAAAACTTCAGGTTTAAGTTTGTAATCCCTGTTTAAAAGCAGAAGTTAAATGTTAAGTTGAACTTCACATTGAATTAAATTTTTCCTCAGAGAGAATTTCCAAATGTATCATGAATGACACTGTATTTTCATTCCATGAAGTGGGATGGCCATGTTGCAGGAAAACTCATGTCTTGTTAAGGTCGCCCCTTTACCATGAAGCTGCTGTTACATCAACTGCACCTGCAGATCATTTGAAGCCAGAGATTGATTTGCAAAGTTGTCTGAAGGAGAATATGGAGGCCACAGGAGAATGAGCCTGAACACTGAGTCAGTGCAGAATCCACCTGACCTGCTGTCTCCCAGGAGCCTGTGGGGCAGGACAGGACTTGGAGGACTAATGCCCGGGGCTCACCCAACTCTGCATCCTCCTTTGGGCTAGGAGGAAAAAATATGTGAACTGCTACTTATTTTGAAGGTTCTCATTTCTTTAAAATCTTTATTTGAGGTTTTTGTGATAATATATGTAAAATATTAGTACAAGAGAACTATAAATGAGATATACAATACCAGAGGTACAAAGGGTGCTTTGTCCAAGTACGATCTAGACATCACCTGCACACAAACGGACTGAAGCACTGGTCAAAATGCAGAATGACCTGGCAGATTTCCAGGCTCTACCTGGACCTCTTAAGTCCAAACCTATATGGTGGCTCAGTCGGTTGAACGTCTAACTTCAGCTCAGGTCATGATCTCACACTCTGTGAGTTCGAGCCCTGCATCAGGCTCTGCTGACAGCTCAGAGCCTGGATCCTGCCTCAGATTCTATCCCTCTCTCTCTCTCTGTCCTTCCCCTGCTAGAGCTCTGTCTCTCTCTCTCTCTGTCTCTCTCTCTCTCAAAATAAAAATAAAATAAAAACAAAACAAAAATTTAAAAAAAAAGGTCAGAAACTATATGTACAGGGAAGTGGGAATGGGAGCAGGGAAGGGGGCTGTGCTGCCAAGTCCATCCTTTTCAAGCAGCATGTTTGAAGATGTTTTCAAGCCCCCACATTGCTTCCACTTTGAAATGTGCATAAGGAACACTATTTAGAAAGTATCTGCCAGCTTGTGTTCAGAAAAGTGTTTGCACTAGTGGCCAAAGGGGCCCCTCCCTGCATTCTTCCGTGTAGGTTAATAGTTTTGCCATCTGGGCTCATCTTTGCAGGGACATTCTTCTTGCCAAAGTTGTAACCCTTCTCTGGGCCACAAATATGGAGGATTCTCCTACACTATACTTTACCATAGAAGCTGGAATCGGTGTTCAGATTCTGCCTCAAAATTTTCAATTTGTTTGTCCTCAAATATATATAGGTTTTTAAAAAAAGTTTTTGTTTACTTATTTTGAGAGAGAGAGAATAGGGGAGGAGCGGAGGGAAAGAGATAAAGAGAATCCCGAGCAGGCTCCACGCTGTCAACAGAGAGTCCCATGTGGGGCTAGATCTCAGGAACCCAAACCTGAGATCATGACCTTAGCTGAAAACAAGAGGTGAATATTTAACTGACAGAGCCACCCAGGCACCCTTCCAATCTGTGTAGTTTTTAAAGGAGGCTTGGCAAATTGATGTTCTAAGCCTTCGTCTCTCAAATGGGAATAGCTAAGTAGTTCACAAATTGTGGTGAAGATTAAGTGAGATTGTGCATGAACAATTTCTTAAAAGGTACTCAGCACATACCTTGTGATGAAGTTGCTTCTCTACCAGAGCAGTGATTAATAATAGCAACAAAATGTCATCAATGCCAACAACTGAGGAAGAGAGAGATTAAACTTACATAGCTAGTAAGTGGTAGAGTTGGGACTTGAGGCTAAGCATTCTGGTGCCAGAGCCCATGCTCTGAACCTCCCATAGTACCTCCAGTCATGTGCCCCCTGGAGGATTCATTCCTAACAAACACTGATAGGGCACCAGCCTACTCTGTGCCCAACACTGTGCCATGTCCCAGGCACACAACAGGACACCGACAAGATCCTGCCCTGAGGGTGAGGGTGGGGAAAAGGGGGATCACAGAGCACAAGAAGAACCCATAGACCATTACCGTGCAGTTCAGGAAGTGCTTTGTGACAAAGGTGTACACACATCCAGAGGGAGTCAGAGGCAACTTCTTACAGGGAATGACCTTGACTTGGGCCTTCAAGGACAACAGGGGTTAGACAAGTGAAATCGGAGAAAGGAGGCAGGTTTGGGCAGAAGCTGTAGAACACAATGCTTGCAGGGCACTGATGGAGTTCAAGAAGCAAGAGGAAAATGAAAACAAAATCAGAGCAGCAGAGAGAGGTGACGTTCGATATGTAGATAGAAGCCCTAGTGATTAAGGGTTTTAGCTGAAGGTAGTTGTCTCATCATGGAGGAGAGCCTCTCCATGAACTAACCCAGCAGCTCACCTTTCCCCCAGTGTTCCTCTAAATGTATGCAAAGCTTTTGATTCCACTGGCCTAGGCCTGGGAACCAGCCATCAGTATTTTTCTCAAAGTGACAACCACTACGATAAAAAAAATCATGCGTATCTCAGTGCTTATTAAACTTATGTGTGCCTCAAAATCACCTCTGGAGAGTTTGTTTAAACACCGATCCCTGGGCTCATCTCCCAGAATTTTAGAGTCTGAGGATCTGAGCAGTCTCAAGAATTGGCATTTCTAACACATCCCCTGGTGATGTCCGTACTGCTGCTGAGCAGACTCTCTGATCACGTAGCCAAGAACTTAGACAAAATTATTGGGGTGATTCTTAAGCCGCATTAAAATTTGAAAATTCCTGCAAAGAAGCATGACTGTCTCTTACTTTCTTTGCTATAATGCTCTTTAACTTCTAAATATTTCTGTAGCTGAAGCAAATTTAATCCAAATAGTCCCAATATTCGGGCTCATTTTGATTTGTAAGTGGTTCAGAAACGGTGACTTGTAGGTTTCTTTGGAATTTCAACAATCAACCCTTTGAAACTTCTGTTTGCAAAGCAGGAAGTCACTTGTTGCCCCAAGCAAACACTTAACTCAAGGGTTTGTCCCTTTGGAGGGCTTTAGAGCCTCAGCTTTTAAGCACATTTCTCTACCTTTGAAAGGAGTTTGAATCTGAGTCTATGGAATGGGCTGTGAATGTGAAAATAGGCGATTGGTGTCTTTGAGTATGGCCAGCTGGCTAAGGCCAACATATATCCCAAAGGTTGTTATTTCCTCCTTGAAAGATACGGCAGGAGGAGGCTGGGAAATCAGTCACCCCAAACAAGGGAGGGGTGAAAGGGTGGACGGAGAGGAAAGGATCCTGAAAGTTTAATGTTTCTCTTTACTTATAACAACAAAAAAGAGATACCTTTTTTAATGTCATGGTCACAAACTAAATTTTTACATCAAAGATTTAGAAGAAAAAGATTGATGTGAAAAATAGCAAGACCAAATTAACAATTATTAACACAAATGAGAGATGAATCAAAGTGAGGCTCCCAGGAGAAGAAATAAATACAAATCACAGAAAACCGAGTTTCTGTGAAGGTTTTATTACCAATCGAGTAGCCAAAATTCCTCTAGCTAGAATATTAAAATGCAATTACTATTCTGAATATTTGGAAGCATCTAGACATCTTCATCCATCCAAAGTAGTTTCAATTCCATTGACAATCTCAGTTTCAAATGCACGAAATAAGCTAAATACCCATTTTAAGATTTTATTGATACCACCCAATTTTGCCCCTTAGTTTACCAGTGAATTCTGCATTCTATATCCTCACAGCAAAATTCAACATTCACTGAAAATCACTTTTGAGTTTTGAAACAATGAGTTCAAAGGGAAGTTGCTAAACACAATTGAAATTAACCGTAACTATATAAAAAGGAAATAAGCAGAAAATGGCTTTCATTGAACCCAAGAAACAATAAACTTGCACTAGCTTGCTCTTTCCCCTCATTTATTTAATTTTCACATAAGGATTTTCACTGAAGTCCCCCAAGTATGTCAACGTTGTTGTCTGCATAGTTACTCTGAGCCTCCACAAGCTCATGGGGCAGCCAGTGCCCCTCCCATTACCCGATGTCTTCACCATGCCTTTGAGCTGCCTGAGTTCCAATCCCTGCCAAGACCCCATCCAGGTACCTAGAGCTTGACCACTCAACTGCCCTGTTACAGCAAGACTCCCACCCCTACAGGCAGGAAAGATTCACTAATGAAAGGAGGGAACAATGACTTCTGCTTTGATGTGATCTCAAAAATGGAGAAAAATAAGGTGAATTTTGGGGAAAGGAGAGGGTTTACTGTGGAGCACTTTGTAGTTGAAGATAGGTGGTAGTCTCTAGAACACAGGTTTTCAGAGCTGATCTTATACAAGGGCCACCTAGAGAGCTTGTTAATAATGAAGATTCTAGACTCTACCCTGAGACACTAGAGAAGGTCACATGCAGGGCCTGGAAGTCCTGATCAGTGGATCCCCAAGGGCTTATCAAGCACTCTACCCATGAAAATCACCAGGATCTAGTCTCAGGCACTGATTTACATCCACTGAAATGCTTCCTCTTATGGTGAGAAGAGCAGGTAGGCTCCAGGGTTTCATCCATAACTTGGGAATGTAGGGGAGAAAAGTGGGTCCCTGGCTGAGTCTGAAAATTACACTGAAAAAGACAAGTTAACAGGATAAATCTCATACATTGTTTGACATAAGTTTTAGATGACATGGAAACCTTTCTAAAGAAATGAGGGCCTCAAGAAACAGATAGAACTGAGTACCTTTGAACCAGGTTTGGTGGTGGATGAAGAGCCATGGAAAGATGTGGTAGGACAGAGTATGAGCCAAGTATAGTTAATGGGGGAGACTCAACAAGGCCTAATTGCTCTGTCTTCTCAGTGTCCTTCCATCTTGAGTATGGGGTGGGGTACCTCTTCCATAAGGGTCATCTCCTCTACTCCAGGGGAGAAGAGCTGGGGAAAATCAAGGGGATCTTCTTGCATCTGCCATTTTCTCACATTCCTTCAGCTTAAAATATTCAATATGTCAAGATGCCGTATTTGGAGGGTAGTGTGTCCTGAACTCCATCAAAGAACAACTCCCCTGCCGTGGCCTCATCTACTTTGGCAGCAACCTCAAACGTTGCTCACTATCATTAGCCTTCTTCCTAGATGTTTGATAGTACAAAAAATTACAGAAATACACAAAAATTATTTGCCAGTCAACTGTGTTCATAAAGGGTTCACAGAATGTGAGAGGGAGGGAAGTCATCAGACTCAGCTCTGATTTTCTGCTTATGGGACAGTATGTAGGGGGTGGACAGAGGCCACCAGAAAGGCAGGGAAGGAGAGAGCATGATGTTCTAGAAGGCACCCAGAGCATTGTCATTTTTCCAGCAACAATGTGCTGAGAAACCACTGGAGCTTGACCTGTAGGCTTTCCATGGTTAAAGACATTACATGCTTCCCAAACACACAAAATTATAAATCATGTTAAATCATGTAAACTATAAATCATGTTTATTCAGAAACTACATGTTCTATAAAACATGGTTGTTGAAAACTCCTAACATCACTTTGGAACTAAGACAGTAACTGATGGAGGGCACTTTGCTGGCGAAGACTGGGATACACACTCAGAGGTAGAAGCTGCAATTGGCCTGAACTGCTCTATTTGAGACACATAAGGGAAACTGAGGACACAGCAGGAAACCCAAAAGCAAGAGATCTGAGCCTGAGAGGCTAGGTAAGAGTGGGGTAAGGGTCATATATGGAAGAAACAAGGGCACAATGCCACCCCACCAACACACAAGCTCATGTACATGTGCATGTGCACAAACACACACACACACATACACACGTGCACACACACACCCATACACACAGTACTTTAGTGCCCTTGCTCTGCTCTCTGTTTCTACATAGTGTTTTTGCTCATCTGATATATAACTTATTTGTTTATTGTCTATATTAAAAAAGAAATGACACTGTCAAAGGCTAACTGAAGGAAGTGTAGGCAGTTAAGCCAAGAGGGCAGTAGCAGCATCAAGATGACCTTGGTTGCCTCCCCTAGGGCACAAGGGGCCAAGAAGGTTGATGCTGGGGTGTGAAGAGCCTGGTGAGATCTGTGGCTGGGGTAGAGGGAGCTCCCCAGAATTGGGCTGAGGGTGGAGGAATACAGCCTATCGCCCAAACTGCAGCCCAGCAAGGAAAGGAGGGAGCAAATAGCTGGCTTCCCTTTCCATCTGGCAGTCTCCAGCTGGGATTTCCCACTCTCCCATTCCTGCCATCTCCCTCTAAGATGACAAGGCACTGCAGGATGTGGGGTCAGCTTTCTGGGCACAGAGAAGGGCAGAGAAGGGCAGAGGGGGACCTGGAGACTTGCCTGCACTCTTCTCCAACTAGAATGTGTGCTCCTCAGGGCCAGCTGTTTTAGTCATCTCCAGTGTCTAGGTTAGTGTCTGGAGCATTGGTTTTCAAAAATATTTTCTGATGAATGAATGAATTAGTGAATGATACATGACTTAGAAGAAGAGACATAAAAAAGGAGATTTCAGCCATTACATAGAGTATATGATGCGAATCCACACACCATCACTATTACCATATTTAAATCCATCTTTCTGCATAATGCTTTTGTGGGATGGGATATTTTGAAGGGCAGGTACAACAACCAGACTTAGAAGAAAAGAATGAGAAGGATGCTGGGCATCTGATCCCACACATATTATACTAAGTTATCCAGAAGTTTACTTTATACACTTCTAATCTTGCTCTACAGGCAACTAGGTTTGACTAACAATAGATGGACCCCAGTGCTGTCCATCCAGCAGCAAAACCATGATGGTCTGAGAGTAATGTTTGGGATCCACAGATGCTGGAGTCCTGGGAGGGTTCAACCCCCAGCCAACCCCACCCAAGGCAGGACACGGGGCCTCAGACGTGAGGCAGTTCTGGTTCCATCCTCTCCAAGTCAGCTCAGAGACCGAGTCTCTTGTCTGTAAGATGGGACAGTAATGGCTCCTCTCTCACAGAGCTGTGAGGCCCACTTGGGGCCCTACCCACTGCCTGACATGGTGTAAACAGTTAGTAGTAACCAGAAGGATCGTTTCTTAAGCAAGACATAGTCTCTAATCTTGAGAGAGGTGTGGAAAGTGCTGCAGACACTCTGCTTTTGTGCGTGTTCTTGATTAGAGAGAGGGGGTCAGAAGGTAATAGGACAGCTGGTCCCAGAGGACAGCTTCACCCCTGTCCCCAAGCAGGGCTTCCTGCTTCCTTCCTTCAAGTCAAATGAAGCTGAAGCTGGTTTCCCTTTGACCCCTGGTCAGAGCCACACAGCACACTTTTTTTTTTCCTGGTGGTCTGAGGGGCTTAGAACTGTACTGAGAAAGGAATGTGCAGCTCTTCCTTCCTCTGGTCAGGGAGAGGTTTCCAGATGGAACTGAAATGAGGAGCAGGTGGAGGCCTTGGGAGGTGGGAGGGGGGAAAACGAGGTCAGCTTCCCTTGGAGAAGATGGGAAATGCCTTAGTGAGTCCTGGGATTCACACGGACTTCCTTCTCCACCTCTTCTCCACTTCTATTTGCTCGTGACTTCCTCTACTCCCTTTGGGTCTGTATCGCCAAAAGGACTGCTTCAGGTTCAAATAGATGAGGCTAGTGAATGAAGAAAGAACAGGCGACCCTCTGGATACCAAGGTCTCCTGGGCTTGTATGACGCGCTTACAAGAAACTCTCTAGAATTGGTGGCCCCTGAGCGTTGGACGTGGTAAGAGGCCGCCCCCCCAACCCCAGTTATAGGCAGTAAGGTGGCACACTCTCTGTAGAGAATTTAAAATCGCTAATAAAACCAACAAAAAGCCTTTAAAAAAGTTACCACCACATACCAGCAATTTCAAACAATGTCAGTGATGAAATACTCTTCCTAAAAAGTCTTTTTGGTCTAAGTTCTAAACAATGGCCACTGTCACTGGTGAATTTCAGTAATATATGCTCCTAATTATATTTTTATTCCTTGGTTTTTAATAAAGACTGTGTTCTATATAGAAGTTACTTTAGAAAAGTCTCAGTTATCGACAGACTCCTGACACAAAGGGACTCAACTACATGTGTTTCTTTCAAAATAAGTTCCTTCTAACTGTCTGAGGTTATTTGAAGTGTCTCTAGCCCCTGGGCAGGACATGTTCCCTTATTTGAACATGTCTCCATATTTTAACAGCTCAACTGGCTCAGTCAGTTGAGCATCTGGCTTCAACTCAGGTCATGATCTCACAGCTCTTGGGTTTGAGCCCTGCATCAAGCTTGTGCTGACAGTTCATAGCCTGGAGCCTGCTTCAGACTCTGTGTCTCCTTCCCTACCCCTCCCCTCTGCATACTCTGTCTCTCTCTCTTTCAAAAATAAATAAACATTAAAAAAACATGAACAAGGTTATGGGGTGCCTGGGTAGCTCGGCTGATTGAGCATCCAACTTTAGTTCAGGTCATGATCTCAAGGTTCTTGAGTTTGAGCCCCACATCAAGCTCCCGGCTGTCAGCACAGAGCCTGCTTGGAATCCTCTGTCCCTTTCTCTCTCTGCCCCCTTCCCCACTTGCACTCTCTCACTCTTTCTCTCAAAAATAAATAAACATTAAAAAAAATGAACAAGGTTAACAGGGTGGTTGTATAGACAAAGAAACTAAATGGGAGGTGCTTCAATTCTGTTACTCTATGGGACCACACTGAGCTTTTATTTGTGTTTAAAATTTAAAACCGTGAAGGAGGAGCAAGCTGCAAATTACACTCTTCATCTGGCAGACACAAATTTTATTTCCCCCTGAAATATTGTATTGAATTTTAATATTTTCAAGTGAAATGTTTTTTGTTGTTCTTTTAAGTCTGACTAATCAAGAAACTAAGGATTATTACTGAAAATAGTCTTTTCCTCTGAAAGAGGGAGGAGTTAGTACAAGATGTGGTCCAGATATCAAAAATGCTAGATGCCTCCATGATCCAGAATTCCTTGCACCAGCCGCTATGTCTTCACTCTGGTTTTGCAACACAGAGAAGGAGGAGTGTGTTATGGGTGCATGCATGTGTGTGCACACATGTGTGTCTGTGTGGGTTTAGGGAACCAATTCTCTTCTTCAGTCATTTCTTGGTTGCTGGAAAAATTTGCTTTAAACATAGTATACTCAAATATTATTCCTGTTAGTGTGTAAAAATGATCCCCGGGCAGGCACCTCATGTAGAAGATGATTCTGGCACTTAAGAAGGGACAATATGGGAGCATTTCTAACTTACTAGTAAGTGATCCAAAGGCCAGAGATCATTCTTAAGAGTGCCCATATTTGGTGAGACCCAGCAGGTTCAAATAAAGAGTCGCAGACAGAAGTGTACCCTAAGTGGGTACACATACTATCACGTGAAGCACGAAGGCCAGATCTCAATGGCCCTAAAAATGGAAAATTGAACATTAGAGGAATTCAGGAAAAGACTAAAAATAACATGTGGTTTTCCCTTTCTTAACATTCCAGGTCAAATGAGGCAAATGTAAGGGGTGTGGGCCTGGAATAATCATGTAATTGTTGATACATAGCTGCATTTTGTGTGCTATGTATCAGGTCTAAAAATAGTTTACTGGTGCCAAGAGACAGATTCTGATTTACAGAAGGCAATGTAGTTAGGAGATGTCTTGAACTTGGAAACCTAGACCCCTCGTTGTCCTGGAATGGACTATCGGAGCTGAGGAGAGATGGGCAACTTCTACGAAGTAGGATGACAATGTGTCTGACGATAGGCCACTTCAAAGGGCAGTAGCAGCCGCCAGGAGCCCCTTTCCTCTCATGTCTTACCCATCTATTTCTGAAAAACTCAAAAAGTACAGGTTAGAATCCAGAGCATCAGGCCCGAGGGTTTACCACCTCAACTACCAGGCTGACTAGAAGGTCCGACAGACTCTCAGAGTTTGCCATAATGGTATGAAATGGGAACGGATCAGTGAGTAAACAGGATGCCAAAGCGATGCCATATCCATGACTTACATTTGAGGACATGGAAAATTTAATAAATCTACTCCTTTTTTTAAAATAGTTTATTACCAATTTGGTTTCCATATATCACCCAGTGCTCTTCCCCACATGTGCCTCTCTCCATGACCATCACCTCCCCTTTCTCTTACCCCCTCCTTCTTCAGCCTTCAGTTTGTTTTCAGTAGTCAAGAGTCTCTCATGATTTGCCTCACTCCTTCTCCCTAACTCTTTTCTCCACCTTTCCCCTTCCCATGGTCTCCTGTTAGGTTTCTCCTGTTTAGACCTATGAGTGAAAACATACGGTATCTATCCTTCTCTGCCTGACTTATTTCGCTTAGCATGAACCTTTGAGGTCCATCCACTTTCCTACAAATGGCCAGATTTCATTATTTCTCATTGCCATGTAGTATTCCATTGTATATATAAACCACATCTTCTTGACCCATTCATCAGTTGATGGACATTTAGGCTGTTTCCATGATTTGGCTATTGTTGAAAGTGCCGCTATGAAGATTGGGGTACATGTGCCCCTATGCATCAGCACTCCTGTATCCCTCTTAAGTCACCTAAAGTAAACAACTAATTCTTTCCCTGACATTAAAACAAACAAGTTGTTTTGAACAGGAGACATTTTGCTGAGTTATAGGGGTAATATCTGGAAATCATATGCCCTTACTATTTTCCTTAAAAGTAATTTACTACAGGGAACATAAAACATGGTGTTCTTGGTCTAACAAGATTTTGCTAACTATTAAATATTTGGGTTTCCCAGAGCTCAGTCATGAGCTCTGTTGCTTTTCAGTGTTCTGTATCTCTATGCTTTTAAAAGGCACATTCTTTCCTTCCCCAGGGAGAGCAACTTAAGAAGCTCTGATTAATTTTCATTTGTGCTTCATTTTCCATTCTCACCATTACTGCCCCCAATTTTATGCTTCTCCTCAGTGGGGCTGAATTTCAGAGTACTTGTAGTTCTTCACAGACACAGGCATCAGTCAGTCTTTTTCCGATTTCTTTCTGAAACAAACACTGTCATTGTGTCTGACATATTATATATTCTTGAAAGAGCATTTAAAAAGCATGCATTATTGTTTTGAAGAATTGACAGAAATGTTAGTTCAGAGCCATAACTGTTAGATGTGAAGAAGGAGCCACTGGAGAATGTGACTCTTGGTCCATTTGTTTATTACACAAGAATGAATTGAGTACGTATCATGTTCCTTTTCACAGTTACCTAGTATTTTGGTTCATGTTTTCCTTTATAATCCCATCTGTAAGTTGTCATTTTTAACTAATAGTTTTTAAAACTGATAGTTTAAAGATAGTTCTGAAACTTTCAGTTCTTGAGTGTTCAATTTCCCTCTTTCTTAAGTACATCCTTAACCTAGGTACATGGATGCCATATGAATAAAATTGAGGGTGTCGGTGAACTTGAATGAGAAAGTACCTTTATTTTCACTAATCCCCGACTGAAATTTAGGACTTCCTTTAATTAGAAACATGGACAGCAAACCATGTAGTGTTTGCTGTACATATGACTTTGTTACCAATAAAAAAAATCCAGATATTTTTAGATCACATCACTAGGTATCACATCTTCAAACTCCAGTTTATTTTCATTACCACTTAAAATTGTGTAGTTATTAAACCTGCATCATTAAATCTTTTAATTGAATACATTAACAAAGAAGTCAATGTTTTACTGTCACATTATGTTTTAATACCTTGATAACTATATTGCAAGGTAATTATTTTCCTTTGTAACCCTATGTATTTTGTTTTTTGCATTTATTTTTTATTCTTGTAGTTGTTGGTTTAATGTATTTAAAAACATAATCCCAAGAAGGATCAATAGTCTTCACCAGGTGGCCAAAGGAGTCCATGGCACAAAAAATATTTTTACTCTATTTTTGTAGTACTTTCAGCCAGAGTCAGTGCAATGCAAACTTTTTCAGCCTTTATATGTTTAAAAATATCTTTATTTTGTTCTTGTCCATGAATGTTCTTCTTAAAATGGAGCCAGATGGGGTTGCTGTGGAAGAAAGCACAGGAAAGAAGGGACAGTGGGACCTTGGACCAAACCTGAGCCATGTCAACTTTTAAAGATCAGATAGAGGAAGAAGGGCCATGAAGGAGAAGAAAAGGAAGAATCAGTGGGGTAGGAGAAACATCAGAAAAGTGGGTGCCACAGAAACCAGAAGAATATGGAGTTTCTTTTTTAATTTTTTTATGTTTATTATTGAGGCAGAAACAGAGCATGAGTGGGGAAGGGGCAGAGAGAGAAGGAGACACAGAATCTAAAGCAGCCTCCAGGCTCTGAGCTGTCAGCACAGAGTCCGATGTGGGGCTCGAACGCACGAACCATGAGATCATGACCTGTGCTGAGGTCGAATGCTTAATCAATTGAACCACCCAGACACCCCAAATATTGGGTTTCAGGGAAGAGTAGCCAACTCTGTCAAATGATGTTGCAGGGTTAAGGAAGATGAGACCAACCAATGGATCATTGACTATGGTGATGTGGAAGCCATGGTGAGCACTGTGAATCCCACTTTGTGCAGTGTGGTTGACCCTTAAATAACATGGATTTGAAATGCATGAGTCCATTTACATATAGGGGTTTTTTTGAGAAATATAGTACATTACTATAAATATATATTCTTCTCCACATGACTGAAAAAAATTTTTTTCTGTTTTTTACTTTGGAGAGACAGAAGAGAGACAGCAAGAGCAGGGGAAGGTCAGAGAGAGAGGGAGACACAGAATCTGAAACAGGCTTCAGGCTCTGAGCTAGTGGTCCGCACAGAGCCCGACGCAGGGCTCGAACCCACAAACTGCGAGATCATGACCTGAGCCGAAACCAGACGCTTAACCGACTGAGTCACCCAGGCACCCCTCCACATGACTTTTTTAAATAACATTTTCTTTTCTTTAGGTTACTGTATTGTAAGAATACAATAAATACTACATATAACATGCAGAGTATGTGTTAACCAACTGTTTATGTTACAGGAAGGCTTCCAGTCAAGAGTAGTGTGTTAGTAGTTAAGTTTTGGGGGAGTCAGAAGTTATTTGCAGATTTTCAACTGAGCAGGGGGTCAGTGCCCCTAACCTCTACATTATAAAAGGTCAATGGTACCTGGGGAGGAAGATTGATTTGATTAATATTGGGGTCAGAGAAGAGGAGGGGGAATGTGGAAACAAAAATCTATGTATTCAGCTCTTTGCTCAATATTTGCTATAATGGGGAGCAGGAAAACACCGTAGTCAAAGGGGACACAGAGAGACACACACACACACATATGAAGAGAGATTCTGGGGCATGTTTGTGTGCTGTTGGGACTGATCCAGTGCTGAGGAGTAAGAGGAAATGGGACCCAGAGCCAAGTGGGGGAAGAGGCAGGCCATCAGGAGGAGCAAAGACACATCCTCTCAAACCGGAGGGAGGGTCAAAGAGGGCAGTGCAGGTGCAAGAGCGTTGAAAGTTTGTGTGTGGGAGTATGAACATTTTCATTGATTGATTCTGTTTTCTCAATGAAGTATGAGGCAAGGCTCCTGCAAAGTGAGGAGACAGGAGAAGGTATGACATAATCATTTGGGGGAGTGAGAAAAGTAACATAAATAATGGAATTGTCAGGCTATGTGAATGTAGCAATTCCACCAACAATTAGCAGGAGGTTGTCCAGACGCAGTAGGTCTGCCCCCAGACGCAGGTAAGAACTGCTTTCTGAAATACAGCCCCGTGTTCCCCACGTCTCTCTAACTTCATTCTCCTCTGATATCATGAGTCTCTTCTATATGAAAGCTTCCTTGATGACTTAAACTACTTCAAGCTTCTATACAACTCCTTGGAAGTGGACAATATGTCAACCTTTCAAAGGTATTTGAGTCAGAGTAAGACTATTCCATCACTGAAAGTACTTTGTCTCTAAACTTATAATTTTAGGAATTGTGGGCAAGTGGATGTAGATTATTCTTTTGCTTTTCAAATCCTGCCACAGAGGAGACGGCCTCTACTGCTGATGTCACCTGGCCCCATATATCCCAGACCACCACGCTGTCATTCACCACACTTTCAGTGCAGCTACATTCCAACTTGTTAGAAAGAACATTTAACTTTTAGCAGGCTGACTTTCTTTCTCCCATGAAAGAATATAGGCATTGGAAAAATTGGGCTGATTTCTTTCAAGCACCATTTCAGGAACTCATTATGTTGTGAACCAAGCATTATAAAAAGTCTGCAAGTTTAACACAAGTTTAGTATTGTCTCTTTCTCTACTCAGAAATCATTACTCCATCCTGTACTGTGCAATTGTACCAATTTAGAGATAAGAGGAAAGATATCTGTCCAGTACCCAGGGGGGTCAGGGTAGGGGCAGGCTCCAGGCTACAATGTTGAGAGTCCTGCATGAGAAGACAGAAGGCCTAAAATCCAGTTGTGGCTCTGACACTAATGGGTATTATAACCTTGGTTGCCCCTCAATGTCCCTCTGACATTAGATAGCTGAGAAGAATGATCCCTGGACTCCTTTCACTATAACATTCTTTGATTCTTACTTTTATCCTCGCATGGATAACTCTTCAACTCACATTTATCTAGGGGCATCATAGCTGTCTGCCAATCAACTTGATAAAATCTGAGGAGATGACCTCTATAATCGGAGGCCAAATTGGGGGAAATTTTCTTTTGGAAACAGCAGAGAGCCATAGAATCTGGATCGCAGTTGCCCTTATGGGGACAGGGCTTTGGAGGTCCAAACTCGGGTCTGCCACATGTACGCAGATGGCCCTCTCTATTACCTGGGGTCTATGATAGCTCCTGATGCAGAGCATGTGCACCCTGGATACACAGTTAAGAAGCAGAGGTTAGAACAGGAGTGACCACCCAGTTCGCATGGATAGACGAACACGTACACTTTCTAGTAAATGCAGCTTCCTTCTATATAGATTCCTTCTAAGACCAATGTAAGAAAGAATCCCCATGTCCTCAAAGAACCTGTTTTTTTGCCGTGATGTTGACAGAAGCGTTGAGGGAAGGACTGAAGGGGGAGAAGTCAGCGACAGATTTGGTCAATCAATAACTGACATCACGTGTATCACAGCTGCAGCATGTGGGTGACATATGTCATGCTGTGGGCATCAGCAAGCACTTTCTGCTCTATGAATGGCTGTTACCTATGGGAACTGATGGTGGAATCTGAAGGCTAGGGATGGCTCAACCTTCCCAAAGGAAACATCAATAAAGGTCAAAGGAGGGCTGTTGATGACATCTCCATGGAGCCATGTCCTAAATCTGTCTCCATGTCCCCCATATGCTATCCTTCCCTCTTCTGGGAAAATGTAGGGGAAATAATGATGGGTGCAGAGTTCAAAACAGGTTTCCATTTGGAGTGTGCTTTTGTGCTTTGCATTTCTGACAGAAGCCAGGGCCATCACTGGAAGTATAAGAAGGTGGGTACAATGAAGCTGTCAACTGTATCTAATTGGTTCAAAAGATGGAAGATTTGAGACCGTCCATAGAAAACTAATGTAAGTATCTGAAAGATATACACAAAGACGGTGTTAATAACTCCGTCTGTTGGTGAAATGGGCCCAGCAACAGCAAGTGCAGATTAAACCTGGGAGTCCGCAGCTGAGTGTAAATCTGACCAACTCCAATTAGCAGAGACTCTGCCAAGATACACACACAAAAGATAAGAATAAGACCACTTGTGTACTATAAAACTGCTCAATTATTTGTTGGTTCCTTCCTTGCATAAGGACAGGTCAGTGCCAGAGGGGAATTCTCCTGGCCTTGATATAGAAACACCAAAAGAGAGCTGACCCTGGGCCACACGGGGTCAAAAGGGTTACCAACATCTGGTTGTAGATGAAAAAAGCCAGGGCTTGCCCTGCCAAGACATGGAGGTGGGAGTGTTTTGCAAGTTGAACCATTACGTACTTTTGTACGTACTTCTGCTGTGTATATACTAATGCTGTGACATTCCTGACTTTGTGTGTGACACTTTCCAAGTATTCTTCTTAATGAACAAAATAGGCACCCCTGCCCTGAAGGAACTTACATGCTAGAGAGGGGGAGGAAGGGTGGAAACAGACAATAAACACAACAAATAACCAAATTAGAATGCATGAGAGGTGATATGTGATACTGGGAGAAAAATTGATTAGGGAGGGAGGATAGGAAAGGCTGAACCATGAACTATGGCAATTGGCAAAGGCCTCACTAAGAAAGCACTGTTTGGACAAAGGTGGGAATGAGGTTGGGGAGGGAGACACAAGGATATCTAGGCAAAGGCACTTCAGGCAAAGAGTACAGGAAGTGCCAAGACTCTGAGACGGAATTGTCTGGCACACAAGGAGGCCAGCATGGCCAGAGTGATGCTAGCAAGGGGAGAGAAGTAGTAGAAGAAATTAAGGGAAGAAACAGTGGGAGGACCACAGATGTGGGGGGGGTGTAGGCATTGCAGGTCACTGAAGGGCCTTTCACTTTGACCATGTAAGAAGGGAGCCCAGGAGAGCTGAGTGTCAGTGGGCATTATATAAGGTACTTTTTGTGAGGACCATTCTAACTGCAGTCTTGCACAGACACCAGTTAGAGGCAGTGATAATAATGCAATCAAGAGACAATGATGGCTAGATGAGAATGATAGTAGTGGAAGTGGTAAGAAATGCCCAATCATGTGGATATTTGGAAGGTAGAGATGATAGGATTTTATGACAAATTATATATAGTGTGCGAGGGGGAGCTTAAGGATGACTCTTAGAGTTGTGGTCTGAATTACCTGGAAAGATGGCCATGTCCTTTACTAAGATAGGAGACACTGTTGGAAATGCTGGTTTGGGAGGGCAGATCAGGACTTGAGTTGGGTCATGTTCAGTTGAGATGCTATTGAATATCCAGATACCAAGTAGGCAGTTGGATATATGAGTCAGGAAGTTAGGAGAGAAGTCCATAATAGAGATATGCATTTGGAAGTCATCAACACAAAGATTTAAACCATAAAACTGCTGGAGATCACCTGGGGGAACAAAGAAGAGTTGCAAAGACAGGGCCATGGGACATGCCAATATTAAGAGGGGCAACTAGCAATGGAAACCGAGATGAGGAAGTTTCATTTTCCTTTTGGTTTTATTGATCATCTGCTATATGCCAACACTATGCTGGTTGCTAGACATACAGTGAATAAGACTGGTCCCTGTCCTCAAGCTGCTTACAATCAATGCATTAAAACAATCAGTTGCATGCAGTGTGGGAATTGCAAAAAGATACATACCTGGTGTAATGGGTCCAGGAAAAAGGAACCTGTGTCCCAGGCTAGGAGGGTTAGGAGGGTCCTTGGAAGAAATAACACCTATAACTTAAAAGGAGACTCAAAGTTACCCAGGTGAGCAAGAGAGAAGGACAGAGCAGTGAAACAGCCTGGAGCATGCTGGAAATATGCATTAGTTTGGTGCTGACATTTCTGCCTGGGAAAATAGCTTTGTATGGAATGAGGTTATGCCCTCAAGTCCTAAGAGACATGTCATACTAACAAATATATATCACATGACTGGTGCATTAGTTACTCTGGCTGCGCTGCTGCAGAATGGTTGATGAAGCTTGGGTTCATCTTGCCACGAACCCCATCTTCAAATTCAGGAGAAGGGCCTCGGTCACAGCCACTTGAATCCTTAGTTGTGACAGGGCAAAGTCTCCCATCAGCAGCTGATTCTGGGTTGCAGCCGAGACCATATGGTGGTTCCATTTTTTATTTGTCTTTGTTTTCATTGTAAAGTGAGTGGGGACAAGCACAGAGTGTTCCTAGCAACAAACAGGACTGTGGGTGAGAGAGGAATTGCTCCTCAGGGAAGCAAAGGAACAGCCACCTTGACAACGCCCCGTTCCGTGTCAGGGAGCCAACTGTGCCCACAGCCCGCTCCCAGCCCTCCCAAAGCAGGAAGCCTTGGAGCATTTTAAAAAAGGCATTTACTGGGAGCTCATTCTGACAGCAGGGTGTTTCTTAAACTTGTGTGGGTTTTTTTAGTTTATTCATTTATTTTGAGAGAGAGAGAGAGTGTGCGCAAGCAATTGTGGGGGGGTGGAGAGGCAGAGAGAGAGGGAGAAAGAGAATCCCAAGCCGGGTCCACACTGCCAGCATAAAGCCCAATGCAGGGCTCAGACTCATGAGCCATGAAATCATGACCTGAACCGAAATCAAGAGTAGGATGTTTAACAAACTGAAACCACCCAGGCACCCCAACAGCAGAGTGTTTCTTAAGGTAAGATGGATCCAAGTCAAACTCCCTGGTATCATTACTTGTTTTGTAAATCTGAGGTCTACAAACTTCCCTTTCCCCCGGAGTGGACTAACTCGCCACCCGACATTTAGTTCTATCCCCAAAGGAACCAAATATCATGATAAAAACAAAATATATATCAAAGTCCTCTTCAAAGTGCCAATTTCTGGGTGCCTTGGGTGGCTCAGTCCATTGAGTGTCCAACTCTTGATTTCTGCTAAGGTCATGATCCCAGGGTTGTGGGATGGAACCCCATGTCAGGGCTCAGCATGGAGCCTCAAGATTCTTTCTCCCTCTCCCTTTGTCTCTCTCCTCTGCTTTGCTCTCCCTCTCTCTAAGAAAGAAAGAAAGAAAGAAAGAAAGAAAGAAAGAAAGAAAGAAAGAAAGAAGGAAAGAAGGAAGGAAGGAAAGAAAGAAAGAAAAGAGAAAAAAGAGAGAAATCTCTACTGACTAGAGACAACCCTAGTAGAAACCAAAGGAGAATACCAAATCCATATGTGCAGCTATTATTACAACAAAAATTTATTTTCAGTAGAGATAATGATAGCCAATGCTTACACCATCTCCCTATGTGCCAGGAACTCCTACAAGCATTTTAATCTTCACCGCAGTCCTGAGATAGGGTATTATTATTACTCTGATTTTATAAATGAGGAAACTGAGGTGCAAAAGGACTAAATTGCCTGTTGAGGTTGCACAGAGCTACTAATGGGCAGATCTGGAGTCTGCACTCTCACTGCCAGCCTACTCTGGGTTTTTAAGACCTGGGTGCTTTTCCACTACATACATTTAATATTATAGATTTTTAGTGTAAGAAAGAATCTGGAGTATCTTTGTCCATTTCCCATAGAAAAAGTTAATACTTCAAATATTTAGCATAGGAAATTGCTTTGGAATATGTTAGAATATGATCGAAGCCATTGGCTCTATGTGTATGCATTTTAATACTCTTCCTAATATTTTTTTAGGCCAAAAGTAGTATTTTATATAGACTCAAAATATTCTTCATCGTGAAGAGTCTATTATATAGACTCACTATTCTTCATCATGAGTCACCACATTACTAATTTTAGCTTTTAGATACAAATAATGGAAAACCCAATTGGAACTGGATTAAATACTAAGGACTTTTATTGCACCACTAATGGTAAATCCAGAGGTAATGTGCGTCCTTAATTGGCCTCGAGTCCAAGCAATTCCCAATGCCCAGCAAAGAGAATGAGATCAGCGTGCTCTAGACCAATCACTTTGCAGCCCTGGCCGGAGAGAGCAGGTAGCCTTTCCCCGGCCAGACCAAGCTGGCAGCAAAGAGGAAGTGGAGGCGGGCCAACCCCAAGTCCTCCAATGATGACAGGAAGCTGACTAGAGAAAACAACTGAGTAGAGTAACATTCCAAAAGTTCATCTTTTTCTTTTTTTTTTTGGCAAGTGAGAGTCACAACTTTATTGGGATGTCCTAGATTTCCTTATTTTTAAAAAGTTTTTACTTAAATTCCAGTTAGCTAACATCCAGAGCGATATTAACTTCAGGTGTATGATTTAGTGACTCAACACTTCCATACAATACCAGGTACTCATCACAGCAAGTGCCCTCCTTAAGGTTCCTCTTTGTTAAAATTGTCAACTTTCGTCTCAAGCCTCAGACTACTGGTAGTTGTCAACATGCCTATGGGTGATAGCATTTATTCTAAGCTTATTTATTTATTTTTTGAGAGAAACAGAAGGAGCGAGCAGAAGAGGAGCAGAGAGAGGGAGAAAGAGAATCCCGGGCAGCCTCCACACTGTCAGCACAGATCCTGATGTGGGGCTCGAACTACAAACCACCAGATCATGACTTGAGCCAAAATAAAGAGTCAGACTCTTAACTGACTGAGCCACTCAGGCACCCCGGTGATCGCTTTGACCAGATGAGAAGGTGGGCAAGGAGGAGAGATGGTGTGGAACAGGACAAGAATATGAGCTTGTAGAATTAGAGCTCAGGTCCCCAGATAGTAACGGTTCTCCAGCTCTTCCGCTATGCCACGCTCGCATGAGAGCCTGAATGCTCAGCAGTAGTGGTGTAAGTCTCAGTGAAGTGCTGCGATGCGTAAAAGGTCACATACATAGAAACCCATGGGACTACAGTTTGAAACCCTACAGTCTGACACTGGTGTCCTTGTTCTGACATTACAGGGCTTTCTCTCAATACAGTCTGGGAAATACCTACCTGAGACTCACCTGGAGTGCTTACTTATAATGCAGATTCCTGGGCTCCAGCCCAGGCCTCATTCCTCAGCCTTTCCACGGGAAGGGGTCCAGAGTAAGACTAGCGGAACAACATTCCCCACACTAAAGTATGAAAACAAGAGTGATAATCTATTATTTCTCATCTGTGTTCTGACCTTGGGCAAGTCACAGTTTCTCCTTGAGTCACAGTTTCCTAACTTCTAAAATGAGGATGGCTAGGGCACTTCCAGCTCAAGAATTCTCATTATAATTCATCTTTAAACACAATAACCTGAGTACAGCCTGCCCTTTTCCATGTATCTTCTTATCTTTAAATATTAGTGTTGTTATCAAGATGATATTTTAAGAATCACAGCATTGGATGCATAAATATCCAGTTTTCCTGGAAATCTGAAAGAACTAGTTGTCCTCCACTTTTTAATCTTTGTTTAAGTTTATTTATTTATTTTGAGAGAGAGAGAGCACAAGCAGGGGAGGGGTAGAGAGAAGGAGAGACAAAAACCCAATCTGATTTAATGAACATCTTCCAAAGGCTTAAATAATGCATCCTACACCACTCCTTAGCTCTAACCCATTTGGAGTTTGCTTTGGTTTCATTTTTCTGATTTTTTTTCTTTTTTTCTTTTCTTTTTCTTTTTTTTTTTTTTTTTGGTGAAAGAAAAGCAAGAACTAGGGGCATTGGCCAAACAAGCCTGGCCACTCAGTGAGAGGTTTCTAGATAAGAAGGATCTGAAGGACTTCCCATGGGCGTAAGGGAAATCGCGCACGCCATCCGGGGAAGAGGACCAGGAAATCACTTCTTGTTTTTCAAACAGAAGCGAGCCTTTCACGGATGGCTCTGTGAGGCTTGGAGGACCACTGCTGGAGAGGCACAGGAGAGGGGTGAGGCTGAGCTCGGCACAGGGCTGCCAGTCCTGCGTGAGCCCTCACAATGAATCCTGCTTGGCTTTCGCTTCGTCGGGTGTAGATTTTCTGGGAGAGCATGGGGAAAATGGCCTCATAGTGGAAACCTGGATGATTTTAGGCATCTGATCAGAGCAGAAGTCAGCCTGGGGACTGCAGTGCCGGACAGGTAACAGGCATTCTCCTACTGTGGTTCATCTCCCTTTGTAGCAAGAGCTTGGGGGCACCTCAGTCCAGTTATGATCCTCTTTGCCTGACTTTGTCCTTGTATAGCTGTGACATGTATGTTCCAACATAAAGCATATCTGCCCCCGAGCATTGTTCAGGCTGTTGGCTAAGTTGATGAAACTGTGTTTAGGAAGACTGAGTGTCAGGCAACTAGATGGCATCTTGTAAGAGGTTTCTCTCTAATAAAGAGAGCTTGCCTTTTGTTTACTTTCTTCTTTCTTTTTAAAATGAATTCTCCCATCCCTGAGCCAGAAAATATGATAAAGACCAGAGAGAGCATGCACGAAGGCCGCCATGAGTATTTCCGTGGCCAGGCAGCCATGTTGCCGTTGTGCTGACAAGAGGCAGCACCGTGTGTAGGAGGAGCACCGGCTACGGCTACGCTGTCAAATCCCAGGCAGCCCTTGGGGCCACAGGAGATCTCCGAAATGTTAAACTGTAACCTCCCACCCATGACGGAGGGGAAAGGGTTTACAGTCAGTGCTGGGAAGGAAGTCAAGAAAAGTGCTGAGTTTAAGAGCTCGGCATACTTGGCCTTGAGTATTTTAGAAGGAGGAAAAGCTCTTTGATGTATGGCTTGCTTAAACCATGTTTTCTTATGCTTTGTAAAAAGTTAGGCCCTGCCATTTCATTGCCACTCAGTTTTTCCTTCCATAAAGGGGCTAATGTTTTGGTCTTTCATTTCTGAATTATAGAAGTAGCACCTGAATATATTCCTCCTGTAATAGAATATCTCCAACACCCTCCAGTACCCACTCTTTCTGTCTCCTTTCCCAAATTATCCCATCAATAATTTGCTGTGTATCTTACCAGTTATTTTCTGTCTTCTCAGCTCTCAGGACAAGCCAGGGCACAGAGTACAATAAATTCTCATTGTCAAATTCATTTATCGATTTTTAACAACACCCTTTCTCACTGAGAGATAAAATGTACATGGGAGGAAAAGAGTTTTATACATTTTTATCATTATTACTTTTGCATTGATTTTACAATTACTATTAATAATAGCTTCCCAAAGGCACCTGGGTGGCTCAGTTAATTAAATGTCCAACCCTTGATTTCAGCTCAGATCATGATCTCACAGTCTTGGGACCAAGCCCTGCATTGGGTTTTGCACTGATTGTGGAGCCTGCTTAAGATTCTCTTTCCCTCTCTCTCTGTCCCTCTCCTCTGCTTGTGCACATGTCTGTCTCTCAAAATAAATAAATAAACATTTTTAAAAAGTAATAGCGTCACACAGATTAAACTCTAGATTTTATGGCTAGAGGTTTGGCCTTCTTTCTTGAAGGTCATCAAAGATAGCCTTGTGAAATGAAATGAAATGAAATGAAAGAGGAAAGAAAAGAAAGGAAAGGGAAAAAAAGGGAAGGGAAGGGGAGGGAAGAAAAATGGAATTGGATACGTAGATGAATGACTAGCCAGCAAGGTAATTAGCTAGAAGCAAGCGAGATTAAGTGGTTGGTCCAGGGAAGACAGGATGAGGGTAGGAGAAATTCCCTTTTTATTTAATGGATAATAGATTTTTTTTAACAGATAAGTCCAGTTTCTACCTCTTTCAGCCCTCTGTGAAAAGGTAACCATTTATTTTTCCCCACACAATGTCACGAAACAAGTGAATAGGAAAATTCACTATGAGCAAGTCAATATGGGTCACAAAGAGAGGGATTGGAGAGAAGTTACAAATAGGCAGTGTCAAACCCGAGAATGATTACAAAATACTTTCAGTTGCTATTTGGTATTTTCTTGGCCTTTCTGTCCTTTCTCTATCCAAAACTAGAAGGTCGCTTGGCCTTGCTGACTTCGGACATTCTGTAGTGCTTCTTGAGTATTTGGTTAAATTTGCATGCCTGGATCCCTCCTCCCAGTGGCTAATCTGAATAATCACTTCACTGTATTGTGTGGCGCTAGCCCCATGCAGAGAATGTCCCTTCTCTCACCCCATCACAGGGGAAGCACATGTCCTATTTCAGTTTATGGAAAACAAAATGAAAGGTTCAGAGATTAAGTGGTTTGCCCAGCATCACACAATGGATCTTTTTGGGACACCAAGATAAGAAAAAACCCAGGTCTCTCTGGCTTTCCAGCCCCATTTGGGCTCAGTGAGGTAAGGATAAAAGTCATGTAGAGCAGAGAATTAACATGTGTGGCTAGATTCTATCAGCTTCATAGCAACATTGGTTCCCAGTTTTGCCGGGAATCTAAGGACAGATCAAGCTATTGCCTGGGCCAGATTTTAGCAGATTCCAACACTTGCTGCCTGTTAGTATCACCCTAGAAACTTAAGAAAAAGAAAACAATGCCCAGACACTGGTACAACTAGATCAGAATCTCTGGGAAAGAGGTCTGGGCGTGGTCTTTTTTTTCCCTTCTTTTTAATCTCTGAAATGATTCTTTTATATAGCTAGGGTTGGGGACCATGGAATCCTAACTGTAAGAGAGACACTTGCCAGGTGGAGAGGCAGAAGCAACACCTGTTCCCATGGCTGAGCATTTGGGGCCAGAAGTTCCAGGAGCCATGAGCACGTGGGCAATGCGCATTAGGATTCTGGCTGCTGCTGTCTGTCCGTGAGAGGAGCAAACCCACTCACACCCGTGTGTGAGAATGCAGACATTTCCAGCTCCCCCAACAAGGGCACTGCCACACCTCCGACCTCACTGCAGATATGCTGGCTCCCTTGTTCTTTGCGAATTTTACGAAACCAGATTAAATGTTCGAGGTAAACAGGATGTGCTCTTCGAATGCCAAATGATTATGGGAGTCGTACATCGTGTTCAATGGCACATTGACGCGCGTGTCCCAATCTCAAGAAAAAAGGGAAGAAAGAAATACACACACTTTGTGTTATCCGCCACTTTCTGGCCTGAGCAATGTGTGGATAGAAAATAAATGAGGGTTGTGCTTTAATCATACAATGTGCTCCTAGAGTATCCCCTCCCCCCAACATCTCTCAATGTAGTTCAAGCTAGAGTCGCTCATGGCTGTCACGTGTGCGTGTGAATGGAGAGCATTAGGAGGGGCTCTTCGAGTCTACCTCAGTGTCTGAGGTTCCCGTGAGTTCCAGCACTTAGTAAATACTGCTGAGCAGCTTGCTGACTGAAATATCTGGACTCGCAGTGGGCACACTATGAATTCACAAGCAATTTACCAACACAGCACTTCAGCCCACATGGTATGGTTCCAGTCATAAAGGTTAAATAACTGAAATCTTGCCTCGTTCCTAAAAATAATCCTGAAAGTGAAACCTTGGAAGTCGCAGTTTGAGGAAAGCATCTGTGCTGGATGGACTTGCTAAGTGCGATGGAGTTACCCAGGCAGAGAATCCTTTCCCTTAACTCCCTTAGATTCTGAATAGAAGGCAAAACACAGGCATTGAGGATTTTAATAATACCTGGCAATATTTACTGAGTGGTTATTACGTGCCACCATACTCAGGGCTTCCCAAAGATTGTTAACTTATTTAGTTATTCCAGTAATCTTATCCTTCTGGTGCTTTGATAGTAGCTGTTTTATTGATGAAGAAACACGCAGTTTTAAGTAAGTTGCCTGAGGCACACAAGCCAGCAATTGGTAAGGTCAGGACTGCAGCTCAGGGAGTCTGACTTAAGAGTCATGCCTAGTTACTACGTGATGCTACAAAACTCACGGGGCACTGCAGAAGGGTCCACGAGGCAGAGACAGGAGGAAGATGCATCTCTGGAGGAGATACGAAAAGAGGCAGGATGCTGTAAAGATTAAGAGTTCCAACCTTGGCAACAGACTTAACTACTTTACCTTGTGACCGGGATGTGTTATTTAATTTACCCATGCCTCAGCTCCTTCATCTATAAAATGGGGACGATGATAGTTCTAACAATATAGGATCTAAGAATTAAATGAACCTAGTTCATGCAGAGCGCTTAGGCTTGATAAATGATAGCGATTGTTGCTGTTACTAAACGAATAGCAAGACCTGAAAATACCGCTCAGAAAGGAGGAATGGGACGTCTCAGTGGCCCAGAATGGTTTAAGGAGAAGCTGAGAGGCAGCGATCTATTCAACCAACATTCACTGTTAATATTTATGACACACTTTGCAAAAGAAAGTACGATGAAAGCCTGTGAGTGATCAGCCCGTTCTGTGTGTAAGTGTTACGGAAGAAAAATGTGCCAGAGCCGGGTTTCTATTTAGGTTGTGGTGATCATGTGTGTGCCAGGTGAAGTAGCCCAAATATTGTCTGGTCACTTGAGAATGTTTGAAGAATTTGAATGCGGTAGACAGCAATCTATGAAAAATAGTGTTCTAGGCAAATGAATCTGGTGATGGTGTGTTGGGTTGTTGAGCGGGGCAGTGTGTGGGGGGGAGGAAGCCCATCCGGGAGATTGCTGCAATTATCCAGGTGTGACGTGATCATGTCCAAACCAGGGTGGCAGCTGAGGGAAAGAAAGAGCAACGGAGCAGTGACAGGATTCAGTGGCTCGTTGAACTGCTGCTCCCACTCCTGCCCTGGAGTCTTGTGTGAGGAATGCCTGCACAGTGGTGAGCCTGGGGAACGGGACAATGAAGCCAGCTGTTGGGCAGTCTTGGAAGGGATGGGTTAGGAGTTCGCGGTGGGAGAGGTGAAAGACATTCAGTCTTTGGGGAGCTGAATTTTCCACCCAGATGGAAATAGTGTGGTTGGGGAGACACTACTAATACGTGGCAAAGAGACCAGGGGGGAAATAAAGTCTTGGAATTCTCACATAAAGTGATAATTAAAACTAGGGAAGTGGACAAGCTCTCTAGAAAGGGTGTCAGGGAGGAATGAGCCAAGGGACCAGGGGAATTTTTGGTAGGCCCACAGTGGGGCAGGTGAGGAGGAGGAAGAAGAATCATGGGAGGAAGAGGAAAAGGAGAAAAGCTGGAGTGATGAGCTACCCAGGAGGAGGAAAGGGACGCTAGGGGCATCAGAAATCAAGAAACCAGGGAGGACAAGAACTAGTGAAGAATGGTGTTGGCTAATATCAGACTCTCCAGATTAAAATAAAATTTAGAACATTGGTGACTTCTCAGGGAACTGTGTTTGGGGAAAGAAAATAATACTTTTTTTCATTTTGGGTAGTCCACACACCTTATTCTTAAAGTTTGACAAAATCCCTAGAAGGAAAAATGAAAATTTCAGAAAAATGAAGTCACGGACTAAGGACAGCCATGCCTGGTCTCAGGAGACAGAGAGGATAAGGTTTCTGGAAGCAGGAGACACAGAGGGCTAATGTGACCCTGCCAATTATTAAAATGTTGGAATATTTTTTTAAATGTTTATTTATTTTAAAAGAGAGAGAGAGAGCATGGGAAAAGCAGAGAGAGAGGGCAAGAGAGAGACAATCCCAAGCAGGCTTTACATAGTGCCAAGCCACCAACTTGGGGCTCCAACTCATGAACCATGAGATCATGACCTGAGCCAAAACTAAGGGATGGCTTGCTCAACCCACTGAGTCCCCCAGGTGCCCCTCAAATGTTGGAATATTTTAAACCATTTTGCAAAGAACTGCTGCCACCCCAGACCCTGGAATGTCCAGAGTGACCTCTGCCCCTCTCCACCTCAGCCACCCAGCCTTTGGACCCTCCTGTGGACCTCCCCACCATCCAGAAGGAGGGCACCCTGCTCTTGCATAGTGACCAGAGACTGCTCTGATTGGCCCATTACTTTTTTTTAAATTGTTTAATGTTTATTTTTGAGAGAGAGAGAGAGAGAGAGACACACAGAGTGCAAGTCAAGTAGGGGCAGAGAGAGAGAGGGAGACAAAGAATCAGAAGCAGGCTCCAGGCTCTGAGCTATCAACACAGAGCCCAATGCAAGGTTCAAACCCACATACCACAAGATCATGACCTAAGCCCAAGTCAGAAGCTCAACCAAATGAGCCACCCAGGCACCCTGGTCCATTACTTTTATGATTAACATTCCAGTATTCTTTTGAATCTCACCCTATGGAGGGTAGAACCACAGATCTGCAAGGCTTGGTCCCACACACAAGCCCTCTGCTACTCGATACATCCTCGCAGCCAACCACAGGGCTACCCTCCATCATAACCAGAGCACGCCCCTGGTATTGTTTTTCTGGGACTTAGGGAACCCCTTCCACACAGTAAATGAAAGTAGGAAGATGGATGCGATAAGAGTAGAGTTAGGAACTTAATGTTTTCATAAAGATGGCAATCTCTTGCTCAAAGGTTAAAACCTTCCAAGGATTTACAACAGGGAAAGAAGTGTAAAAGGTTATCAACGCTGGACACATGGGCAGTGTGTTTTGGAAAACTTGACCCCATTGTGTACAAACAAATGTTCTTCTGTAATCTGATAGTACAGAGCCACCCTGACACAATGCTGTTGTGGGACCTTATTTCAAGGCAAGGGAAAATTAAATAGAAAAAAAAACGTTCAAGGCAGTCCTTTAATTGGCATTGTGTTTCGTGTTTGTGTTAAATAAATATTTAGCTTGTACTTCTGCATGTGTGAGGGATGAATCACTTAATTAAATAATGTCGTTAAAGATAAGTCTTGTCACCTCTGCTATGGAAAATACAGATCTGTGAAGGCAGACTCTTAAAGTTATACTTGAGGATTTTTAATCCTCAAGTTCAAGAGGGAGGTTATGGCTGATACCCTGTGCCTCATGGAGATGAACAAAGAGTAATACTCACAGCAGAATGTGCAATAGAAGCCCTCCTGAAATTTGGTATTACATTTAGCATCTGCCATCAAAAGGAATCTGCTTTGAATTATTCTCCAGCAGTAGAATCATGTATGTGCCTATCTATGCTCAGTCTCTCACCTACTATTTGGATCAGAAGTACGTCTAAAAATAGCGACCTGAACATATAAGCTGTTCCCCAGAACATGCAAAGCAGGACACAGGGAGGTAGCAAGCAGCCTCTTTCAACAGGGACAGTAAGTTTTCTAGTTGGCCAGCCATAGGCCCAGGTTTCCTAAAAGGCATGGGTTCCCTTGATTTAGTCCTCTTGTGCAACTTGGACTTGATATAGTCCTCAAGTGCAACACGTTGAGTTTCTGTCTTAAAAAGAAAGTCACATGTATAACATCACTACTCCGTGCGGTATAGGAGCCAAGCCACTCTCTCTTCCACCTTGCAAATCTCCTAAGTTGTATACACTCACTCATCTCCCACATAGTCTACAATTGCCCCCAGTGTGATTTCCTCCCTACTCGCTCCAAGGAGAGCCCCCTGGCTGAGAACATACCTCGTCTCCAAATCCAATGGGCAAAATCATCCCCCTCCGTATGGGCCTTTCAGCACCCCACTGGATATAGTTGTGACACTCTGCTTCTTGAAATCTTGCCTTCCCTGGTTCTAGACTCTCTTCTAACCTTGTTTTCTTCCTATATCTCTGGTCTCTCATTCCTAAACGTCTTGGATCAATCATCTTCCTTGATAGAACCTCTGGTTGCTGGAATTCTCTGGATCTCAGTTCTTGGCTGTCATCTCTACCTCTCTCTACTGTCTTCCTAATCAATCTTATCACTCTTGTGGTTGCAATTACCCTGCCTGTCCTGGCTCCTGCTCACCTCACCAACCCTCCCATATCTGTCCCCTGCTTCCTTTTGGTGTCCCCGTCACTCTAGCCCATTTTCAGCTCCTTGAATGTGCCATGCATTTTTCTACCTCAGGGCCTTTGTACATGATCTTTGTTCTGTCTGGAACCTTCAACCTCCTCTCCCTCTGACCTCCCTTTTGTTTTTAGCTAATTCCAACTCACACTTCAGATTTCAGCTCAACTAAATACTTCCCTCAGGATACCTTCCACAGATCTCCAGGATCAGGTCATGTCCCTCTCTTAATAGACTTTATTAGACAGTTCAGCACAGTGGTTAAAAGGACAGGCTCTGGAATTAGACTTTTTCGGTTCACATTCTGGCTCTGCCACTTACCATCTGTGTAATTTGGGGAAAATTATTTAACCACTCTGTGACTCAGTTCATTTGATATCATATTGTTAATTAGATATTTAATTGCTATGAAGATTAAAAGATTTAATACAGTCAATGCTCAGCTTAGTGCATAACACATAGTAGTTAGTGCTCAACAACATATTAGTGTTTTGATTATTTTCCTTGGTCACACTTTCATGGTCATGGTTAAACAGCGAAGTGACAGACTGATCCTTTAATGATGCTCATCTACTCCGTTAGACTAAGCTCCATGGAGGCAGGGATCATTCGCTTGTTTTCTGCTGCTTTCCCTAGCAGAGTGCCTGGCATTTAGCGGGGTTTAATAAATGTTTCTCCAGTGAATGAATACAGAAATGGATACATGAGTAAGGGAATAAACAGATTTGCTCATGCTAAGCTTACGGCAATAGATATAATACAAGGAGGAAAGTTAAGGACCTAGATTAAGCACGGGTGTCAGAGGAAGTAGAGATTATTTAGAGCTAAGCAGATCAAGTAACTGCTGGTCAGGAGGCAGCCTTTTGCCCTGACATGGAAGGACGAAGGACAGATCAAATTGGAATATGCAGTGATTATCCTGAGGGCAAGGAGTGGGGAAAGATGGAGATTAACAAACGATGTAAATGGTAGGATTCGTTTGGTTTTGCCAAACACCGAGAAATGTTTGACAATAATAACTGCCCCTCCCCACCACCAGGATTGATTCTCAAAGGTTAGTTTTTGCATTTTTACTTCAGCATGGACACCAGAAAACCTCTTACACTATTTTCAATTATGAAAAATGAACCACCTTCAGTAGTGAAAATCTGATAGATGCTTATTATATATACTTGCTCTGGAATATAGAATCTAGGTCATGGAAGACCTTGAGTGTCCATGAAAGCAACTGCCTTTACTTGAAAAGCAATGGGGGACTGAACAGGGAATAACATGTGAGAAGAGCATTTCTGGAAGGTTAACCTTGTGTCCAGGTAGACAAGGGGGCTTAGAGGGAAAGAATACAAGCTATCACTATGGTACATGAGAAAGGCAGTGAAGGCCTTAACTGAATAGTAAGTCAGAGGTGGGTTCGATAAATACAAGAGATCATTATGGTTAGGCTAGGAGCCCAAGTGAGGTTTACCTTGGATTTGAAATAAATGTGAGAAATTTTAGACTCTTTGAACAGTAATGGGACTTCAGAGGTCAACTTCAGTGAGCACCTAACAAATGACAGAGACCTATACTTCTCATCATCATCTTTGATGACAATCACGATCCACAATTCTATCATAAATGGCTTGTCTGACTGTAGGACAATATTATTATCTAGATTTTAAGAATGCTTCCTTGGGTCCCCTGAGTCCTGACTTGGAGGCACACAGCCCTTACTAGGCCTTAGTTTTCTCATCTGAAAAACTAAAGGGAGCCCACTCTTTCATCAGGGCAGTACTGGAACTAGAGATAAATTCAAATTTGTCTTCCAGTTTGGATTGTATGTCTTTTTACGCTCTCTTCAGACACACCAATAATCCATTTTTCAATGTTCATCAAAAACGTACTCAGAATAAGCACTCAATAAATATTAAGCTGCAGACCAGAGGGGCCACACTCACACTTTTAAAATAAATTTTTAAAAAAATGAATGGTATCATTGTTATTGAATTCTAATTAGTTTTCCAGGGCTGCCATAACAAAGTCCCACAGACTGGGTGGTTTAAGTAGAAATCTAAAATATAGATTAAATAAATAAACCTAAAATGTCTAAAAACTAGAAAATCTATTTTCTCACAGTTCCAGAGGTTAGAATTGGAAATCAGCATGTCAGGAGGGTTGATTTCTTCAGAGGCCTCTCTCTTGGGCTGGTAGATGGTACTCATATTTCAGGGGCTTCACCTGGTCCTTCTTCTGTGTCTGCTTGTGTCCTAACCTTCTCTTGTTATAAAGCCACTGGCTGTCCTGGATGAGGACCCACTCTAATGACCTTATTTTTAACTTAGTAACCCTTTTAAAGACCCCATCTTCAAATATGGTCACATTCTGAGGGACTAGGGGGTTAGACTTCAACATACTAATTTTGAAGGGATACAACTCAGCCCATAACAAATTGAAATGATGACCAGGCCCTTTTGTGCTTCGTGGGCATGACCTCTAATCTTCACGGCAATGCCATAAGGCGGGTTCTGGGATCCTTGTCATTCATACCAGCAAACTGAGGCTCAGTGGGGGGAAGTGCCTCACCATAGTTACTGAGTGGTGGAGCTCGAATCAGAGCACAACCCTGTCTTGCTTCCAAGCTGGTGCCCTTTACATGCTAGTCTACTACAGGAAAAAGGGAATTGCCTGACCCGTAATGTCACCAATTTCTCTTTCCAAGTCAGAGCAAAAATAGATCTGCCTTCTTTGGTGCCAGTAATTGTTCAAGGAACAATGCCCTCCTGAGGACCATGGCCGAGCGACTGCACAGTGGCTGGGCAAGCTGCTCCAGGGAACCTCCAGGAGGGGCTCAAGGGACTACTAAGCCTCATCCTTTGGGCTCTTGTTTCCTCTGCTGATGCTGTTCTCCTTCACCCAAGGCTCTCTTTCCTTTCCTTGTTGCACATGAAAGCATCACACATCCTTCATGTCTGCCCACTAATCCTAATCCCTCCCAAACTCACCCACCTTTCTGCCATCTTCAGCTCCAGGCATGCTTCTCACTTGCACAGTGCAGCCCACTTGGGAGATAGGCCAGCTTGAAGGTGGATCTGGCTTTGTTACTAGCTGGGTGGCCTGGGTGAATTCTGCAACCTCTCTGGGCCTTCATTTTCTCATCTATGAATTAGGATAAAAATACTTCCCTCACAGGGTCATTGTGAGTGGCAAACTAAGTGAACTTACATATTACTGCACTTAGCACAGTGCCTGGTACATAGTAGGTATTCAGTACACAGTGGTTTTTACGTTTATGTGTTTTCCGTGTATGTTTCATGCTTTCCTAATGGGACTCAGAGCTTCCCGGGGGCAAGGACCGTGGCTCATTTCAATTTGTGAAATAAGAACACAATGGGGGCTGCAGACACTCTGTATTTGCCAGTGCATAAGTGTACAACACATTTGATACTGTATGAGATGTTGAACCCAATCTCAAGTAACAGCCTTAGCTATTGGATTGTATCAAAAACTGTTGAGTAGATCATCTCAGAGCCCACGCTTCTATTAATCCATTCATTCACTCATTATTGACTGCTTCCTAAATGCAACTCCTCAAACCTCTTTCTATGTAGGTTTTTCAGTAGAGAGCGCTATGGGCTGGTGATGGAAGGTACCAACCTGCAAGGGAATATAGAAAGAGCAATAGATGGCTGAAAATATGGATCTGTAGACCTAAACCTCCCTATTTCTTCCAGAAACAGCTCTGGTAGATACAGAATTTCAACTCACACCCTCTAGAAATTCCCCTTCAAGTGGTCTAGGATGATTTTAAAACAATAAACAAACAAATGGAAAAAGAAAACTAAGAAACTCCCCAGGTGATGATTCTGATGCACAGCCAGGGGTAAGAACGCCTGAAGCAGATGATGTACAAATACTCCAGGGAACTTTTTCCCCCGAGGCAATGCTAAGGGAGGCGACGTGCACTGGACTACAGCAGGGAGCAGAGCCCTGGTCATGGAGGCTGAGCGAGTGTGGGCTCACATTGTCACCTTGCCTTCCTTCTCCCCAAGAGATACCAGGAAAGTATCTGGGCGAAGGTCCCCAGAGGACAGGGGCTGAGGCTACCAGAGAGCATGAAAAGGCAGAGCTGTGTAGAGCTTAGGAAATAAATCATTTCCAGAATGAATCCTCTCTTGCCCCATTAGACGAAGTGGGGAAACACAAATTGGTGACATTGGAGCATCAGACCTCACAGATGTAGCCATTTCGTGAACATGCTTCTAACTGTGCAAGGCCATTTACTTTTCCTCCCCCTCCTCCAATGAAGTATGGGTGAGTCAGGGCTGATGAAGGGTTTCCAGGAAAGTAGGCGATTTTAAGCACTGGTAGTTTCTAAGATTTGGGAGAATAATTCCCTAATGTGTTTCAGGCCAGTTTCACACAGCAGTTCCTGATGCTTTATCACTCTGCAAGAGAATGTCCTTATAGACTGCTTCAAGGAAGCCAGACCCTCATCCTGCAAGTGCAGTGTTTCTGGGAATCCTGAAGACTTATTCCTGGCATATGATGTCAGGGTGCTTGAGTTCCCTCTCCCTGTTCTTTAACTCCACAGACAGGAAAATAGGGCCAGGGAAGGTCTGGAAGTTGCTCATCACCCCAGGGTTTGTACTGAGTATGAGATCATATTTCTCAGTTGGTTCTGAGTTACAGCCAGCTCATTCAGGTTGGTGAGTTTTAAGTAGAGAGTATCCCAGATTTAGAATTTAAAAAGAGAAGGAAATTAAGGATGTCAGATAATTTTTTCTTCTCTGCCTCTGCTTGTCTCTGTGTTTCTTGGTGGTTGTCTGTCATTTCATGGAGGAATATAGAATGCATATGGACCTCTAGGGGACTTACAATGAAAGGGATGCTAGTGAAGATATATTGCCTTGAATCTGGGATTCTACTTCATGCTTTTGATTCAGTGAATTTGGATTTTCCCCGCATTATCCAGGTTAAGCAGCCTCCACAGCCTCCACTGGCTTCCTCACAGATGAAAACCAGCTGTGAGCTGGAGAGTTACTGAAAAATTATTGATATAGGTAAGGGAAGTTTGTCTTCAGGTATCTCCCAAAATGTAGGAACCCCAAAAGCTGAACTGATATTCAGTTCACTGTTTTGATTGGCCAGCCCCATACAATACTGACTGTCAAATATTTTTAACATTATCTTTCCCTCTAAATGGTGACATTCTTCTCTCAAGTGGAGAACCCACCCCTCACCCTTACCGTGTAAGCAATGGCTATGTATCTGTTCTCATGCTTCTGCATCCAGAGAACATTCCCTTCCCCACAGTGGGGCCCTTTCTACATCTCTATTGACTTGTGATTTTGTTGTCACCAAACAGGTCAACAGAGTGTTAATTTAATTAATAGCTGTCTCTAGGGAGGCTGAGAGAAGATGGGGACAGTGGGCAGTGTTGGCCAGTGTTCTATACAAAAGGACCAGATATGACCACTTGAGGACGTTATAATTCTTGCTGATTCTGACAGAAAAGCAACCACTGGGGACTGGTAAAAAGAATATGGAGTCAGCTTTCATCCCTCTAATCATGAGTCAAGGGAGGCTCATTAACCGTTCAGTTACTGAGTCTCATGCCCTGCCTCAATTCAGAACCAGTTAGCAGAGTGCACTACGGTGAGGCACGAGAAGGTTACCTCGCCTCCTAAATGCCCAGTTCATCCCAGGAGCAGCTGCTATCACCAGGCTCAGTCTGCTCAGTACCCATAAAAGCCTGTTCCCTCTGAACAAAGGATCAGTTGCTACAATTGCTCTTCAGCAGATTCATCTGGCTTAGATATCTATTCTCGAAACCTAAATTGCAAAGCATTTTCCAAAAGCCATTGAGTTGCAGAATTTTAAAAATGTATTTGATTGCCAGATCTGCAAATTGGGTCACTTTTCCAGGGCCTTATGCTTCCCTCGTTTCCACTGGGGAAAAGGAAAAGGAGGCAGCCAGCAGCTGGTGATTGAAACACAATTCTCTCTGGCATGTAGGTCTTGGCTACCATCCGTGTTATCCTGGCCACGATCCCCTGGCACTCCCTAGAATGCCTGGGCCAACGCCTGCCCTTCCTGATGGCTGCCCTCTGGAACCACGGCAGCCTGCACCCCTGCAGCTCTTCATGGCTTTTAACAAATTAATTTTTTTAAGTGTATTTATTTTTGAGAGACAGAGAAAGTGCAAGTGGGGGGAAAGTGGAGACAGAGGGAAGGAGAAAAATCTCAGCAGGCTCCGTGTTCTCAGCAGAGAGCCCATTGTGGGGCTCAAACTCACGAACCATAAGACCATATCAGATGCTTAACCAACTGAGCCACCCAGGTGCCCCAAAACTTTTTTTAGCTTATTTATTTTGAGAGAGAGAGAGGGAGAGAGAGAATCCGAAGCAGGCTGGGCACTGTTAGCACACAGCCTGGCTCCAGGCTTGATCCCATGAACTGTGAGTTCATGACCTGAACTGAAACCAAGAGTCAGACACTTAACTGACTGAGCCACCCAGGCACCCCATGGCTTTTAATCATCTAAGACTCAGGAAAATCTATGAGAAAATTAGAGGAGGTATAATTATCTCCATTTCATAGATGGGGACTACTGGGCTCGGTGACTTTACTCAAGGATCCTGGATCTTAACACATATCTTTTGTCTCTTAGTCTAGTGCTCTTTTCATGAAAATACATGCCTGTAAAAAAGTCAGTAAGGAAAGAATCTGTACAAAGTGGTTTGCCTGGGTCCTAAGACCAGAGAGGATTGGGATTATGCAATGTGACTCTCTATCTTTTAAATGCAGAGATGATGAATCTGGTCACCAAAAACTTCATCTTAATCACCAGCATTATAAGGAGGTTGCTGTCAAAAATCAGTGCATAAGATGGGACATATTATATTAATATTCTGTGCTATTTACAATCATACTATAAAAGACTGTAAAATACAGATTATATTGTTATGGCTAAATCCAGGATTTTTCATACTAAGGGGTCCTCGCCCATTATTAGGCACCTTAAGTCAATTTAATGGGTTGCTACCAGAATTAAAAGGAAAAATAAGGAAAGATAGGATAGAATAGAATTGGAAATATCAGAGTGTGTTGTACGTAGCAAAGGTAAGTAGTGGTCTCTGAATCCTCTTGTTCATACATTCTGGGTACCGGATCACGATGTTTAAAGTATTTCTTGCTGAGTAGTCTTTCCCTTTTTCTTGCTTTGCTCTCTTCCTCCCCTCTTTCTCCTTTCTCCTTCATTCTCTCTCCTCTTTCTATATAGGAAAGGTACCCAATCATCTGCTACCTTTGTCCTATGTACAGGTCTGTCCGTAATCCTCCCCAACCCTTATCCTTCCTTTCATGATCATATCCTCAGCCCCGGGTCTGAGATAGATTGTCCTCTACAGTTGATACTTTCATGCTCCTTCTGTTCTCCTCTCTGTTTGTAAAGTTCCTTTTGTAGTGTGACACTCAAAACAGGGTTTGCTAGTTCTTTCTATGTTTAATAAACAAATTAGTCTGTCTCTAAACCATCATATTTACATTTCAGGCAAAGCAACTCAAACATAAAGAAATGATATCCCCAAGGAGACCCACACTGTGCTGCATGATTATCGTGATTTATTTTTCCCAAGCTACACCGAACTTGAATTTAGAGTCGATTGTTCATCCCTTGGTGAGTACATCCATGTGTGCTATATTTTTCCCTGTCAAATTTTTATGATTTCTGGGACTGTCGCAGACGGAAATTGCTTTAAAAAATGTTTTAATGGCCTTTGAGAAGATGTCGCCAATGCAAGGAGGGGGTGGTGAACATAAATGGATATTAGTGTGTCTACTGGCCTACAACTTGCCATACTCTGACGTTAGTAGTGGTCAAGGGAGCATCCCTTAGGCTTCCCCCTTTAACTAAATGGCCACTTCTAAGCCTGAAGTTCTACTTGGAAACCAACAACAATGACCAGAAGACAGATTTTGAGCACTGGGCAGGACACATATTCTCAAAGCATTTTATTTTAATGTGAGCATCAGCTGAGAACACATTTCAAAAGGGGTGTGTGTGTGTGTGTGTGTGTGTGACAATCACAGATTGATATAGCTGAAGGGGCCATCGATGTCATTTAAACTTTTTGCTGACAAATTATCCAGGTGATTTTTTTTTGTGTTGGGGAATTTAACAGGAGATTAATGTAATTACAGAGGGTAATAAATATTTCCTTATTTTTTATGGACTTTGTTAGTTATTCCTTTCTTACACCACTTGGTGCCCAGAGACAGGGCATGTTACTGGTTTTGAATTCTTGAGAAACCAATGTAATTCTTTCTGTGGCTCAATTTCTTCACCTGTAGAATAATGTGAATAGTACAGATTTCCTGATTGCCACGAGAATTAGATCAGTTAATATGTGTGAGATGCCTTAGAATAGTGCCCAGCGCATAATAAAAGCTGCAGTGTTGTCTATTACTCTTTCTCCTACTGTAATGGCATTTTTTTGCTACTGATTTTCTAAAAAACATTCTAGCACTGTTTTATTCAGTCTGTCACTATTGTTAGAGCTTCATTGGTACCTTGTGATGTTATACAATATCTCTTTTTGCTCTTCTTGGTATTTTTAAAAAGATATTTATTTATTTTTGAGAGAGACAGAGACAATGTAAGCAGAGAAGGGGCAGAGAGAGAAAGAGAGAGAGAGAGAGAGAGAGAGAGAGAATCCCAAGCAGCCTCTGTGCTGTCAGCACAGAGCCTGATGTGGGGCTTGATCCTACGAACTGTGAGATTATGAGTTGAGCCAAGGTCAAGAGTCAGGCGTTCAACCAGTTGAGCCATTCAGGTGCCCCTCTGCTTGGTATTTTTAAATTTTAATTCTTTGTCCCCTGTTTCAGCTATCAACTTTGTTTTTATATTTTTGTTTGCCCAGTCTTTGTTCTTTGTTTTTTGTTTAGCTTTTAATGGATCACATTGTGTTACTGGTTCTCCTATAAACAACATGTGCTTGAAGTTTTGTGGGTTTTGTTTCCTTTCAACTAAATCTGAGTAAATCTGACTTTTATGGGGGGAGTATAATTTTTCACTTGTAATGTCATATATAAGATGCTGGATCTTACTTTCAGGATTTTGTTTTAGGACTTGATGCGCTTCCTTCCTCTTTTCTGTTTTTGTATCTTTCTTTTGACCTAGATTTGCTGTGTCTTTTTTATTATTTCTCTCACGACTTGGGAGGTGTACATTATGTGCCTCTTCTCCCAAACTCCAGTGTGAGGCTCCCCTTGCGTGATCACATGCAGCAGCTTGCTCAGGTGAACCAGAGAGAAACTTTTACGCTTCCTGTGAACTCACAGGATCAGTCCTCAGCTCCAGTTACTCAAGCATGTGGGCAGGAAGCCCGAGCCTGAGGTGATCTCAGCAATACAGTCAGCTTGACCTCTTTTCCAGAGTTTCCTGGCACTCATGGCTGCAGTTGTTCCCTCCTGCTATGCCAGGATGACCCCCGTTGTGGTGACTTTAACAATGCCCCTCCATCTGTCTGGGGGCATTGATTGGCCAGAGGAGAAGCCAGTGACTTCCCAAGGCTGCTGGTGGAGTTCAAATTCCATCTTTCTAGAAACTCCCGCCACATCCCAGAGGGCCCCACTCTTCCTCTGTAGATCTGCCTTTGCGATATAATATCTTCACATAAGCCAAAGGCTGAAGAGCCCCTCATTGGAGAGATGCACCTGAACCTGCCTCATCAGCCTGGACTGCTGTACGCTGCCCCTCCGTCCCCAAGGCTGACCTTCTACCATTTTAAATGCAACACGTGCTGATGAGCTTTTTAAAAACATTGTGGTAACATACATCCCATTTACCATCTTACCCATTTGAAAAAATTTTTAATGTTTATTTTCAAGAGAGAGATAGGGTGCAAGTGGGGGAGGGGCAGAGAGAGAGAGACACACACACAGAATCCGAAGCAGGCTCCAGGCTCTGAGCTGTCAGCAGATAGCCCGACATGGGGCTCAAACTCAGGAACTGCGAGATCATGACCTGAACCAAGTCAGACACTCAACCAACTTAGCCACCCAGGGGCCCCACCTTAACCATTTTTAAGTTTGGTAGTGTTAAATAGATCCTCGCTGCGGTGCAACAAATCTGCAGAACCTTTTCACCTTGCAAAACTGAAGATCTATCTCTATTAAACAAGAACTTCCCATTCCCCCCATTCCTCCTGCTCCCGGCAACCAACTATTACTACTTTTTTTTTAATGAGTTCCCCTACTTTAAGTACCTCACGTAAGTGGAGTCATCCAGAGTTTGCTTTTTCGTGACTTATTTCACTTAGCATAATGTCCTAAAAATTTACCTATGTTGTAATATGTGTCAGAATTTCCTTCCTTTCTTAAGTCTGAATAATGATCCATTGTACGTATATCCCACATTTTGTTAATCCGTTTATCCATTCATGGACACTTGGGTTGCTTTTATGTCTAGGCTATTCTGAGTAATTCTACGCAAACCTCTGTGTGCAAAGGTGAGGTGAGGGGCTTTCAAAGTGTGATAACAGAGCTTCTCAAACTTCAGTGTGTGTATGAACCCACCTGCACACCTGATTAAAATGCAGATCTCAGGGGCGCCTGGGTGGCTTAGTCGGTTAAGTGTCCGGCTTCGGCTCATGTCATGATCTCACGGTTTGTGGATTCGAGCCCCGTGTCGGGCTCTGTGTTGACAGCTAGCTCAGAGCCTGGAGTCTGCTTTGAGTTCTGTATCTCCCTCTCTCTCTGACCCTCCCCTGCTCACGCTGTCTCTCTCTGTCTCTCAAAAATAAATAAAAAACATAAAAAAATTTATTTAAAAAAATGCAGATCTCAACTCAGGAAGTCTGGGGTGGGGCCCGGATGTTGCATTTCTGACAAGTTGACGTCATTCCTGCTCCAGGGGGCGGCCCCTTGAGCCTCAAGGCTGTAGACACTCAACCTTGGCATCATCATTGCTGAGGGTGAAGCCCAGTTCTGGTTAGCTTGGGAAATTTTGTCCTTTCTTCATCTCCTTGAACCTGTTTCCTCTTCATAATAGGAGAATAAATGCTATCTCCCTCATTGGTTTGTGGTGGGGGTCAGGTGCTCTCATCCCCGCACAGAGCAAGCACTTAAGAATTGGGGCAAATTTGTTTACTTTTACTTTGCTAGCACACATTAACCTGTGTTAGGATGCCTTTGTGAGGAGATAATTATCCAACCGGAGGCAAAGAGGTTAAATTGAGGATTCCAGGTCAAGAAAAAGAGGAGTGAGTGACAGGGCCTTGGTGAGCAAAAGAGAGATCCAGTGACTCTGGAGCCTTTGGTGACCACCTTCTTTGTCATCCTGTTCCCTGGGATTTGTGTTTTTTTGTTTTTGTTTTTGTTTTTTCGCACATAAAATGCCACTTCTCATCCCTCACTGTGTGTCCATGCTCACTCCAGGCCACCCCCACCCAAACTCATACACAATTATTTTAAAGTCATCATGTCCAACGGTGGGGTATTTCCTGGATTTGGTGACCTTGTGTCTTCTGGCTGAGACTTTGCCATCAGGAAATCTCCTTTGGATGAGGATGGCCATTGTCCTCTGATACTCATCTGGGTACCTCTACCTGGACAAGCAGAAGGAGGCCCCCTGGAGGCTCTGTTTTCTCCTCCAAAATAAATACTCATGCAGGAAGATCTATGCTCCCCTAAGAGATCTCCTCAGCATCCAATGTTTAAGAGAAAAGGCAAGTGCTGGAGTCACAAAGGTCTCTGAATGGGGATGACATGAGGACTCAGGAGAGGAAGAAAGGCCTCTGGTGGGTCCTAAGCCAGCCTGACACACAGACACACGTCACTGCCAGAAACTGTACAAGCAGCTGGTGTGCCTGAGAACAATCACTTTCCACAATGTGAGAAACTGAGCCTCAGAATGAGTGAATGACTTTTCCAACCAGGTGGTGGGATTCGCTGCTTGATGTGACCCTAGCATTTGCCTTGTTGAAATCCAGCCTCCCTGACCTTGCAACCCATCTCTTTGTACCTTCTCAAATCTGGGAGAGCCAAGGGTATTCACCATCACCACTGCAGGAGACTTCCCAAGGACTTTATTGCTTTCAGTATTTTTCCTCCATTTCCCCCAGTGACTGCAGTACTTAAACTAAAAAGTGGGTTATTCTCACAAGAAGCGGTGCATTCTCACTGGATGGACAACAGAGGCAGTAGGTGACAGGGCTACTGAGGCAGCACTTTGCAGAGATGTCTCCTGACAGTTCCAGATAATCACCATAAGGATACAGGAAATGGTTAAAAAGTCGCATTTCTCAAAAGATGGCTTCATGTCCAGAGATGTGCCCATTAAAAAGGTTCTGTCACCATGCCACAGACCTGCTAAACTGGACTGTGGGAGACAAGAGAAGTGATCCTTATGGCCACAGATTGAAATGTATGTATGAAGGAGTTAACTGCACCTTTATTTTTTTAACCTCAGTTTTTTAGTCCCTTTGGAAAATGTAGAAAATGAAATCTAGACGTTAAAAAGCTTCCCAAAGGTGACTGCCAGTGATCACCTTCTCTTGGGCGGAGTCCCCAACCACAGCCCATGAAGAGTGGACGGAGAAGCCTTCCTGGTGGCTCCCCTCTCCCTGCCCCTAGGCCCCAGAGAGGATTCAGGCAAGAATGCAGCGGAAGTCCCTTTCCTTCTGCCTGGGCACAGAGCCCAAGCAATCTACCAGCGAAGCTGAACAGGAACCAGCCCTGTGCATTGACTTTGCTCCTTCGTGGTTCCTGCACATTCAAGTACAGCTAAAATAAGCCCACTGCAAACAAAACAGCGATTGGGCTTCTGAAATTCCAATCATCATGCATCATTCCTCTATTCGTTTCTTTAAGAACATTTATGAACTGCCAGGCACACCGCCCCTCTACAGATCCTCATGGATGTTAATACTGTCATTGAAAAGGAGGGAGTAGGAGGAGGTAACAGAGGAAGAAAGGGTGCTAGGTAAGAGAGACTAGGTCACTGAGACGGACCCACAGTTTCCTGGGTTATCTCCTGATAACCTCAATCAATGCCTATGTGGACAAGGGCAGACTCTAGAGCCAAGCTAGCTGGGTTTGGGTCCTGGTTCTGCTATTTAAAGGCTGTGAGACCTTAGGCAAGTTATTTGACCTCTCTACAACTGTGCTTTCTCAGTTGAGTAATAATAGTACCTATACCCTAGATTGTCATGAGGATTAAGTACCTAAGCACACATTGAGCACTGAACAGTGCCTGACACAGGGTGTCGGATATATTTTAGGAATTAATATTTTTATAACTGTTATGAGGAGAGACAACTAGAAAAGAATGATAGATACCACAGATGGTAGAACAAGCTTTGACCTGGGTGGTGATCATGGATGTGTTGAGCTCATGGGAAAGGACACACCACAGAGGGTAGGGGCTATCTGGTTCTTCTACTGAGCCTTGAAGGGAGTTTGGATTGGGAAGCACGTCCTAGCAGGGATGAGCTAGGAAGCCCAGGTCAGGTCAGTGTGTGGTTACTGGCTGCAGAATTGGCAGTGATTCCAACAGCAAAGCCAACCAAAGCCAACTCTTAAACAAAGAAGGTGCATGATGACAAGAGTGCTTTCTAGAGACAAAGTGAAGGGTCAATGTGTGGATGAAAGGGTCCATGTGAATAGTGCTTCTAGAAGAGGGTGACACTTTGGCCCAGAATAGCACTTACCATGTCACCAAACTATTCTCAGTGCTTTACATTTATTAATCATTTGGTCCTTATGACCCCATCACGAGGTAGACTAGTTTCATTCCTATATTGTAGATGAGTACTGAGGCACAGAGAGGTTAAATAACTTGCCCAAGTTCACAGAGGCATTTAATAGCAGAGCTAGGATTTAACTCAATGTCTGTAAGGTCCTTGCTCTTAACTATTATACTGTATGATATCATTCAAATTTATTAAAAGCTTACTATGTATCCCATGACAGTTGATTTAATTCTTATAACAGTTCTATGAGGTCGGTAATATTATTATTCCATTTTACAGAAAAGAAGACTGAGTCTCAGAGAGGATAAATACATTCTCCCAAGTCACATACCTAGTAAGCGGCATAGCCTTGTCCCCACACAGTCTGACTCCAGAGCTAGCTCTCACAGCCCCTGCCAGAGAAAGCAACAATGGAACCTTCCAGGAGAAAAGGGAACAAAGGAGGAGAAAATGACTTATAAGCAGGCACAATCTAAACAGCTCTAATGCAACAGAAAGATTGGGGTGGGGACAGGCTGAGTGCTGAAGAGGGGTCATGAGACTTGTCTAAGACTTGTCACTGGAATGACTCAGGGTTCAAGTCTGAGGCACGGAGCAGAAGTTAAAAACACCACAATTTATGTTTCTTGACCCAACTCAAACTACGGAAACTCGGAGAAACTCAGATATGATGACTGGTTCAGCTCCTGGGTCTAGAGACTGGTCTACAAAAAGTGAACGCCACCTCACATTCATAGACTTCCCCCCATCCACAGGGCACAGGTGCCCAGCCGGAATCCGCAGCCCTAAGCTCAGCTCCTGCATTTCAGGGCACATGAGCAGAAAGCCAAGGAGAAAAGACATCTCTAACCCTAACTGACAGTCTCCTAAAATGTTCTTTCAGATTCTCCATGAACAGGAACTAGTGGGGAAGGAGCCACTGAGGCAAAAACGAGCAGGTATGTAACGTCTTTGCTTGGCAGGCTCTTCTAGTAAGTCCAATCAAATGACATTTTCTGTAACTTTTCAAACCCTGTGTTCCATATAATTCAGCCTCCAAGTGCATCAGGGTTCGATTTCTAGAAACAATTACAAAAGAACGCTATTCCCTACTCTACCTAATGACATTAAATGGATCTTAGCAACAGATTACAAGCCCCTCACCTCCCCCTCACTGCTCCAGAGATCCTGAAGAGTCTGTCCCCAGTGGCTCTCTCCTCTACTACCACTTCCTAACCTTTCAAAAACACCCATCTGATCTTACCATTTCCCTACATAAAATCTTTCATGGGGTCCCAAATGCCTTGGAGAGAATATCCAATCACCTGCTGGAGTCTTACCAGACCCCATGTGATTTTCCCACTTATTCTGTTTCTGTTTCCTTTCACATGGTCGCTGCCCACCCATCACCCTCCTTTGTTTGTCTGACAGTCTCCAACCTAAGTCTCCATTCACACAGGATCCTGCCACGTAAGGCTTTTCATTGATTCCCCAGACAGGGAGGGGCTGCTTTCCTGGGTTCCCACTGTCCTTGCCACATTCCCATAGCACAGTATTGCCCCGATGCTTTGTAACAATTTAACTTCCTGTTTGTCATCCCCAGTAGACATGAGTTTCCTTGAACCCTCCTCATCTCTGTAACTTGGCACTGAGCCCAGTTTCTCGGTAGATGAGTGAACAAATAGAGTGTGCGTCCTTGTCGCGGCTGTCCCTTTGTGCGTTGAGGGTATGTTCCTACTGCCAAAAGTCTGCTGGCTTAGCGTCTGTACCAACTCTGGAGAAGGTAGAACTTCTTAACCTTTAGGATTTTGACTGAATTATGCCCAGGCATGCTGTGGTCTGGTCTGTTCTGTCTTACAAGAGTCATAAAGCTACCAAAGAGGGTGGGCTTTCACTGGTGCCAGGATAAAGGTGGCTGTTGGAGCCTCTCAGAGCAGCAACCAGAGCAAGCTCTGCCCAGTGCTTGAAATGACAACTCAATCATATTTTATTAAAGTCTCAACATGTTCACTGGAAGGTCATACCTTCGTTCTTCCTCCCTTGTATTTATTTTCTTCCTTTTCCCTTTTGGCTTTGTTTTATATCTTTATAGACTCTCACTCTTTTACTTCCCTCCTTCCCTGAAGCAGTCCAAAGCATACAGGTGGCACTTTCTGTGCTTTTAAACAAACATCAGTGTATGTACTCCATCCCCTGAGCCCTCTTGCACCCTGGTACGGGAACAGAGCTAAAGATGGCCCCATTCGGTATTTTGAAAGATTTTCTTTTTAAAAACCAAACTATTTGTGGGTGAGTTCCAGCTCCGAGTTTCTCCAGGCTCTGGGAAGGCCGAGGCAGCCAGCTTCCTCAGGGACAGTTGGTGACCACACAACTGTAAAAGTAGCATCTTCCTGCCCGTCCGAGCCTGGCTGTTTATGACTCGTGGTGACGTCGTGAGAGGTTAGGCCTTTTGAAGGAAGCCACTTGTACCTCTAAGGATTTGGCATTCCAAAATTTTCCAAAGGTGCTTTCATTAAAAACAATCATGATGATGATAAATTACCATAAAATATGTTTTCCATTTATTACACATGATCCTCTGTGCTCTTGGGCTTTTAGAGTCATTTTGGAAGGTGTTAATGACTCAACCCATTGTCTGCAGAAGATGGATTGGCCTTGGTACTTTTACAAAATCACCAAAGTAAGAAGTGGCCATGGAAAGACTCAGGGGCTAGACCACGTAGAGCTGGAATATAAATTGCAATGGAGAGAACATTGTTCTCGAGGAAAACGATGAAAGAAACCAACAGGAAGGTGACACTCAGCAGATGCTACACCAAGGTGTCTGTGTTCTGCTTGGTGTATTAGTCAAGCCATAGGATTGAGCTTTGATTTTCTGAGTGGTATCTCCTTTCACATATACATTCATCCCCCCTTCTGGGGACCTCATGCCAGAAAGGGACAAATTTCCAGGAAAAGAGAATTCTCAGAAGGAATTTCCTTTTAAAGCACTGACTTAAAATTTTAGGGTTTGGGATAGATAGAATCACTCTTAAAAGTAGGATCTGCACTCACATTTATGCTCAGAACACTCCAAACTTCATCCTAAGTTACTCTGGTCAGTTATATACCATCACTATATATATATACACACATGTACATACATATGTGTGTATGTATATTACATATATATCACAGACATATGTCATGCAAACACAGACATATAATTGCATACAAATATATATACATATATATGAGTTATTACATATCATGGTTGTTGAGAAGATTAAATAATGTCATGTACATATTATTTAAATGTTATTAGGGTTATCTAGGGGTTCATTTGTGTTTTTTTAATTAAAAAGAAAGATTTATTTATAGAAATAATGTTGCATTTGAAAAAGCCTGAAAATCCCTGGTACAAAGAAGTTTCCATATAACCCCTGAAAGCAGGAGAAGGGAGGCCATGACATACAAGTTGTGTTTTAGGAAAATGAATTCGGAACTCTTTTGGGGAAGAGTCTGCACAAAAACCCAGAGGCCAGAGGCCAGAATAAGGGTGGATCATTCATTAGAGCAGAGAGGTTGCCGGGGAGCAGAGGGGAAATAAGAATGAGTCAGAGCACCCAGAGTTACGTCCTACTTATACCAGGAAATGGATTCTAGATCAGCTGAGAAGCTGGTCCAAAGGGCTGATGGAAGCCATGTGAAGTGAAAATGGGCCAGATGCTTATGGCTCAATGAATTAGACGAAGAAATCAGTGCTCCAGAGAGCAACGAGGAGGCCCAGCAGTATGGACCATCACTGACCCTGGCTCCTCAAGTGAAATAGGGAAGGACACTTGTGAAAGACATTACAAGAAGCAGATCAAGAGGACTTGGAGACAGATTTGACATAGAGGGAAGGGCAGTGGTGATCCATGTGACACTGTAGGCTTGCACAGACCTGGGTATCTGAGGGATGTGGGGCCACAGGGAGAACCCAGAGTTGGAATGGAAGTCTTGTGTTGGAGGTTTGCCAGGAAGCTCCAAAGTTACTCTTAAGGGTAATCTTAGGGGAGTGAGAGTGGAAGTTCCTTATTAGTTAGAAGTAACATACATATGCTCTCTGTGTCAGTGTGGAAATTCTCCATGCCAGGTTTCTGAGCTTGATTGGGGAATATTCTTGGGTCCTGGGCTGAAAAGTCCTCATGAGTTCTTCTTTGGCTTCAAAAGGAATGACTGAGAGTGGACATATTTTTGAGAAAGAAAGACCCAGGGTGTCCTAACCCCATGCAGGAGGTGCTTATGTTTTCATACCTACCTAGTGAGGGAATTGGGTTGTTGGCTGCTCATGTGAAAATCTCAGTCTTTCTGCAGCCCTGGCAGCCCCTATGTGTGCTGACCCTTCATCTGGGTCCAGGAAATGCTGTGCATTGTCTAGGTTGAGGAAAAGATTTGGGGAGTTTTGTGGTTTTATCCTAAGAAGGATAACACATGGCATTTAGTGCTCTGAACAACGGGAAGTGGTAGTGGAGTGAGATGGCAAGGCTGAGGTGCTCTCGACCTGGTGTCTGGGGTTGGTATGGGGCTGATGTTCCATGTGTTGGGAATGCTTTTATCTTTTCATTTCTTTTTTTTTAATTAAAATAAATGTTTTGAGAGAGAGAGAGAGAGAGAATCTTAAATAGGCTCCATGCTACACTCAGCATGGAGTCCGACGCAGGGCTTGATCTCATCATGACCTGAGCCAACATCAAGAGTCAGATGCTTAACTGACTGAGCCACCCAGGTGCCCATCTTTAATTTCTGATTAGTATTGTTGGTTTATTTAATAATCTCAAAGGTGAGACCTGATTGGAACAGCATTATCTTTTCTTGATCTACCAGGAGGCATCTGCCTGTAATATAATTATCACATTTATTATCATTACTATTATTATTTCTTATTATTTCTACATGCTGTTTCAAAATGGCTACTATAGACCAGACAATTTGGTCTTCAGACCAACTCCTTAGCAGCAATTCTACAGAGAAAATATTACTCCTATTTTATAGATGGCAAAGTGTGGCTCACAGAGGTTAAATGGTCTGCCCAGGTAAGAAGGTATCCGTCCCACTTCTCACTGGCTCCAAAATCCATGTTCATAGTGCAGAGTTAATAGTTTTCAACATGTGGTTCTGACTCTTGCCCATAAGATTTTATTCCATGATTATTACAGCAGCTTCATAGGGTAAGGAATAGAGAGAACTGTCTTCATCTTAGTAGGAAAAGAGCTTTATATGGGACTGACTTGGATATGTGATGAACTAGTAGAACTGATTCTTTTCTCCAGACTTTACAGCGCAACATTCTATGAACTTGTGTATGCCCACCCTCTCTTCCATCCACACTTGCCAGTGAGCCACAGCCTGGTGGTTTTCCCCTGTGTGAATAAACTTTTCTAAAATCTAAAGGATGAGCAGAATCCTTTGATTATCTGCTGACAATGGTATAATCAGACACAGATGATGTAGCTAAACTGCCACCTACTAGAACATAGTAAGAAACAAGCAGAAAGACAGGTGTCTGTTAATATTTACCTGCTCCAGGGTGAGAAACAACGGAGCTAAGTCTTCAGTGATAAGAAGCATTGTCCCTTTTGGTCAAGAGAAAGATCACATCAACCTCATTTCTCTTGAGAGGTTAATTTAGACATACTCAGTCTCCAACTTCTGAGAAGCCATAATTCCCATTAGAGTTGCCAGGCAAAAATAATATTGTTTGCTTAAACATCTGTGATTAAGACCCAGAACTACTTGTCGCACTTTGTGGCCAACTTTCCAGAAGTGTCTCTTTAAGATAAGTGCTGTGTGGCTGGCAGCGATTGATGGGAAAGGAGAAGGGAAATCCTGGTTGGGTTGTGCCACTGGGCTGGCCGATAGGCCTCCATCTATGACACTGATGACACCTGGAATGTGCTACCTTCCACTTGGGGCAACGGTGAGTCAGAAGAGTTCAGGCAAACAACAGGAAGCCACAGGAGCCCAAGAAAAAGCAAACACGTTAAACTCTGGAATCAGATGGTCCAGAGGCAGCAGGGGAGAACACAAGGACTTCTAAAGGACACACTCACACAGAGGTGGGAAAACCATCCTCTGTTCCTCCTGAGCCCACTTATAGCCTGGGAAGATCAAGGAACATCACTCTCGTCAGCTCTCAAGCCCTCAGATTTGAGAGAGGCGAGGCAAGCAGGAGTTTGTCTTTCCATCCCAAATTGTGGGTTTGCCTGAGGGCTGTGAGCACAGTGCGCCTCTGGTCCCACCTACGTGTGGGTCATGCTGAGACCCGCACATCTAAGCTACTTTCCTTAAAATCAGACATTCACCCAAGGCCACACAGGGACAGGAGGCCCAGTCACAGCTCCATGTTTCTTGCCTGTGGGGCCATGACAATGCAGATGAGAAAGAACGACCCAGATCCAGAGGGCATCTCCTTGCTGTTCCTCAGGCAGGCCATGGAAATCACTCTCAAGACATTGGTCCTGATTTTCTCTTCCTGGGGTAATAGGCCCCGAATATCCACATGGCAATCTCCTCATTTCACTTGCACCTTTGCTCAACATTTACTACTTTAGAAAGGTCTTTTCTAACCATTCTACAAAAAATACCACTCTACCCTCACTCTGCCTGCCACTCTGTCTTTTTACCCTGCTTTGGTTTCTCCATGCCCCTCACAACTGCTTGATACTGGTGTTTCAGCCGACTTTTATCTCCCACATGAGTGTAAAAGATCCAGGGAAGTAGGTAGAGCTTTGCCTCTTTTATTTACACCATGTCCCCAGCACCTAGCCTCACGCCTGGGAAGTAGGCACTCACTCAATAGTAAAGTTACTTATGAATCAATAGATCAATAAACTACCACACAATGAATAAACCTAGCCAGGCTTGAGATCAAAATCCATGAGTGTCAATGAGGGTCACAATGTGTCTTTCCTTAGTGTGGATTTCTAAGACATTTATTATGCTGAAACAAATAGAACAGACTTTTAGATACTTCTTCCATTTATTATTAATAATTTTGCCCTTGAATATGTTTGTAATTTGAAATTGACTTTGAGAATTGCACATTAGTTCTAAAGACAGATTTGATAATAATGCCTTATTTGTCTTTTATAGTACATTAGGGTTTACAAAGTGGTCACTTTCAGTATCTTCTTCCATTGGAGTTGTGGCAGGGAATGGTTAAAAGGAAATGGACTTGGAGTGCTTGGGTGGCTCCATCAGTTGAGCGTCTGACTTTGGTTCAGGTCACAATCTCACAGTTCGTGAGTTTGAGCCTCATATTAGGCTCTTTGCTCTTAGCTTACAGCCTGCTTCTGATCCTCTGTCTCCCTCTGTTCCTCCCCATCCCCCACCCATGCACGTGCTCTCTCACTCTAAAAAAATTTTTAAGAAAAAAAAGGAAAATGGACTTTGGAGTCAAGAAAATGTAGTTTCAAATTGCAGCTTTAACGTTTGCTAGCTATTTATGTGGCTTTAACCCATCAAGCCTCAGTTTTATCATCTGCAAAATGGGCATATGCATAATCTCCTTCATGACCCCAGAACCTACCAGGCAATGAATAAATGGCAACTGCTATTATTATTGTTACTTTTATTATGATCACTTTTGATCCATCTGGTATGACTGAAGAAAGATGTGAACAAATACACTTGGAGACCACCTGACTGTCTCCACAGGACCAGAAGTAAGAGGTGTCTGAAAAAAAACAATAAAAACAAAGCAAAAGCAAAAACAAAACAAAGACAAACAAGCAACAAAACACACATACATGCAACAAAAAACAAGTATAGGCGCTAATATCGGCTCTCAAGATTACCATCTTGGTTTCCTCATTTGGATTAGAATATTAAATCCCAAACCTGCCTGTCCCAAAATCACCAGTGGGAATTGGGCGGTGGGGGGTGGGGAGAAAGGAAAGGAAAAGAGGAAAGGAAAGGAAAGGAAAGGAAAGGAAAGGAAAGAAACACACACAAATTTATGGACCTAACCCCTTAAGATTTTACTTTGGCTCACCTGGGTTGAGACTCCAAAGCACCCATGTGTGTTGAATTCCCTAGGTATACATAATCATCAGTCAGGTGCGGACCACTGGAATAGACGACTTCCAAGGGCAAGCCCTTAGCCTTTTAAGTTACTATTGGGTTGGCCAGGCTGTTTTGAAGAACCTTTTCCATGCTGATGGCATTTCCTTCTCTAGTAGAGGTCCCCCATCTTTATCAGTCTCTAGAGAGAAGTGGCACTCTGGTAGAAGGCTACTCTGAAACTCCTTTAGAAGTTGTTGAAGAACATAAAAGGTAGATAAAGGGAGAGGATCTTAGAGGCTGGTGCTTTAATTACAGTTGCACAAATCCCGTGGAAGAGAATGCGAAAGCCGTAGGAACTTTCCTCTTTGTATTTTAAGCTTTTGGCTCAGTTCCTTGTAAGATCTCACTCGAAGGACCACTTTGGTTTCAGTGGGGAATGATGACATCGATGAATCACTATGTGCTTTCCAGGCATTTGCTTGGTCTGCAACTGTGTCTGGAAAGGGCAAAGAGAGGTGGGCTCAGGGACGAGCAGGAGGAACGGTGCTCAGGCAGGCGCTGATGCTACACTGGGGTCAGACTCCAGGATGCAACAACACATGAGGAAGTGGGGGATGTGGGATTGTTACTGACTTCACTCAACTAAAAAGCCCTACCGTCTAGGATATCCTGTTTACATTCATGGGAGGAGATAGCCTGCCTATGAGCAAAGAGAATCCTGGAGCTAGGAATCTGCTGGAGGGTATAAACATTGCTGTGTTACCTTTCAGGAAAAAGAATATGCTCTAAGGCAGACCTTAAAAATATTACGCGGCCGCCCTTCTCGCAAATGTTCCCTGTGGGCAACATACCGGGTCTAGAATTAAGCTCACACAGATTAAGATTAGCAGTTCTTCCAGGAAGCCTGTTGTCATCACAGAACCATCAGAGAATCAGAAAGAAAACAGGAAATTTTAGGCATCACTGTGGTATCATTACAGCCTGGGACTCTGCATTGGGTTTTAAAAGTCTTTTTGCGGGGCACCTGGATGGCTTAGTTGGTTAAGCATCTGGCTTCGGCTCAGGTCATGATCTCACAGTTCGTGGGTTCGAGCCCCTTGTTGGGCTCTGTGCTGACAGCTCAGAGCCTGGAGCCTGCTTCAGAATCTGTTTCCCTCTCACTCTGACCCTCCCTTGCTCGCACCGTCTCTCTCTGTCTTTCAAAAATAAAAAAAAAAAATTTAAGTCTTTTTGCACTACTTGTAAATACATTTTTATAAGAAGGAAATATACCTTAAGATGTATCATTAATTTTGAGAAAATTGACAAAGATGTTTTTCACAGTTTGAGTTAATTAGAGCAACTTGCAGGACCAATGCCAAAACGAAACAATTTTCAACAAGGTTGATGAGTAAAACCAAACTTCTTATTTATTTGTTTATTCATTTTTCTGCCAAGATTTTATTTAAATCCAAATTAGTTAACAATGTAGTGTAGTATTGGTTTTAATAGCAGAATTTAATGAGTGATTCTAAAATCAACCTTCTAGGACATGGTTTGTAACTATCAGTTTACAAATATTACAGCTTTCTGCAATAAAAGTGTATTTATTGGAGTTTCCCATAATGAACTTAACTCTTTGTTAGTGCTTTACATCAGTGTTCCTTGGGAAATGTTAAACAAACCTGGCAACATTATGGGAGAATTATTTTGCCCTTTTAGAAAACACTGTAGAATTATTTTTTTTGGCAAAATATACATCATGCTTCCAGATTTGACTTAAATTTTAAAGTAATCATTTTGCAAGTACTCTCTAACCTTTTCTTTATTTGACTGGCAAAATAAAATAAGCCACAATTTATCTTCTCAATGCATCTATGTAAAAAAATTCTAATCTTTGAAGGTTCATCATTAGCTATGAAACTCATCTTTGGCTTTTGTTCCTCTTCTGTATTTCAGCCAAGAATGAACCAGATTCTGGCAGTGAGGGGGAGGTGAATGTGTGGCTCTCTTAGTGGGCCACAATTTTAATAAGACCTGATTGGGCACATATTTATTTTGTGGCAAACTCCATGCTAGATCAAGTAAAGCCATGAAGTGAAAGAAATAGTTCCTGCCCTTGAGAAGCTTACGACTAGTGAACCAGTCATGACGTAACACAGGAAGTTATGAAAGAACATTCCAGTATGTATATTGTCTGGCTTGCCTGTGGTGGTATGTGTTGGATAGCAAATGCATCCAGGATGCCAGACAGTTGATCAGCCCAGAGACAATTTGGGAAGAGCTAGAGATACCTTTTATTTTACATTCTAATGTGTAAATGTTACTTTTGTTGGGTACCTATCATATTCTGGGCACCGGAGACACACAGTAGGAACTAAGCGCCCATGCTACATGCATAAGCTGAGAACAAAGGGAATTAACATAATGACTTTTTCTGGAGGTCTTCAAGCCATGCTTAATTCAGATCTCAAAACACACGCATGCCAATTGAATGGTATTGGAAACACACTGACTCATTCCTCTGAGTCAGGACCGTGGCTTTACTGTCTAGACTGTTGCCAAGGCCCCCCTGCTAGATCTCCCTGCTTCTATTCTTGTCCCTTCCAGTCCAGTGTCAACACAGCAGTTCTTGACCTTGGACACCAAGGAGGGTGAGGGAATGGAGACGAAGGACAAGTCCTGAGCTTAGTCTGTGAATCTCTCAAATGGCCAGAGACCACTACATTTAGGCCAGAAAGATCAGCTGCCTTCCTTCTTTAAGTGATAAAGTCATAGAGGGGAGCATCTTGAAGGGGACGTTTGGTGGTGGTGAGGTGACAAACTTCTTTTTCTCTGAAAAGGTTCACTGGAAATTCCTCCAGGCTGATGTGCCAGCATGCACATAGTCCTGTAATTGCCTTTAAAGGTGGAACTGTCCGCCACGCTCCCTCTCTGCCACCTACGGTGAAGTCTCACAGCATCCTGTGCTTTCCTTTCAGTCACCTCAAGCAGTGCTGCACCTGGAGAGTACACCGTTGATGTTGAGATCAGTTTTGAAAATGCCTCCTTCCTGGAGCCTATCACAGCTTACTTGAACAGCCTCAGTTTCCCAATTCAAGGGAACAGCACTGATCCAGCCACCACCATTTTAAGCATTGAGGTGACAACAGGTGAGTCAAAGACCCATTGCTTTAGAATGGAGGATTGGGAATATCAGGAGAAAGGCTGTCCGAGCTCCTTACTATTACAGCAAATTGTACTTAGTAGGCAAGTGATGTGACTCACTAAGGCCTGATGTGTGATTTTATGACTTCACAGCCTTCCAGAATGAAGCCCCCATTGGCAAACTCTACAGCCAATTTCCTTATCTCAAATGGTAGCCAAATATTTGTGTATTGTGGTTTGTGTACTGGTTGTCACAAAATGGTTTCAAGATGCTGCCAGGTCCTTCATGACAAACTACATGGTCCCATCCCTCTGGGTAGTCAGTGGATACAGTAAGGACTGGTTCTGGTATCAATAAGGAGCAAGTTCCCTTCACTTTGGCATCATAGGTCAGGAAATAGGAACCACGTACACACCCAGATTTGGAAGCAAGACATAGTATAGAAACCTGCAGGCTGTGCCATTGGATTTTATGGTCACTGCCTCTGTTTTGAGGTTATTCTAGCTGTCCTATTTCTTAGGCACCATCACGTGGGCTGCTATGATATGGGACTCCCCTTTGTCCTAAACAAAGTTACTGCCTGGCAAACACTAACAGATTTGGAATTGTATGATTCTAAAATGGAGACAAGAATAATATTCTTGTCTTCCAAAAATTTTTTGAATTCTCATATTTCAAAGTTCATCAGTATCAATCTATACATTCCAGTTTTTATTCCTTTTTTTTTAAGAACATGTGAATGGGGGAGAGGAGCAGAGAGAGACAGAGAGAGACATAGAGAGTCTTAAGCAGTCTCCACACTCAGCAGAGCCACCTAGATCACCCACTGAGCCACCAAACACCCCAATCCAATTTTTTAGTCTTAATATAAGCTAGCTGAACAGGAAATGGCTGCTTCCTAACTCCTTATGGATGGCCTTCCCACCTATGCTGAAGCGAAGGACTACATCAGTGTCCATGGATTCCCTAGAGATTCAGGAACAGCAATTTGATGGCTTTCCTTTGGGTAGTCACTCTTAGAATAGACAGCGTCCCATGATATGACTTCGTTCAAGTTATAGAAATAAATTCAAATCACTCTTTTTTCAGAGCATTTTCCAATGTTCCCAATGGGATTAGAAAATATTTGGTTTGTTTACATTTGACTAGAAACATAAAAGGCACAATTTTATTTCTCCTCTGTATTTGTTACCTACGCCTCTTAACAAATTGCCCTGCAACTTAGCATCTTAAAACAACAAACATTTATTGTATAATATAGCTTCTGAGGGCCAAGAATTCAGGATGAGCTTAGCTGGGTGGCTCTGGCTCAGGGTCTCTTATGAAGTTGTAGCCAAGCTTTCAGTCAGAGAATCAGTCCTCTGAAGGCTCAACTACAGCTGGAAAACCCTCTTTGAAGCCCTGTGGTTGTTGGCAGGACTCAGCTCCTCACCAGCTGTAGACTGGAGCATGTTGGCTCACCATGTTGGCCTCTTTATGACATGTCCGCATGCATGGCGGCTGGCTTCCCCCCAGAGCAAGTGAAGAGAGAGACAGACAGACAGACAAACATCACAGAAGGAAGCAACGGTGTCTTATATCTTAATTTCAGAAGTGATATGTCATCACTTCTGCCATATTCTGTTGGTCACACGGACCAAGTCTAATATAATACAAGAAGAAGTGACAAAAAGGTGTTAATACTCAGAAACAGGGGTGGTCAGGGACTGTCTTGGAATCTGGCTACCCTACACTTTATGTCCAGGAATTTGTCTATCACATCATCATTGTAGGCATCCACTGAGATAGTCAGAGCGATCATCCTTTAGACAGCCATACCTTATAGCATGGTGATGCATATGGGAATCACATGAGTCTCATGTAGTACTGTTGAATTTCCCTATGGGCAATAAGGAGTCAAGTTAGGATTTTCTACAAGTATAAATACTTACAGTCTATAAATGTAAAGGTGATGACCACCTTCTCTCACCTCACTGTTCTGGTTAATGATAGTCTGCAGACCTACTGGAAATGAAATCTGGTGCTCCTGTGAGACAGGCTATAGGTGGCCTCAGGAAAGGTGTCTCCACAATCTCACTTGTCAAGAGCATGACGGTCCCCCTGCAGGGCATCGCTGCAGTTGCCTTAAAGGACTCCCTCCCAAGGGACCTTTTTGCCAGCTGCAGGGAGGTAAGTAATTCTTCATTAAGTGTTTGTTTGTTGAGTGACTGACTATTTGATATTAACTCAAGCAAACTTCCTCTATCTTGTGTGTATTCAAATGCTAACATGAGATTTTGGAATATTGCCCTGTGTTTTTTTCATCAGATGTGACACTAAGAATGTCAGTAAGACTCAATGTGGGTTTTCAAGACGACCTCAAGAACTCTTCCTCTGCTCTCTATAGGTCCTATAAGACTGACTTGGAAACAGCGGTAGGTTTGGGCACCAAGAACCTCTTAACCAAGCTCTTTGGGCTGAACTGAACCTGTTGCATTTACAAAGGATAATTCGCTTGGATCTGTCAGAATTTATTAATGTGGATATCAAAATTATTCCTACACATCTGGGATGATGAATTAAGGAGTGCTCAAATCACAGTGTTCAGGGCATGATTCCACACCATCTTGACCTATAGGTAGAACTTCTCCCCAGGGTAGAATTTGGTGGCATCAACTCACTGAATCCAAGTCAGAGAGAGGCCCAAGAACCTGGACTAGAAGCACCTGCTGGTGCATTTCTATTTGTCTTCACCCATTGCATGGATGAACACCTAACATGTTTTGGGTAAATCAGCCCAAAGCTGGCACTGAGGATCTCAAACCATTCTACATTAGAGATCATGAGGCATCTGTTCTCACTTAAAACAGACTTAAATTTATTCATATAAAAACAGAGAATATTCCCTGAGTATTAACTGAGTGCCAAACGCTATTCTACGTGTTTTACATTGGATTAATTCATCTGAACCTAAATGCTTTGTTTAAATGAACTCATTTGGAATAGAGCTTCCCAGTTGGTGTGGTACAAATTATTACAAGTGGGCTAAGATAATTACTTCCCTTAACTCTCTGGGCAGCCAAGCCCCTGCCTCAGGCCAGGATCAGCCTCCACTTACCCTTGTAAACCACATAAATGATTTTCATTTTCCGTGGGTGTCATGATGAAGGGCTGAAGGGCTCTTGGACATCGGATTTGCATATCTGGCGTGTAATAGTTCTGCCGCAGCACAAGAACCTTTCTCACATGCTGCACATGAATTCTATATTTTTTAGGAAAGAGAGAGTTGCATATTAATCTTTGGATCCTACCAATCCAGGTGCCCAACACAGCACTTTGCACACATAGTGCTTTGCATATTTTGCATTTACTTATAAATGTGACTTGAATCCAAATGAATCTCCTGGGGTTTGGTATTCAGAGAAACTTCCCCATTTTCTTTGCGAGGCATTTCCCCAAGTAAAATTTTTTGCACATATAATCTAAGTGTTTGTTTCTTGGAAAACCCAGCCTGACATAGGTCAATAGGAATTACTTCTTCAAAGATCTGCCAGTGCTAGCGCTAACAAAATATACCAGAGAAAGTTTTACCTGGGGTGATAAAGAATACAGGCTTTCTTCCTCTGCTTTCAACCTTTTGACTTATCTCTCACTGGACCTCGATACATGACACTTGTCTTACTTTGTTTTCCAGTTCTGGAAGGGTTACAGTATTTTACCAGGCTTCAAAATGGTGACTGTGACAGGATTCAGGTAAGAGGCTGCAATCGGGTCATTTCTACCCAATGGCAGAGAGCACCACGTTAGTGAAGGAGAAAAAGCCCATGAGAGGGGCATCATTTAGAGCAGTTTGGTAGAGGTGAAGACAATGCTAGATTGCTGGGGCTCAGAGACCCAGGCAATCCTGAGAACAGAAACTCGTTCCTTACAGATATACCTGCTTAAATGGAAAGGGAACAGACTTGTGTTTATTCTGTGCCTATAGGAGCTTTGCAAACAGTTAAGGGCTAAGTCCACAGACTAGGGAGTTTTGAAATATAAAAATGAGATAATGTCACACATGATGCCTTTATTCAAGAAAAGTTGTCCAGCCAGCCACAAGCACAAAGTTGCACTTGGCTTGTGTAAATGGCTCCCCTTGGAGTTGGGCACCATGGCAGCCCTGAACAGGTTTGCACAGTGTTGCAAAAAGTTAAAGGCCAATTTCAACAATGAAGAAGGTTCACAGAAACACTTAGGATTCTGGCTTCATCTGACATTCAGCATATCTGGTAACCTTAGGCCAGCATGGCTCTGTGACAACAGTCTCTGCATGGTGGCTGCGAGCCAGTGACCAACAGTGGAAGAGGAGCTGTGATCCCTGTGGCTCATTCCTGGCCAGCTGTTGTGTTCATTTATGTTACCTGTCCACAGACAGTTGTGTGTATAAGCCCTTGTCTCCGGCTTTCAACTAGAGCTTGAAAGCAGGTTGTTCTGAGTGAACCTTTGAAGATAAAAAGTACCCAGGCTGTTCTTGCCATTTGGTTTTCCCATGTAAATAAACCATAAGGATCTAGATTCTCCCAGGTCAGTTCCTGCCTTACTGAACTGATGATCTCCAACCAGGCCCGGAAGTGTGGTTGTGGCATATGAAGTCAAGACTACAACACCATCACCTGAATTAATGCGTAAAGCAAATGATCAAGTAATGCAGAACCTTAATCAAACCTACAAAATGGACTACAATTCCTTTCAAGTAGTCACTAGCAGTAAGTAGGACATCTTGTTTTTCCTATACATGGATTCTATTTAGATAGAGTAATGGTATTTATCCTTATGCTTAAAACTAGGAAGTTACATTACAGTGTCCTGCACAGAGAGAGACTCTCTGGTTCCTGGCACAGGGGCTTCTGGTCTGAGGCACCGCAGAACCTCCCAACCAGGCTGATGTCACTGCAGTTGGGGGAGGGGTTACAGGGGAGAGATTTTACAAGAGCATCCCAGAGCCATCTGGGTTGATGGAGTTTTGTTTTTTTTTTTTTAATCATAAGTCCCACATCATCTGGGGGCACCTGTGTGGCTTGGTCGATTAAACAACTGACTCTTGATTTAGGCTCAGATCACAATCTCGTGGTTCACGCGATCGAGCCCTGGGTTGGGCTCTGCACTGACAGCATAGAGCCTGCTTAAGATTCTCTTTCTCCCTCTCTTTTTGGTCCTCCCCCAGCCTCTCTCTCTCTCAAAATAAAAAAGTCCCAAAACATTCAAAGACTAACACTGGAGTGGGTTTGGGACATTCATGAAATGCACTGATATTAAACAATTGATTCCATTATTTTAGAGACGTTCTTGAAGTGTGGCCCCCAGAGCAGCGGCAGCATCCCCTGGGAACTTGTTAGAAATATACATTCTTAGGGCCACCCCACCCAACCAGAGCAGTGGTAAAAATCCTGGGATTTTTAGATGCTGTCCCCCATTTTACAAGGGGGTACAAAGTTGTGTCCTGGTGTGTTATTAGGTGGGTGGACCTATTGTCACTTGGAAAATAGAAAGGAGAGCCAGCTGGGCAGAGATTTGGCAGGCAAGAATTTGCAGGCCGATGTTCTAGATAATTCCGGTGTGTGGTTCCGGAGTAAAGGCCATGCCTCTTCAGAACAACACTGTGCCCATTCGGGGAGGACTCTGAAAGGCCTGTTGCAGGTGCGTCTGGGAGACAGGGCACACCTTCACAAGGGTTAGGCCATCCTCACAACAGATCTATACTGCTTGTCTTTACATTCGCTGATAGTTTTAGATGCCGGCTCATTTTTTAAAACAAAATATTAGGAGAGATATACACAGTGGTAAGAAAATGCTACAACCTAAGCAAGGAGAAAAGAAAAATAACAATTTGGAAAAAATAAGGCAGCAACAACACAAGTGAAAGCTGAAAAACTAAAGGAAGAAAAGTAAGTGGCCACAATGCCACCCCTTCCTGACCCCTATCACCACCCCCTAACCCAGACATGTTTTGCCCTGAAAAAGTCCCTGTGTTTATGGTTTGGAGGGCATAGGAGAATATCAGGCTCTAGCATAGGTAAGCTTTGGTTACGATTACTCTTTCCTCCAAATTTCAGTTGTGTTGAGGTTGGTCAACCATTTAAACAAGTTTTACTGATTAGTGGCTGACTGTCGGTCCAGAAACATGGTGTCCACCATACAGTTCACAAAAGCACCTTGGAGTTTGTGGCTCATTCTTCCAAAGACCAATGAAACCATTGTGAATGGCACTTAACTGCATTTCTAAAGAGGGTCTACTCCCATCTCTGTCTTCCTTCGAAGACCAGAAGGATTCTGGGATATGCACAGACTCAGACCCAGAAACACGAACTGATGTCATGTGCAATTCCATGAGCGAGTTCAGACATCAGCCTGCTTTCCATAGTGTTGGTGGTATTTACCTAGAATATAAATATCCAAAAGGTCAAGTGACTGGGTGTTTTTTTTAACTTATAGTTATATTTGGGGGCAGAGGAGAGGAAGAGAACCAGAAAGAAAAAAGAGCTGAATAAATAAGGTAGTATCAGGAACTTATTTTAAGTCTTTATGAACTATAAAGGGCACAGGGCAATGTTCAGAACATTTCCATTTATTTGGTGGTATATTAATCCTCAGTATAATTAATGTTTGGTGAATTAGCAGGGCCACTTAACTAGAATGCTCCTTTCTTTAATCACTCCCAATACATTTATGGTGCATTCCACATAACCACATTCTACTGGCAGTCTTACTAATCATTATTACTGGCAACAATGATGATGAAGAGAGACATTGTTATTGTATCTTTTCTGTGTTAAGCTCAGTCTGGTACACATATTTTGTCTTCATATATCCTGTGAGAGATAGGTACTATTGTCTCCATTTTATAGGTGAGAAAATGGAAGCTGAGAGAAGGTAAATAATTTGCTCGAGAGCACATAGTAAGTAACCTAAGTTTGTATGACTTCGCAGTCAATTCGCTACAGTAAATATTCACAGAAGTCCTTGTTTCTTTTTTTAAAAATTTTTTAACATTTATTTATTTTTGAGAGACAGAGAGACAGAGCATGAGCAGAGGAGAGGCAGAAAGAGAGAGGGAGACATAGAATCCAAACCAGGCTCCAGGGTCTGTCTGAGCTGTCAGCACAGAGCCCGATGCAGGGCTCGAACTCACAAACCACGAGATCATGACTTGATCCAAAGTCGGATGCTCAACCAACTGAGCCACCAAGGTGCCCTGCAGGCCTTGCTTCTTAACAGTTAAATGTGATATTTTAAAATCTTATTTTATTCAGGAGCTTAAAAAAAGAGATAAGAAATATTCAGATACCTTGATATTTTGACTAGAACATCATAGCTCCCCAAATTAAATTTCTGGTGTTTTGGTCCCATGTTTACAATACAAAGAGGGTCTGGCCTGAGCATGAATCCCTTGTAAAAGAGGCCTCATACAGCTTCTTTATCCAGATCCTCTAATTCCCTCAACACATGGAATTTATGAAGGACATAGAATAAGAAACACAGTTTACAGGGAATAAACTGCATGCTGTGTGAGCAAAGGACAACTATAAAACATACACACAAACAGCAAATGTGTTTTATTTCTATCTGTGAAATGACTTAATGCCATTGTTCTTCATAATTTTACTATGAAAACAATAATAGGTACCATTCCCCCAAATCACCTCCCATGGTAGCTCTTACAGTTCCTGTTTCCCAGACAAGGGAGCTGTGGCTCAGAGAGGCTAAGCAAATTCCCTAGGGCCACACAGCTATGTGTGGCACAGAAGCAGAATTCAAATCTGGACCTGAATGTCTACAAAGGTCTCCTTCTTAAGGACCTATAGGCAGTAAGTCTTTAAAAATTCTGAATTATTAACAGACTATTGCAATAAATTATTTCTAATTTATCAAAGACATAGGACAGAGCTTTCAGTGGTGTGGGGTATTTGTTATCAGCAGAAAACTGTTGATATCATTGAATCAGTAGCAAAGAAATGTGATGTTTAAATTAGCTGGTGTGGCTTTTTTAGAAGCAAATGAGCAATTTTTCACCAGACTATTTGAAATATTGAAAATAGCTTTGAAATTCCCATTACTACCATTGAGGACTCCCATGATTACCACTGTGCAAAGACTCCAAACTGGAAGCCAGGTACCTAGTATCTGGTGGGTGGTAAGTCTTTGGGTCTTGGGCACCAGCCATCTGGGCATGGAATGAGGAGGATGTGTTGCCTCGTTCTAGACAGCACCATGGAGCCATGTGATAGTGGCTCCTGATGGGTGTGTCTATTACATTCATTTGCTTTGGGATCTTAAAACCTTTTCTTTGGGTTTCCAGATGAAACTAAGTTCACCATTGTACCAGAAATCACTTTTGAAGGGGATACGGTAACGCTGATGTGTGAGACTGACATTTTGTCCTCTAACGTGTCCTGGCACCACATTGAAAGGCACTCCGACATCCAGAACAGCAGCAGATTCTCAGTTTACACCTTCGTGCTCAACAACATGACCTCGATATCGCGCCTCACCATTTACAACGTCACTAAGGAGGACTCAGGTGGGCTTCTGTCCAATAACTGGTGTGGGGAAGGGAACAAAGAGCTTACAAAGAAACAAGCCATGGAATGTATACATGGTGTTTTCCTCTTTGAAAAGAAGTCGCCAGGCTCAACTTTTCAAAATTAAAAATGAATCCCATAACATATGAGTAAGCAAATAGAGCCTTGGAGACAAAAATAGATTTCTACATTTACCAAGGGCTTAGGAGTTAGAAACCAAGATAAAAATCTGACTTTTGTTTTTCATTTTTAGAAAATTTTAGAGAGCTTTGTTGAGATAAAATTGGCATACAATAAGCTGTACGTACTCAAAGTGTACAGTTTAATAAGTCTTGACATATGTACAGACCTGTGATGGTCATCAGGACCATCGCTCTCCATCACCCTCACCCAGTTTTCTTGCATTCCATTGTAATCTCTCCTTCCCTCCAAAACAACAGAAGCAGAAGTTTTAAACCTGATATTCCAGAATTTAATAACCCCGTAGTAACCCAGATGTGAACAGGGGGGCATCTTTTTTTCTCTGACTGAGAAGTTGGGTTGCAGTTACATGGGTCTTGTTCCATCTTTATTGATTCCGATTTTGCCACAGAGTTAAATAGAATGCCTAATCATCCAGTGTTCTCACTCTCCTTTCTACCTCTTCCATCTCTACACATTTTTTTTTTCTTACTAGCAAAGACTGAGATTTCTGCTCCTTCCTTGGAAAATCTCTCTAGTCATTAACTTGTGGCATCAGAAATGATCTGCATTGACCTTCTGCACTTCCTGAATGTGTCTTTAGGGTTGTTTTTAGAGCAAGTCTTGGATGCTTTTGAAAACAATGTTTCCTGATATACTGTCATGACACACAAGACCAGGCTATCATTCTTCTAAGGAAATACATACACATGGCAATAAAAAAATGCATTTGTATATTCTATGCAGGTGAATATATTTGCAAGCTGACAGTAGATATTTTTGAATATGAGTCCAGAAAAAAAATGGATGTTATATCCATCGGAATTTTGGCAACTGAAGAAATGAAGGTGACGTGCAATAACAACCCTGTATCTTTGAACTGCTGCAGTGAGATTAATGCTAATTGGAGCATGATAGAATGGAAGCAGGAGGGGAAAATAAACATTCCAGGTAAGAATGTTAGATGTCCTTTTGCATACATATTTTTGTCTCTTGGACAAGTAAAAATGGGAGATGCACCGGCTAAAAAAGGAAATGTCAGATAGCTGTTTTTTCCTGAACTTCAGACTATGAAAAAGTACTAGGCTTAATGCCAGCTCCAGCTTAGCTATTCTAGAACAACATTCCAAAAATATATGCATATAAATGTCATGCTTCGGTTGTAGACAAGATCCTGGCAGAGAAGACCTGATGACTTCAGGCCATAGGATCTCCCGCCTGTAGAAAAGCTTGCCCCACCTTCCCCTCCTCTTCATCTTCAGCAAAGAGCTAAGGATGAGGTCATTGGCTTTGCTTTGGAGGCTGACTTGGAATTTCTCTTTTCTGTGTCCCTTTTCCTGGTGTCTGTCTTACTCATGTCTCCACCTCTGTATTCCCATTCTTTGGTATTACCTAATTCTGTGTCTCTGGTTTTTTTAATCTCTCTGTGTAGACCTGTTTGTCTTTCAATTGTTTCATGTCCATTTCTGATCCTGCTTGGCTTCCTTTTACATCTAAGGTATTCCTGGAAGTTCTCCACCCTCCAGTTTATACTGATGAATGATGATAATAATAACAAATTAAAAGAGCAACACTGACCCTGTTTTGTATAACAGTTTATGATTAGCCAGTTTTGAGAATATGTTATCACTTTTAATCGTATTTAACCTTTATCACACACTTGAAGCTGGCATTTTTGCCTCCACTTTGCAAATAAGGAAATTGAGTTCTACATTGACTTATTCAAGGTTGTCACAATTAGAAAAAAAAAGGAAGAAAGAAAAAGACTTACCTCAGGTCTTCTTTCACAAGACCAGTGTTTGCATTGGCAAAACTATTTTTCCCATGCCTGATGAGCCAGTGCTACAGTAGGCTGAACTGACAGAGTTTGTTCTGAAGCAGAAGATTGGTTTTTGTCTAGAAATTTCACGTAACGAGATCCAGTCCTTCCCTTAAGAAATGACAATTTCACATGTTCCTTTCTAAACTAAAAAAACATTAAAATAAAATGTGGTTTCACCCATCAGAGTGGTAAGGTTCTAGTTTATAGAGCCTTTGCTACCAGACTGTGTTAAGTCATAAAAAAATAAAATGATGATGAATTTCCATGCACCTTTTCCTGAGCACATCTATTTGTGAAGCATATTTCACCTGCCCCATTTGTATTTTACTTTAAATATTCCCAAGAATGGGAAAGGCATCTGGTAACTGCTGAAAATGTTGACACATGATACATTTAGTCACTTCCTTGATTGTTCAGGAAGAGGGGGTGTAGGCACCCTGGAGGAACTGCCAGATGGGAGAAAGACCTTGCAATGTTCCCTTGGTACTGACTTAATAAGCAGTCAGCTCTGAGAGGTGAAGAAGCTTGCCCTCTGGCAGAGGAACCAGGAAGTCTGCAGTGCAGATGCTCAGGGACCTCTCTCTGGCCACCACCTCTTCAGACATTCCTAATATCCAGGACCAGTGAACCTACTGACCGCAGAACAATGGCTTTCCTGGCACAGGGCTGGCCACCTGGGGACCTTCTCTAATGAACTTAGCCTCTGCCTTCAGCATCTTGCCTTCCTCCCTCCCACCCCCACCCCTGAAGTTCTCTTGCTCTCCAAATTCCAAAAGGTCTTTAGCACCCATTTTTCAAGGTCAGTAGGAAACCATCAAGCAAAATAATTCACTCCAAAGCATATGGAACTGAATGTACTACCTCAGGTCAGAAACAGAGGCATTTCATTTTCAAAATATGAGGGATAAGACAGAAAGAAAGTCATCAGCATGGTAGAATTTCTAGCATTAACAAGTGGTTTTTTTAGAATGTGGAGGGCTTTTTGGAGTTTTTCAACTCATCAGGCAGCAACTCATGATATAAATGCTAATGGTGCAGAAGTAATAGTATCGATACTGCTACTACCACTAGGAATAAGAGAGGTACTCACAGTTACTGTTATTAGTGCAGCATCTAAGTCTGCCCGTATGGGGTACTAGCTCGGCCTGCATGAAAACAGATTGACAAGCTGGGGAAAGTGATGAGCAACAGACTTTGTAGTCTCACCACAGCTCTTACATGGTGTGATAATAAAAAATAATGGAGCCGTGGGGTGCCTGGGTGGCTCAGTCATGATCTCGTAGTTTGTGAGTTCGAGCCCCATGACGGGCTCTGTGCTGACAGCTCAGAGCCGGGAGCCTGCTTCAGATTCTGTGTCTCCCTCTCTGTCTGCCCCTCCCCTGCTCACGTGCTCTCTCTCTCTCTCTGTCTCTCAAAAATAAACATTTTAAAAAATGGAGCCTTAATTCCCTCCTTGTCAACAAGTTAGAACCACTCCCAAATGAGTTCATAAACTTCTTCATGGCCCTGCCTCCCATACCCAGTGCCCATTGCCATGCAGAGTATTTAGAAAACAGTTGAATCTTTAGAAGAGGGTGCCAGCTCCCTCTTGGCTGACAGATATTGGGTGACATTAGAGGGAACAACTTCAAACTCCACAATCCTCTTTCTTGTGTCTTTTCTTCCCGATTGCCCCGCTGAAATGTGTAAGCATGTACTATTGTGTGTGCTTGCGTCTTGCCCCACATGAATTTTATCTTTGGTGTTTTTGTTTTGTTTTTGTTTTTGCACCTGAACAGGGCATCAGTAACAGAGAAAGAAGGGAGACTGGTTGTCTTTCTTTACTGAATAGAGCTCAGTCCTGTGGCTTTGGAATCACTTCATGAAGTGCCACTAGAGGCAGGCTGGCTTCCGGGTCTGAGGCGAGTCCTCCATAGAGAAGCAGCTGGAAATAGTAAATGGCATGGTCAGTGATCGTGCTCTCCATTCCTTGGCACGTGGGGTCACCCCAGGTGTTTATTAAAAAGACCAGCTGTCAGGGCTCTACCTTAGAGCAACCATGTCAGGATCTCCAGATTTGGGCTCCAGGCAGAGGCATATTTTCTTGAATTTTGCAAGAATTTTTGTTGGGCAGAGGGGAGTGAGGACCATGTCTTTAGTCCAGTTCCTCATTTTGCACATAAGAAACTGAGGCTTTCTGTGTGCTGCCCTATATCTTCCCAACAATAGCAAAGGGAGGCCCCATCTCACCAACTGCTCTTTCTCCTCCTCAGTCTCTGTGTATTCCTCCTAATGATGCCATGGACAAATACAATTTTTAAATTTTTTTAATGTTTATTTATTTTTGAGAGAAAGAGACAGAGTATGACCAGGGGAGAGGCAGAGAGAAAGGGAGACACAGAATCTGAAGCAGGCTTCAGGCTCTGAGCTGTCCACACAGAACCCAATGTGGGGCTCAGGGGATCATGACCTGAGCCAAAGTCAGATGCTTAACCAGCTGAGCCACGCAGGCCTCCCAACAAATCTGATTTTAAATAGTGATTCCTCTACTTGTGGGAATGCCCACAGAATTGAATATAAGAAAAAGAAAAAACTTTAGTCAAGTCTTCTGTTCTGGAAAAATCCTCCTTATGATCCGTGCTCTCCAGGAAGATAATACCTAGTCCTGAAAAGCTGCAGTCCCCTCTCTGCCATGTGCCTTTTTCCTGACATCAGGCAAGTCGTGTCACTTCACTGATCCCACTGTTACCTGTAAAACAGTGATAGTGTTACCCAGTTTTACAAAACTTTTGTGAGGAGTAAAACCAAGATGATAAGTGTAAATATTTAAAACAGAGATGAACACACTGAATCTGCCACAAGAGCTGTTGTCTGATAATGATGATAGTTTTAAACTCCAGGCCTCACTTCTCCTCAGTGAGGCGGGAAATCTTCAGTGGATAGCAACTAGGCTTGAGAAGCTAACTTGTGATGGCATGCCGTCTCTTCTCTAGAAAACGCAGCCCCAACTTATTAGCCACATTTGGTACCTTCCAAGCAGGACCCTGAGGAGCAGCGCCTGGGTAGTGGATGAAACACAATGTGAATGCTGCCAGTCCAAGGTCCTACTTGTGTTTTCTGGGTTCACCATCTCCCTGGAGCCTTATTTCTGCTCTTTCTGTACCTACTTGTGTCAGCTTCCCAGAACACGGTATCCCCCGGCTCCTCCCCATCCCCTGAGCAGCAAGCAGCTGCTTCTGGGCTTTTCGTTTATGGCCATGGTTTTCTGATTTAACTGCAGAATTTTTCTTCAAGGAACATCTTGTAGGGTTGTGTGACGCAGGATTTCTCAACCTGACATTGGAGGCAGGATCATTCTTTGCTGAGGGGAGCTGTTCTGTGCCTTGTAGGGTGTTTATCAGCATCCGTGGCCTCTACTTACTAGATGCCAGTAGCACCCCCAGTTGTAACAATCGAAACTGTCTCTGAACAATGCCAGATGTCCCCTGAAAGCAAAATCACCTCTAGTGCAGAACCATATGTCCAGTATGCAGAGAAGGTCATAGTGGAGCCACTTGAGTTATGAATGGGGAGTCCACATAGCTTATGGCCCTTCCACTCCCACCAAGCCCCAGCTCCTGAAGCAGGTTACTGGGACACCACATTCTCCAAGGCGTGCTGATGCACACATACAGCTGCCCCCCAGAACACTCCAGCCACCATTTCTGTCCTTCAAGGCCTAGAGCACACCTCCATTCCTCCCTGAAATCCTCCCTAGTCTCCCAAAGAAACTCTTCTCCTTCAACCTCTGAAATATATTTACTTCCCTTTTATAAAACCTCTCTACTGTGTACTATAATTATTTGTGTACATCTTTTTATATATCCATCCTGAAAGTTCATTGTCTTGCACATCAGTTTGATGGTAGACCTGGGCCTCGAAAGATAATTAAGCATCAGTGGGAGGAAGAAGGAAGGAGAATGTTCCCGGTGTGAGCACAACCATCTGCGCATGAAGCTATAGGACATGTTGTAGGCTTAGGACATGATGTTTTTTAAGAGAAATGTATTAGAATGAGATAAAGAGTATAGAGGCAGATTGATTTCATACCCTGAATAAATACACATACCATTTGAAGGAGATTCTTTCTTATTTGTACACGATAAGATTTAAAGGTAAGAGGAAAGAAGTCAGGTGATCAGAGCTGAATTTTAGAGAAAAATAATTTTGAGGGGCCCAGGGTGGTTCAGCTGGTTAAGTATCTGACTTTGGCTCAGGTCATGATCTCACAATTCCTGAGTTCAAGCCCTGTGTCAGGCTTCGTGCTGACAGCTCAAAGCCTGGAGCCTGCTTCATTGCCCTTCTGTGTCTCTCTCTCAAAGATAAATAAACATTAAAATCATTTTAAAAAGGAAGAATAATTTTAAGGTAGTGTATCCAATAGATTAAAAGGGCAAATAACTTAAAATAGAGATTCAGTTATAATTGGATATAATTGGCAGATAACAGAAAATGGGGCCTGGGCAAGTGACCATGGTTTGGAGTATGTATGACAGTTATGAGATGTTTCAGAGGAATAAGTCAGAGATTTTTACAACTGAGTGGGAGTGGAATGGAGGAAATGCAAGTAATTAAATATGGCTTTATGACTTTTAATTCTGGGAGCTGCCAATGGCAAGAGAAGAAACAGAAAATGTGAAGGTTTTGTCCAGGGAGAATAAAGGTTGGTTCTTCACATGTTGATTTGGAGGCACCTAAGATGTGAAATCAATGCTTGGGAATCTGTTTCTAGAGTTTCCAACAAGAGTGTTTCTCTTACAGATAGAGTCAGGAACCACCTACATACAGAATCTAAAACAGGAGCGTGGGTGTGAATGAGCTTGCCCAGTGAGACAATGGAGAAAAAGATAAGGAAAGAAGTGACTATCAGAATGCTTGGGGAGAGGGAACATAGTTATTTGAAAAGAGGACAGAAGGAAAGCAGCCTGGGAAGGAGACCTAGAAGAAGAGATGAGGAGAGAAGAAGCAGGAGAGACCTACCGAACTGAGTAAACCAAGTCACGGAGAAGGTGGCCCACAGAATGGGATGCTGCTGTCTGGGGAGCTACTGGATATGGGAAGGAAGACATCACACTTGATCTAAAAGAACACTTGAGATGGAGTTTAGGGGGAAGAAGGCAAATTGCATTGGTTTGATGGGAGTTACCAGTGAAAGACCATGGATGGTACATGTGGACCCACCATGGTAGAAAGAGGGGAAGGAAATGCAGTAGTGGCCTCAGAAGCCTTCAGATTGGGGAAGGGTCGTTTTCAGAAGGAAAGGCTTGCATAGATCTGATGCTTGATGTGAAAGAACAGGAGGGAAAATTCAAGTCACAAGCGAGGGCATAAAGATAAAGGACAGAATGAGGTCCTGAAAGAGTTGGAAGAAGTGGGTTTTCAAAGAACAAGTGGAGAGGTAAGCCTTAGAGCTGACGCTTGTGCCTCCGAGCTTGGAGCTAATCCAATCAGGTGGGTGAAGATGGAGATCGTTTTGGAGTTCCGAACCTTTGGGGACTGGGGAAGAAAGCTGGTCACGTATTAATCAAAGTTTTTCACACATCAGTGGTCATCCCACCACGGCTGGAAAAGATGCATTTATGTAAGAGCTGATCAGAAAGCTTATTGCTTTTCTTGATTGTTGAAGATTTGACAGTATTTGAGGAAGTTGATGAGAATGTGGCTGGAGGAGAGAGATGGAAGGAGGGAGGGAGTTAGAGAGCCATTAGTGAGAAGTAAAGATGATGAGGTTGAGGGGATGACAACTTGGGAATGGAAAGGAAAATTTGGAAGAGGAGGGTTTTTTTTTAAATGTTTATTTATAATTGAGAGAGAAAGAGAGAAACAGAGAGAGAGGGAGTGCAAGCCTGCAAGCCAGGGAGGGGCAAAGAGAGAAGGAGACACAGAATCCATAGCAGGCTCTGACCTGTCATCACAGAGCCTGACACAGGGCTTGAACCCACAAACCATGAAATTATGAACTAAGCTGAAGTCAGATGCTTAACCAACTGAGCCACCCAGATGCCTCAGGAAGAGGAGGTATTTTGAAGGGGAAACCACTGGTAACCTGCGAAAGCATGAAGGTGCAGTTTCCACAGAAGCATACAGGCTAATAAGAGGGAATACGTTAAGATAAAACATTTCTCTGATGAGATAAATATCACATGCTCCAGGCTTGTTTCTTTCTCCTTTCAAGTCTAAATAATCTGACATCTTTTTTCCTTGCAGTTGAAATCATGTCCAAACACCTTGCTTCTCTCTCTCTCTTCACATTCCAGCGACCATCATTCATGGTCTTCGTTAGGGACAGGCCCTGACCAGGGGCTGTTCTAAGTGTTTTTGTATATTGACTCATTTGAGCCAACTGCAGTCCTGGACCCTAGATATTATTATTTGTCCCCATTTTATATCTGGAGTAACAGCAGCACAGAGTAGTCTGGTGACTCACTCAACACGACCCTGCTTGTAAGCGGTAACCACCATAAGAATCCTTCTTCTCCAAAGAGAAGACACCTGACTTAAATAATAACTCCTTGTGACTGATTTGGCCTCTTTGCTTCTAAATCGAAGAGTAGCCCAGCTGTGATGGCAAATGAAATGCTTATGTCACTGCAGGAAACCCTGAAACAGACATAGATTCCGGCTGCAGCAGATACACCCTCAAGGCCGACGGGACGCAGTGTCCAAGCAGGCTGGGTGGAATGAAGGTCATCTATGTGTGTGAGTTCATCACCGAGCATGGAGCCAGAGGCAGTAAGAAGATAGAAGTGACATTCACCTCCGTGGGTAAGGACTCCTCCACGAGGATCTTTGGCTTCGCACCTCAAGCCAAGGGCCGTCAGTCCCCTGGGAATATCTATGAGCAATAAGGCAGGGCCTCCCCTGGTAGCGGGGGTGTGGTTGGGGTAAATCACAAATGGGAGACAGAAGAGGATTTCCCTGTCTACCATTTACATTCAGATGAAGTCATGTTTTCATGCATATGTGGAACTTGAGAAACTTTACAGAAGACCATGGGGGAAGGGAAGGGGAAAAAATAGTTTCAAACAAGAAGGGAGGGAGGCAAACCATAAGACTCTTAAATACAGAGAACAAATTGAGGGTTGATGGGGGGTCAGGAGAGGGGAAAATGGGGGATGGGCATGGAGGAGGACCCCTGCTGGTATGAGCACTGGGTGTTGTATGGAAACCATGAGTCATGGGAAACCTACCCCAAACCAAGAGCACACTGTGTATACACTGTATGTTAGCTAACTTGACAATAAATTATTTTAAAAAAAATAAACAAATTCAGATGAAGTCTTTAAAGGAAAGGAGGATGGGGCTGTGACACCGTGGCTGCAGGGAAGCCCACGGCCTCCTTTGTGTTGATAAGGCAGAAGGTGGACGGGAAATACAGTTTCAGGCTTGGATTAGTTCTGTTTAATCACTGAATTTCTAGTGAGGGTAGTGTCCCTAATTTTCCCCTTTCCCCCCATAATCCCATCCTCCCTCATTGAATTCCAGTAAGCCTGGCTCACTGCCTGCTACCCTTCACCCGCTCTGGCATCCTTCCCTCCCACTCCACCTGCTCTAGAGAGGGGGCTGCAGAAAGCTTTAAAATTCTGATACTTCCTTGTTATTTTACACTTGTCATGAGTGGTTTTTAGCCTTTTGACTGAGTTAGGTTTCTTAAAAGTGTCATTTCTCCTCCCCATATTCTAAAACATGACAACTTTACCCCGATCTGCAAAAACAGGGTAGTCAAGCTTGTTTGTCCACCATCTTACAAAAATAGCAAACTACTTAGACAAATCATCAGGCCCCCGTGAACAATTTGGAGAAAGGGCTCCTATGAACAATACTTATTAGTCTTAGTCACAATTCCTGCTCTTATGACTTAGCACTGTTACAAAGATCAAGGCTGTGTTTATCTGAAAACGTTACTGCCCCGGATGAGTTAGGGGGTCTTTAGAGCCATTATTTGCAATTGTCTAGAGTGGGAGCCATTATACACTTCCAGTTTTGATTCTGAGTTTTATGGACTATGTGGGGCTCAGGCTGTCTTAGAAATGTGTGTAGACTTCATGGAGAACCACTGGTCTATTAGTTTGGACCTCACCTGAGAATCAAGAGGAACACATTCATTGGTCCATGAGCCCCTACCTTTCCACTCTCAGAAACCGCCAAACTGTAGAAAGGCATCTCTACCCGAGATCCCTGCAGCCACGGAGGGCAGTAAGAGGGACACAGCAATCCATACTTATGGAACTTGAGGGCTGTATCTGAACATCAGGATCCCAGCTTCTAATGGGCACAATGGGAAGTTTTGATTGTGTCCAAGAGTAAGATGTGACAGTGATTGGAAAAGCAGTCTGGTATCAGTGGGCTCAAGGCATGAAACGTTTCACTTATAGAAGATCAAAGTGCATGGCATTTTGAAATGTCAATGACATGCTCAAAGAGGAGTGGAAAGAGAGGAGCAGGGGCAAGCACAGTGGAATGTTCATGTAAACTCTTACATTTGTAAGGGTCTGGTTAACATTTTTGTTGAATAATTCCTCACGAACATATGAGTTAAGTCAACACTCCTAAGTTTGCAACCTTTTGCCCTGCTGATCATCAGGAGATAATTCCAGCCACACTGGGGAAGTGCACGAGCTCCTAAGGCATGTGATGGAAATGAGTACAGTTCAGAGCACCACCCGGAACAGCCTAGAAACCAGTAAAACCCAGGAGCAGCAAGGTACCAGTCCCACATCGACACAATTAGAGTGAGGACGGCCCATGCTTTCTGTCTCTGTCTGAAATTTCACTCATGTGTTGATGTCACCAGAAAGACTAAACGTTGTGCCTGTTGTTGGTTTTTCTTTTGTCTGTTTTGTTTGCATTCTTTCAGCCAACATAACAATAACCCCGGACCCAATTTCTGTTTCTGAGGGACAAAACTTTTCCATAAAGTGCATCAGTGATATGAGTAACTATGATGAGGTATACTGGAACACTTCTGCTGGAATTAAAATATACCCAAAGTTTTACACCACGAAGAGGTATGCTGATGCAGCAGAGTCAGTACTCACAGTGAAGGCCGTGACCCGGGAGTGGAATGGTGAGTGAAAGAAAACGGACCCTACTCTGCTGCTGAAAACACTCTATGAGATGGGCCATTTCTGGAGGGCCTGTCCTGTCCTGGAAAGTGCCTGGTCATCACATTTCATGCAAGAGCCCTTTAGGGCAAGATGCCCATTATATCTATTTTACAGATGTGGAAACTGAGGCTCAGAGAGATTACACCTAGGCTTCTACACCTTAAGTTGCAGAACTGGGACTGGAACTCATCTCTGATTCAAGAGTCTGTGCTCTTGCCATGAAATTAAGAAGATAGCTTTAAAAGTAGTTTCACCAGACTTTTAGGAGTTTTTCACCTAATCATGATGTAAAAAAAAAATCTAGGTAAAGGATTTATATGCTTAGCTCCAAAAAAGAGAACATTTTTATTTCTTATTTATTGCTACACATTATTCATGTTGGAAAGAAATGCAAATATTTGGAGGGAAAAAAGAGAATTTGATAGAATGACTGTAATAATAGCAATTAATAAGTACTTAATATGTGATAGGCGCAGTGCTAAGTATTTAAGTGGATTAGTTCAATTAAAACAATAAACCTAGGTACTAGTGGTATAGTGTCCCCATTTTACAGATGAAAAAACTGAGGCCCAGTGATGGTAAGTAAAATATCTGAGGTTATACACCTGGTAAATGGGAGAGCCAGGGTGAAATTGAGACTGTCTGGCTCCAGTGGCCAACTTTTGACCACTCTACTCTGAAGCCTTTCATTTAACTATAGTTAGTCAGTCCAGGTCCTCCAAGTCCCAGGTCATCTTTATTTGCCCATATAAGGCATGGGCAGCACTGTAGAAATAGCTAGTCATTCTTTGGCTGGCCTTGGTCTTATACAGTCAGAAAATGGGAGTATTTTTCTCCAATGCTGGACTTATACCTACTCTAATTGCTCTTTCTTACCGAGGAGCCATAACTGAGAAGAAGCTATAGCTTTTCCAGTCACATAAACTATTTAACAGTCTGTACGCGGGTACTTAGGAAATCTACTGTCATCTAAACTGACCATGCTTTTGTTTTATACTGAATTTAAGTTTCCCTTCCTCCCAACAGAGATTGAAAAGGGTTTGTTCTCTGTCTTTGTTCTAGCTGTTTTCCTTTAGGCTAACTGCTGCTCTGGCTGCTCTGGAGTTGGGGCAAAAAGAGGGAATGTAAAGAAAATCAAAGGGTCTGACTCAACTGTAGTTATAATCTTCCTGCACTGTCCCCATGGCACCTGCTCAGGTGGCGGTTCATCCTCTGATGGGCCCTACCATAAAGTCCACTGGGAGAAGGACCTCTCCAGGAGCTCAATCCAAGTACTGTGCCCAGTCCACTCCACCTCACCAAGCACTGGTCACAGGCTACTCCCGCTGTAGCCTCCCCTCTGTACTCTGGCAAAGCCAGCCAGCCTCTCATCGCTAGACTTTTCTAGATAGGAGTCAGACATCAGATATCTCACTCCAGAGTCCACAGATGATGCTCTCCCAAGAACTTTAGCCTTCTCCTTCCTCACTCTTTGGTGGTGTCACAGTGCCCTGAAACCTGAGGAAGCTACTCACTCAGACATGGGGAGAGGGGACATCTCAACACGAGTGCTCTATCTGGCTGACAATTCCCCTCAAGAACACCCCATCTCAGCAAACACCAAAATCCCCATTTTTCCTCCTGGGTTCGTAAAAGAAGCTTGGGAGTGATATTGGGAACGAACCTGCTTTGAAATGTAATTCCACAACCATAAGTGTATAACTTTGTTTAAGCCACTTAACTTTATTTAAAATTTTATGTAGGCTATTGGTTGGTCCTTCAAACACATAGATAACCCAGGAGGAGAGGTGATCAAACATTTCCTTGTCCAGTGTCCATCCAGGAAGCTGTGATGTGCCCTTGCCCACACTTGACAGGGAAATTTAATCCTCTTCTTAACCTTCCCAGCAAATGCTATTTTGGAGCAGTGATCACACTCCATCTCATTTTTGTTTCTTTCTACTCAGGAACCTATCATTGCATATTTAGATATAAGAACTCATACAGCGTCGCAACGAAAGACGTGACCGTTTACCCGCTGCCTTTAGAGCCAAACATCATGGTTGATCCCTTGGAAGCCACAGTCCCATGCAAAGGTTCCCATCACTTCAAGTGCTGTGTTGAGGAGGATGAAGACTACAAAGTCACCTTCCAAATGGATTCGCTGTCCTTTCTTGCAGGTAAGACAGAATTGCTGCCTTGTGAGGCATATCTCATTCATGTGGAGTCTAAACATCTCATCTTAAAATAGAGGTAAAGAGACATGAAGATTGCATTAGAGACAGAATGTAACAGAGTGAACCCCACAAAACTTTATTACCTTCTGTTTTGCTATGTGACCCATGGCTTGTTGGTTTGTGGCAAAATCTTGAGGCTCTGTGAGGGTGAGTAAAGTCCATTGGTTTTCCATTGGTTTTAGTGTGAGCTATTGGAGACACTGTTAGGATACTTTCACAGGCCTTCTACTTCCTCAATATATCAGACTAGATATTCCAGTAGTCTGTCCCCTCACACTATGAATCAGCATGCTATAAAAGTACCACAAAAATACTTTTAAAAATTCACAGTTGAACATTCAACACAGAGGCCAAGAGCATAAAGAAAAAACAAATAGAAATGTTTTAGTACTGCTGGGCCTTCTCTGCAAGCATCTGCCAGTATCAGAAACCCAGCACCTTGGGTTTTAAGGCTCTGAAGGGCATACAAGAGAAGGCCTTGCTCTCTGTGCAGTAACTTAAGGCACCCTACATCACTAGCACAATGTCAGAATCCTCAAAGGGTGAGATGCTGACTCAGTAAGAGGCTAAACAGAAAAACAAAATTTGTCTACCAGAGTTAAGAGGTGGGCAACACTTTCCCCTGAGGATTGTAACTGTCCTGTCCCCATTCAGGCTTGGGTTTGAATTTATACTACCTATGGGGTCCAGGAGCTCCACATTGAAGAGTGACTAACTTAAAATGGTCTACCAGTAGCATCCAAAGTTACCTGGCCAAAAAAAAAAAAAAAAAAATCAAATCCTCTAAGGTAGAATATACCCTCAATCCATGGACCTCAGGATTCCTACAGATTAAGGCCAACCAAATATGAGCTCACAACCCCAAATCTCAAAACACAGACACCTTCTTGAAGAATTTACAAGCTGATTCATTCTTTGAACAATTACTCATGGACATGTCCATTGCAAAACACAAAGGAGTCAATGAAAAGAAGACAAAAGAAGGTGGGGCACATATGCTGATATCTAGCTGGAAGTGTTCGTGTCAGAAAAGACAATGGATATAACATTAAATTTCCAAAATGAGCAACTCAGATCAAAAGAACACTGAAAGTTCAGAAAAGCAGAACCCAATAAAGATGAGAATTTAGAGAAGGCTGTATGGTAGGAGGGGATAGAATCAATCTGGATACTGAAGTATTTAAGCATTTCAACAGTCTATGTTTAACATGCAATGCATTCAAGTCTCTCTACGTGCCAAATGCTGAGCTAGGCATTGGGAGATGCAGTGATAAATAAAGATAAAGATAAAGATGCAATAAAAGATAAAAAGATGTAATAAAGATAAAGATGCAATAAAAATAAAGATACTTTCTCTCCAAGACTTTATGGTCTAATGGAGGAAACAGGTCCATGAAGAGGTGACTCTAAACCAATGTGGTGAAGGCAGGACAGAATAAATGCACAGGACATGCTGGGATTTGGACAGGCAGAAGGAGGAGAGAGAAGCTGAAAGGTATTCTGATTGTCCAAACTGTATGGGCACAGATTTGGAGACATGAATGGTGGAGGTAAAGGTGAGGTGAGCACAGTGTAAATGTGGGCTGACTTACTTCTAGGCTAGAGGCATTTTTAAAACCATATCAAGAATGAATATGGTGCATTCCTTGGAAAAGTTTGGACACATTTATCCATATTGGATTATCTGAAAAAAATGTGTGCTTTGGATACTTATCTTGTGACTTAATTCAATCATTCTGTCTCAGAAAAAGAAGTCAATGGAAAGCAAGTGTGCTACAAATACAATTTCATGGCGAGCTCAGTTTCCTGGTGTCCAAAAAAGCTTGACATATTTTGTCACTTTACCAATGCTGCCAATAATTCAGTCCAGAGCCCTTCTATGAAGCTTAACCTGGTTCCTGGTAAGAACATTTTAAATTGTTTTAAAATATTATAGTCATGACAAGTTATTCATTTAGTTATTCATTCCTTCATTCATCCATTCAATAAATATGTACTAAGCACCTTCATGGGGGGAAGACCTTGGGCTCAGAGTGGAGGACTTGAAAAGAACTAAGACCTGTTGACTAGCCTCAAGAATGGGGGAAAGATGGATGTGATAAAAAATGTTATTAATATCTAATGCAGGAAAAGCTGAACTAGAGATGCTATGAGCAGTCAGAAGAGGCTTCCAGGTTTAACTCTGCTAGTGATGATGGGGAAGAAACAATCAAGAAAACCTTATAGATGAAGCCCTATTTCAGTGGAGTCTGGGAGGCTAAGCTCTGTACTGGGCAGTGCACAGCATCTTTGTGCGGCTGAGACCCCTTTGAATTTTCAGCAAAGGAAGAGTGTCCCAATTAGACAAGGCTACATGAAAAGAACCAATCCATGAAATAGGCAACTATCTTTCCCATCCTTTGTCATCACTGGGCCAATATCACCCCATGTATTTTCAAGGTAGGAGGTGATGGTTTCTGGCCATTTCTGTAATAGCCCATGACCAAGAACTCTCCCCAAAAGCAGCAGAGAGGAAAGTGAATAAAGGATGGTCCTGGACTTCCACAAGCAGCAATCCCCTCCCCTAGAACCCTTCTCTGTAATAGTACCTCTGATATCCAAAGGATTCATGGCTCTATCACCAATCATGTTTGGGTTTACTTAGTGATTTGTGTTAATTTTCACATGTATTGGTAATTGAGTCTGGACATCAAAGTAGGAATTTAGAGTTCCTCATCTCTCTGAGTCACAGTCCCCTGACCCTACTAAGCACACCTCTTCATGGAGGGGGGGCAGCCAGACCATTTCTTTGTTGTCTCCCATGCCGCCATCTCCACCCATGATACCTTTTATTCACTTATCTTCGTTCTTCTTCTCTTTCCTCATACCAAGTTTGATTCCACTTCCTTTTCCTAGTAGAAACTACTTAGTATTTCAAGATTTTATACAGTGATTGAGAACTTAAATCTAAATTTGTAAGTTGGTTACAAAGGGATCTGCTCATATGAGAATCAAGGTCCCCTGGAGATTAGAGATTCTTCAACAAATGTCATTTTCCCACTCAAGTCTGGTCTTGAGTAGACATGAAATTGAGTCACCTCTAAGGGAAGCCAGAGGAAGAAATATTTACAAATATTGCTGAGAATATTCAGGTCATGGGTACCTGGAATTCCTACCATTAATTACATATTTGAATTAAAGCAATGCCTCTCAACCCTGACTGCACACTGGAACCACCAGAGAAAGTTAAAAAACTGCCAATGTCTAGATCCCAGCCCAAGAGGTTCCTATATTTGAGCAGGAGTGAGATTGGACATTGGTATTATTCCAGCTCCTCAGGTGATTCTAATATGCCAGAATTGAGAATCCCTTGGATTAAGGCATTATGTTCCTAAAGATTCCTAGTAACTTGATTATCTCTTATCTGGATGAGCACACATTAAGCTCTCCTTATTTTTCCATGGCTTAGGTTTTATAGGCAGCAGAGAGAAGATTTCTGGGGATTGGAAGTGGGGATAAGGCATAGAGTAAATAAATTCTGTTAGGAAAAGCAAATGCAGATGAAAGTCAGATTTGTGTTGAAAGCACTAAGATTAGGGGTTTTGAAAAGTCAGATGTGAAATAAAAAAGTGGGTAACTCTGAAAAGGTCATAGAAAGCAAAGAGAAAAATTAATTAAACATCGATATTCTACCTAGACCTGACCCTATTTTGACTATCTTTTCTCCTCCTTTCAAATAGTCCCTTTTATTTCCATGTTTCTAATGCAGGAGAGAAGATCATGTGCCAAGATCCCGTAATAGGTGTTGGGGAGCCTGGGAAAGTCATCCAGAAACTGTGCCAGTTCTCAAATGTTCCCAGCAGCCCTGGAGGTCCCACTGGCGGGATCATCACATACAAATGTGTAGGCTCCCAGTGGAAGGTGAAGAAGAATGGCTGCATCTCTGCCCCAATAAATAGTCTGCTCCAGATGGCCAAGGTGATCTTTAAATCTTTGACTTCGAGAGCTCTTGTTTGGGAAATCTTTCTAGCTTATCATATTTCTCAACAAATGAGCCTTGGGCTGGTTTGTGTTGCTCCCAAAGCTACTTTTATTTGTTTATTTTCAAAGAAGATGCAAACCTAGAAATGTTTTACATCTTCCTTACATACAAATATAGAGATAATAAAATATGTATTCTGCTCTAGGACCAGCTGTATACCTATACCTTGACTTCTCAGTGCCTTGTTTCTATTACCTCCAAGGTGCAGGTAGAATTATCCTCTCTTACCACTCTCTTTTGAATAATCTTGTTATCAAGCAAATAGCTCTAATCTTTTCAGAAAAAGGAAAAACATAAGAAATAAGGTTCATTGGTGCAAAAAATATATATACTTGGGTTTTATGCTTTTACAGGTCTGAGATTTCCTCAATCTTAAGAGATAACCCTATACTAATGGAAGATTGAACTAGCCTGCCTCTTTTACCTACAAAAGGTTACTGCCATGTAGTAGGGGAAAATTCCTTTCTTTTCATCAGAATAAATGTTACCTCATACTGAAGTTGCTGAGAGTAGAGACTCCTAAAATGCCATGAATGACGATAAATCAATCCTGATGAGGAAACTAGGGGAGTTATACCTAGTGGTTATAATTAATGACATCGTTAGTCACATGTTTCCAAATGCTCTCATCCTTAGAAGAAGAATTAAGGAAAAGGGGTAATATTGATTTGTGTCTCATCTGATTATCTTCTGTCTCTTCTCTTGTCTTACACTAAATTCATTAAAATGCCTACTAGGTACAAAGCACTATTGTAGGTGCTATCAGGGTAAAGAAACCAAATCAGAATTTGGCCTCTGATTTGCTAGAGAACATTATCCAGTTGGGTATTTATATACACATTAATTTTGCTTAGGATAATCAGGAAAGGTCTGCTCAAAAAACTTGGCATCTGAGTTGAAGGATACATCAGTGATACAAATTTTCCTAATCAAGAAAGATAAAAATATTATAATTTGAACTCCCTGTTGGGCCCTGGTCCCAATTCTAGGTACCTAGATTTATTTTCAATGGAAAACAGGCATGTTGGTCTATCATGCTCCATTTGATTTATACATTCAAAATATATTTATTGAATACCTACTATGTGCCAATTTGTATGGCTTATACTATGTGAGGCATTATAGAATATCAGAAGAAATAGGACACATTTCATATTATTAAGGAGCTTATGATTTAATTGGAGAGATATTAAAATTAAATCACAAGATGACGTTGATAGAAATGTCACAAATGTAAAGCAAGTTAAATAACAAACACTTATGCATTCAGAGGGAGAAACTCCCCTAGGCTGGAATACTCATCAAAGTTCTTTATGGAGGAGATTGGGTTTGAATTCTTTAATTATAAAAAGTTTAATTAATTATATAATTATAACATAGATAGTTAGATAATTAGAAAACAGAAGTGTGATCATTATAGATAGGGTGACCATATAATTTACCATCCAAACCAGAACATATCTTGAAAATAAAATAAGGCACTAGTAATCATTACACTGGGACAGCAGATATAAAACAGAGCTGTCCCAGGAAAATTGGGATGGACAGTCACTCCTCCAATGGTCCGCAAGGTAAGTGATGAGAAAAAGCAGATGGCAGAGTGGCTTCCATACAGACCACCAAGTGACGATTTACTCATTTTTAATCTAAGTCTCTAGCAATCATATCTACTCTTTTTTTTTTTTTTAAAGAAACTAGTCATCAAATTAACATGCATTTTACTGTTCTCCTTCTGTGGGTGAGGCCTTATGAAATATTCTAGTCTGAATAGCACACAGATTAAATTAGGAGATAAGTAAATTATCTTGTAGGATATACTTCTAGGAATGGAGAAAAAAGGAAACCATGGATGTAAGAGATTTTCATCATGAATAGATCAGCAGGATTTGATGACCGGACCAACTGGCAAGTTTTTTATTTGTTTGTGTTGGTTTTTGTTTTACTAGGCTCTGATCAAGAGCCCTTCTCAGGACGAGAAGCTTCCGACATACCTGAAGAACCTTTCTATCAGCACGGGCAAGGTGAAGCATGAAGTCAGCGCACTCCCTGGGAGCCTGGGAGCCATCATTAACATCCTTGATTTGGTCTCCACGGTTCCAACCCACATGAATTCAGAAATGATGACGGTGAGTTTGTTTAGGGCCTTATGGGAGTTTTGGGTCTCATCTTTTCACTTTTTGGGACTTGCAGTTAAGAAACGTAACTTCCCCCTCCCCTACTGCAGCTCCTTCTTTGTCTTCTCCAGACCAACACCCTGGGTATTAGGGTCAGGTAGTATGCTTTGTCAGCTACGGCTGTTAGGGTCACAGGGAGTGTTTCTAGTATTCATTTTGGGCTCTTAAAAAGATTTCTTTAGTGAGTCTCTATCTTAGTTTCTTCATTAAAATAGAATGAATTCTTATCTGCCTCCTAAGAAAACCAGTAATTAAAGGTTTTCAGGCTATGTACACAGAGGGATTCTCGAAGGTCTAGCACTAAACATGAACTTTGACGCAATCAAGATTCCGAGAGAAAAGGAAATTCACCCAGGATTCAAGTGAAGAGTTCAAATGAAGATACTTTAATGGAAAAGATACTTACAGAGGTAAAGAGGAAAGGAGAGGAAAGAGTGTAGCTACAGCAGAGGGAGAACTAAGCCTTGGAGGAGGGGTCAGTATCAGTAACAACAGAACTAGACCACAGATTGTTGAGGACAGTATGTGTGTGTAGGGGCAAGGGTGTGGCTGTGGTGGGTAGTAGGAAAATACATTTCAGCTTCTTTCTTCTCCCCCCGCCCCCATCTCCTGCCAATGTTTCCCACTGTGCAACCAAGCCAGAGGCATCTGGAAAGCAGCTTGGGTAACAAGGGTCCAAGGAGGTTATGTGGTCCTGGGGCTACTGTCAGAAATTGCCACACACTGGACGGCTTACCATGACAGGAGCCTATTCTCTCACAGATCTCAAAGCTAGAAGTCTGAAATCCGGGTGTCTGCCAGACCATGTTCTTTCTGAAGTCTCCAGGAGAGAGTCTTTCCCTGCCTCTTCCAGCTCCGTATAGTTCCACATTCTTTGGTTTGCAGCTGCCTCATTACACCCTCCAACTTTGTTTTCACATGGCCCTCTCCTCCTCTCCATTTATCTTCTTCTCTTCTGTCTCTCAAAACGATACTTGACATTGGAGTTGGGGACCCACCTACCTAATCTGGGATGCTTTCCTCTCAAGATCCTTAACTCAATTACATCTAAGAAGACCCTTTCACCTATGACCTAAGTGACCTATGAAGATCACATTCATAGGCTGTGGGTATTAGGACATGTTATTTGGGGGACCACCATTCAACGAACTATACGGCTCATAGTTTCAGATTGAACAGAACAGGGCAAAGGGCGGCAAAGAAATTATATTGAGAGAAAGCACCAATGGAAAATGACAAGCCCAAGTTTATGGAAGAGAAAATCAAAATGTTTAGCAAAAAACGAATGATGCCTTTGCCAACAACTTGGTGCTCAGCAACTACTTTGCCCTTGCTGGTAAACTATCACCCTTTACAGGCTTGAGATTTAAAGTGAAATAAAAAACATTAATAAATCTCTACCACCCTGCTGAATTGGCCTTGGTAGGTGTGTGTGTGTGTGTGTGTGTGTGAGGGGGTGATTCTTGGTAAATCACCAAAGGCTCATAGTCTCGGGGATACATCCTCTGCTAACTCCCTGCTGTAGAAGGTAGGACACAGATCCCCACAGCCTGGGGATTTTTTTCTTCTCTTTTCCTCTTGCCTGTACCCATTCAACCAGTTCCCAGGGAGATGTTCTTTTTACTCTCTTTTATGAGAATTTGAAAGAATTCTGAAAGAATTTGATTGGTTTGACCCCATGCCATGTCAATTACAGCACGTTCTCTCTACGGTTAACACCATTCTCAGCAAGCCTGTCTTGAGTGCCTGGAAGGTGGTACAACAGCAACAGACCAATCAGAGCTCACAGCTACTGGATTCAGTGGAAAGATTTTCCCGAGCATTACGGCCAGAAGATAACACCCTTTTGTCCATCAACCAAACTAATGTGCAGATGAGGAGCATGGTAATAAAACCTGGCCATCCAAAAGTCTACAAACAGAGCTTTGTTTTCGCAGACTCAGACCTGTGGGGCAATGTGGCCATTGAAAACTGCCAATTGGGAAACTTGCAACGAGATTCATCTATTGTCACCGTGGCTTTTCCAACTCTCAAAACCATCCTCGCCCAGGACGCTCAAGGAAAGAATTTTGCAAACAGCTTAGTGATGACAACCACTGTCAGCCACAACATAACCATGCCATTCAGCATTTCGATGACTTTTAAGAACACCAACCCTTCAGGTGCAATACCACGATGTGTCTTCTGGAATTTCAGCCTCGCCAACCACACAGGGGGGTGGGATACCAGCGGGTGTTATGTGAACAAAGTCGATGAGGACAGTGTTTCCTGCATCTGTGACCACCTAACATCATTCTCCATCCTCATGTCCCCCGACTCTCCATACCCTGGTTCTCTCCTGGAAATACTACTGGATATCATTTCCTACATTGGGTTGTGCTTTTCCATATTGAGCCTGGCCACCTGTCTGATCGTAGAAGCTGTGGTGTGGAAATCAGTGACCAAGAATCGGACTTCCTATATGCGCCACATCTGCATAGTGAACATTGCCGCCTCCCTTCTGGTTGCCGACGTATGGTTCATCGTGGCTGCTGCCATTCATAATCATTATCACCCACTCAATGAGACAGCCTGTGTGGCCGCCACCTTCTTCATCCACTTCTTCTACCTCAGTGTCTTTTTCTGGATGCTGACTCTGGGCCTCATGCTCTTCTACCGCCTGGTTTTCATCTTGCATGACACAAGCAAGTCCATTCAGAAGGCTATTGCATTTTCTCTTGGCTATGGCTGCCCTCTTGTCATTTCAGTCATCACGGTGGGGGCCACCCAGCCCCAAGAAGTCTACACAAGGAAGAATGCCTGCTGGCTCAACTGGGAAGATACCAAGGCCCTGCTGGCCTTCGTCATTCCAGCACTGATCATCGTGGTGGTGAACATGACCATCACGGTTGTGGTCATTTCCAAGATTCTGAGACCTTCCATTGGAGATAAGCCAAGCAAACAGGAGAAGAGTAGTCTGTTTCAGATCAGCAAGAGCATCGGGGTCCTCACGCCACTCTTGGGGCTCACCTGGGGTTTTGGTCTTGCCACTGTGTTCCAAGGAAGCAATGCTGTGTTCCATATTATATTTACTCTCCTCAATGCCTTTCAGGTAAGTTCCGCAGTACAGGTTTCTCAGGAAGTATCGGTACTGGGGGGGCAAATTAATGATAGAAACACAAACAGGGGTAGGAATGGGGAAGGATTTCAGTTCAGAGAAGGCCCTAGCCTAAAAAGCAGTAATTACAAGCACTCAGTAACATAGAAGGGACACATTCCTCAGCTCCCATGGAACCTCATACCTCTTATCACTGGTATTATAATTTAGTTGCATGCATGACTCTCTTTGAAAAGCCCTGATAATACACGTAAGAGGAAAGTCCCTTCTCTACACAGGATTTTGCTATGTATCCAACATTATCATGATGTCACCCACTATCTCCTAATTGAAAATACCACTATTAAACCAAGTAATCTTTCCAGTTAAATTTCTACAAAAATTAAATGAGCTCTATCTTTGTGGGGTCAGGGATAGCATCTGTCTTATTTATTGCTATATCCCTAGTACTACCTAAAAGAGACCTTGACCCAGAGTAGGGGCTCGATAACCATCTGCTAAATAAAATGAATGCTGTGTACCACATAGTATGTTCTCTAGAAACACCTGCAGAAGAAGGAAGAATGAATGCCCTATGTAAGATAGATATTCTTCTCTATTACACTAAAATGAAAAAAACACACTCTTCAGGTGCCTGGGTGGCTCAGTCAGTTAAGCATCTAACTCTTGGTTTTGGCTCAGGTCATAATCTCACGGTTTCATGAGTTCAAGCCCCATGTCTGGCTCTGCATTGACAGTGCAGAGCCTACTTGGGATTCTCTGTCTCCCTTTCTCTCTGCCCTTCCCCCACTCATGCTGTCTCTGCCTCTCTCAAAATAAATAAACTTTAAAAAAAAAAAAAAAGACACACTCTTTGCTCTCCTGTGGCACATAAATACCTGTAATGTAAGTCCAATTATTAGAGGAGAACTTTAACAGAGCTATAGACAACAAGCCTTTGGCGCACAAGGAAGGGAATTCTTAATTCTGATTCAACCAGTGGGTGGATGGAGAAATGGCAGTGGTCTGGAAATGAAGTTGAGACATTGCCCCTATGTTCATGCCAAATCCTAACTTCGCTAGGCCCCTGGCCTCAAACTATATGGCTCATGTCTAATGAAGTTTATAGTATGGTTTGGCTACAAGGGACTGATGACTTCAGCCCAGGCCCCAGGTCTTCATCACAACTAAGTGAGCGCTGCTAGAGACATGAGAGACGTACTTAATAGCATAACCAATAGGACTTCCTGTTCACAAATGGGGATGAGGAAATAGAATGATATCCTTATGACATTATAACATTGTAACATTTAAGGTCTCTTGGTGTGGCCCTCCTGCATCCTTTTTAACCTTATTATCTACCAGACCCAATTCATAAATACAGATATGGGAAGAGATAGTACAGATTCAGTGCCAGGTTAACAACACTTCCTATTTTGCTGGGCAATAGAATATGATTAAAATCATACTAAGTTATAATCATAATTTTAAATGATAAAATCATAAAATTAAAATGTGCTTCCTACCAATTCTTTTTTTCAGGGGCTATTCATTTTACTCTTTGGGTGCCTCTGGGATCAGAAGGTAAGAACAATCACAGTTTCATGCTTCCAGAAAAGTCCGAAGGGTTTGTGGTGTGTTGAACTTATGAGGCTTTCTTTAAACAATTGCAGGTGCAGGAGGCCTTGCTGAAGAAGTTTTCACTGTCAAGATGGTCTTCTCAGCACTCAAAGGTAAGCCTTTCCTTCATAGAGACTTTGGCAAACGCTTCCCTCTCCACACTCTGGTTCCCCATAGATTATCCCACTGTTTTTGCTTCTCACCTGATTCTGCCTATTGAAGTCAGCCACCGAACTATCAGTAAGATGCTGTCCCACATCTTTAAGTAGGGGTCAGTGAGCACAGATAATATCAACTTGAGGTCAAAAATCAAAATTCAGTGAGAAACAATAAATCTTCTGGGGAAATTTAAGACAACAGAGAACACACTCTGAGGAATAAGGCATAAATTTTTGGTAGTTCATTTTGGAAAGTAGCAATCTCACTCAAACATATTTGACTGTTTTCACATATCGGAAGATACTAAACCCTACCGGACAGTAAAACATGTATTTGAAAGTTATTTTCCTAATTCTGACGAGAGTCCTGTATTTCAGGGTGGCTCTCGTACTTGATTTGTTTGAAGTAGAAATTCGTGCTCTTTAGGCTCTCTTTCAAGTGGAATGAGAGATGCAGGTAGGGACCACTAGAGGGCAGCAAACGAATCATCCTAAAGATCAGACTAGGGCTTTGGTTTAACATTTGCTTGGTAATTGTCTTTTTTCTCTTTTTCAGTCAACATCCCTCGGTTCATCTACACCAGTATTTTCTATGAGTTCTCCAATATCAAGAAGATTTAACAATTTGTTTGGTAAAACAGGTACGTAGCGACCTCTAGGTCACTCCTCGGAGTACTTAGATTGGGTTGACTTGGACAAATTTGCCCCGATGTGGAGTCTTACGCCCCTACTTTCCCACTTTATGACATTTACGTACAATAGCGTCATTTGGGGCAGAGGTCAAATGCACGAACTTGCTTATATTTTCCCAAACCACCAGCAAGTTGTAAAGCGAGCAACTGCCTTCAGTGGGCACCTCATAATAACTTGAAAAGGATAAGATTTGGAGAATCTAGACAAGCCTGTAGAGAGCTGTCTGTCAAGTCTGTATCAACCACAAATGCAGAGTTCATTGCTATTCACGCTAAATAAGAATAGACAGGTCATGTTTATGGGTTAAGGTATGGCAAAAAAATATATTTAGAAAACTCTACAATCACAGGCTATGGGTTTCCTTTCCCTTCTTTTCTCTTTTTTTGGAGGTGGGAGGAGTGTGCTTGTTTTACATCCGGGCACTTATAAAACGGTGCATGCATATAGGAGGAGTCAGCCAAGTTAGCTATTTTATTAGGAACATGCCCAGTTAAATTGCTACCTTGGAGGTATAAAATCAATAATGTTATTGACTTTGGGCAATGGGTCTCGGCTAGTCTGGCAGGTTGAAACCTCTGCCCACTACGCCCCCCGCCCCCAGGAAAATAAGCACCAGAACTCCTTCCAGCTTCTTGAAACCGAACGGATCTAACAAATGCAGAATCTAGAAGTGTCTTTATTCCAGACTAATTTTGAGAATGCCTACCATTTGTTAAAACTCCAGAGGACTTGGTGGTTTTGGCTTCGATTTGATGCATTACTCATGAAACTGGAGGACCTTCCCTTTTGATTTTGAAAGTCACTGATGGTACCTGCCATGAAATTATCAAATCTTCAGGGTATAGCACAACCCCTGCACTTGGCAGGCCCTGTCACTAAAACATGTTAGCCCTTCGCATGCAGGTTAAAACTTTGTGAAATGCTTCTACAGAGTCAGAATTACACAATATGTAGGGCCAATAAAATATGTTCTTTGTTTTTGAATCAGTCAGATCAAATGTGGAGTTAGGGCTCTGTTCCTGAGGTCCCAGGGCCTGAGATTTCCAGTCACTGTCATTCAATGATCTCTCAAAGGTCATTAATGCAGCACCATGTTGGCCTGCCTAAGGGTCCCATAATCACTGTAACTTTGGTTTATGTTGTCAGCAGCCCCACAGGGCCCCCCAAGCAGTGATGGCAACCTTGTTAGCAGCGGCAGCTCACCAATCTGATGGTAGGGTGGGCACCGTGTCCCTTCCTTGCCCAACACCACCCCCACCCGCCCGGTGCTCAGCCCCCACCACCTGCTGACACCAGCCTTTGTGGTTGCTCAGTGGCTGCCCCCCCTCAGCTGCACTTATTGGCATCCCCTGACGTCTGCTTCTTTTCCGGTCCTGTCTTTTCCTGCCTTGTAACTTCTCCTTTCTCTTTTTCCCCATCCCCTGTCCCCCTGACCTTCCAGCTCGGCCTCTGGGTCTCTCCCAAGAGCTTCTCAAGTCACTTCAATCCCAGGGGACCAGGGAGGTTCCCTCACCCACATGTCCCCAGGCCCGTGCATGTGGTGGCATGTGGAGGGCTGCCCAAGTTCATACCTCCCTGTCCTTTGTAGAAATCTGGCTGCTTGGTTTGATGGGAAGTAGTTAGAGCTTGTCTTGTGGGCTGCCGCGCTCGCTTGAGAACAACAGCTTTGTTCTCCGGCACTTCCGGTCCTGGGGGGAGGGCAGGCATGGGTGTGTTTCCAGGCATGGCCGAGCTTACCTGGCTCTTGGGTTAGAGCTCCCGTTGGGCCATTAGGAGAAGTTCACACCACAGTGACCTTGAAGTCTTGTCCCTAAAGCGGAGCTGCTGCTCTGTTTTTCAGGAACGTACAATGTTTCCACCCCAGAAACAACCAGCTCATCCTTGGAAAATACATCCAGTGCTTACTCGTTGCTCAACTAACAACAGGAAAATCTCCCCATATGACTTCTTAAAGGACAGCGGATGCGCTCTGCAAAAAAAATCCTTCCAAAGCCATGGGTAAACTGTCTTCTCCACAGGCTTCTTGAAGCAGATGCTGAAGAGACTTTTTCATTAGGGAAGAGGCTTTCTTTCGTAAAGATGGACTAAAAGTCATTGTTAAGTTTATTTGCTGCCCCACCCCCACCTCTTGTGTGATACTAAATGTGTATAGTATTTAAGTGAAATGCAAGTCCTTTGAGGCCCAATTTCCCCATCTGTATTGTAAAATGGGATTTCAAAGAGACATTTTTCCTTTTCACGTGTTGGGCACAAAAATAAGCTTTGATTAAAATAATAAGGACAAGGCTAGTACCTAGGAAATACTTCAGCGAATGCTAAGAAGAAAAGGAGGAAGGAAAGAAGGGAGGAAACAGGAAAAAAGAAAAATACAGAGAAAAACGTTAAAAACTGCATTGCTTCCATGTTAATGCAATTATTTAGATACTGCCACGTGACGAACACAAAAATGGCTCAAAATGGAAACTGAAATAAGTCATGGAGAAAGTTTGGTATCTTCCTGGTATTTTCTTAGCTATAAGAGAGAGAGAGAGAGGTAGAGGGGGGGTGGGTAGAGAGAGAGAGGGAGAGAGGACAGTGGGAAAAGATAGGGAGGAAATTGTAACATCAAGATGCTTTCAAGTGGATAATAATATTTATAAGAAGTGCATGGAAGGAGACGTAATTCTCCTGATGCTACACACACACACAGATGTTATTAGTGTGTGGCAAGGTTTGAGCTCAGTGGACGAGTCGGCAGAGGAAGTGTGATTGAGGCTCTTTATCAGATCCCAACAGTCCAACTGCTAATTATATCTTCTACACTTTTTCAGAAAAGCCTTACATTTTGGTTTGTTCCACTTTTTGAAGGCAAAAAATATATATTTTTATATCCATCACTTGCCAAATGTGATATATTGTGATATAAGTGTGTCACATCGCACTGAAAACAGATCCCAACTGTCATACACTGTATTTAACAGCTTTAACCAGGTACTTCTCTGGGCTTCATAGAATAGATTTTAATAGTCTTATGGCATGGTTTATTATTCTTGTTGTCGCTACCGTGGATTCCGTGGCCCGCGATGTGTTGTATAGGTTCCTGTGCATTAGCTCTTACAGTTCCAAGACCAATATACGTTAAGAGTTTTGTACTGTCTAATTTGTGTTTATTCCGACCACTTGGAAATCTTCTGGAAAGAAATTTTACAGCTGGCCTGGTCGGTGCTCCTAAGGACATTTTACCCCCGTGAGCAGACGCTGGAGCTCCCCAAGGACGTGATTGTTTATGAATTATGTGCGTGTGTGCGTGTTGCTTGTGGCGTGTGCATTTCATAAAAATACAAATATTTATTAAAATCACATCCATATTAAAGTGGACCATGCGCTGTAGTCACAGCAACCATACCTTCCAAAGCGAAGTCTGGTCCCAGAGAGACAGTGAGACAGAATAAAAACGTGAGACTACTCGGGAAATGTGGGCTGTGTGGTCTTCATAAGGACTGAGAACCATCAGGAAGGTAGGAGCCAAGAGGCTGTGACTCAGAAACCATTTATTTATTGAGTTCTGAAAGAGTTTTCTTTTAATACTCTAACTCTTTGACATCCTTTCTTTTTATTTGTAATTTTGAATTCTCCTTCTACCCCTCTTTTCTTCAGGGGAAGAAGGAGGCGGGACAGATAGGAGTCCCAATCATGTTTCAAGGAAATGAGCTCTTCATTTCTACATGTTCACCGATGAGGTGGACCTCTGCCCCCATGCTTTCCTGGAAATGGTCACAAAGGAAATGATTCAGCTATAAAAATTCTCCAGGAGTGGTCAACTGTGCGCAGAGCTCCGTACTGGGAGGAGACAGAGCTGGAGGCTAGGCTGGAGGCTCAATGGAATGAGAATCCGTGATGGCAGGGATAATGGAGACTTGGGGATAGAGTACACTGCGTGATCGCGGCCATTGAAACACGATCAGCCAAGGAAAGCATAGCACTCAAGAGGCGTTTGTGGGTTCGAGCCCCACGTCTGACAGCTCAGAGCCTGGAGCCTGCTTCAGATTCTGTATCTCCCTCTCTCTCTGACCCTCCCCTGCTCACACTGTCTCTCTCTGTCTCTCAAAAAAAAAAGTTAAAAAAAGAAAAACACAACACAACAAGAAACACTGAACTTCCACCCACTTCAGCAGGGAGTCTCTTGGGAATCATTGCGTTAGCGGAGGGGGAGCCTCCGTAATGGCAGGAATCTTTGCAAGTTCCATAAGATGTGGCATTGGCCGTTTGCCCATGTGCATTAAATGAGGCACATTCCCTTACCCCCAACACACACAGGTGTGTGTATGCATGCACTTTCCACCTTTCAAGTCACAATACCAGATCCAAATTCCAAAAAAGCTATGAAAAAGAAAATTAGAGATGTACCTGCTGGTTTTCCGCTCAACTGCAAGATACATAGTTCAAGCTCGGCTGTTTGCCAAGATTATCTTAAAATAAACAGTAGAGTTCAAAGAGAGCAGTCCATGAATCCGGAAGTTCTATGGAAGCAGAAGCCCCACCTGGCCTGTGTTCACTAGTTTTCAAACAGCACGGATTGTGAGCCTTTTAGCAACAGGTTTCTGAGGATGAGGAAGAAGGAATGTCGGCTCTGGTGGTGCGAAGTGAGATGCGTGGTCCACACCGCTTCCCCGTGGTCCTGACCTCCCTCAGCAGGTAAGGTCTGTTCCTTGGGCCAGAACTCTCTTGCACTACAGGGCCTTCTATTAAGTCAGTTTCAGAGGTTGTGACGTTAGAGCAGTCACAAATAGCAATCAGGGGCACCTGGGTAGCTTAGTTGGTGAAGCGTCTACATCAGGTCATGATCTCACCATTTGTGAGATCAAGCCCTGCTCACAGGGCGAAGATTACTTGGGATTTTCTCTCTCCTTCTCTCTCTGCCTCTCTCTCTCTCTCCCTGTCTCTCTCAAAATGAATAAATAAACTAAAAAAAAAGACAAATGAGCAATTAATATAAACTACAGAAATCCTGTCTGGGAATACTGTGAAGTCCAGGGTAACACATCATGCTTCGAATGGGTCATGTGTCACTCTCCTCCTCCTCGTCTCTTCTATATGGGGAAAGAGGTAAATAAAGATCCATGCGATTTTCAGGATATAAGTTTCTAAGAAATTAAGAAACACTGGGAAATGGGATACCTGGATGGCTCCGTCGGTTAGGCGTCCAACCCTTGATTTTGGCTCAGGTCATGATCTCACCATTTGTGAGCTCGAGCCTCGAGTCAGGCTCTGTGCTGACAGTGCGGAGTCTGCTTGGGATTTTCTCCCTCCCTCTCTTTGTGTCCCTCGCTGTCCCCTGCGCACTCATGCTTTTCTTCTCTAAACAAACAAATAAATAAATATTTAAAAAAAAAATAGGGGCACCTGGGTGGCTCAGTTGGCTGAGCATCTGACTTTGGCTCAGGTCATGATCTCACGGTTCGTTGGTTCAAGCCCTACGTCAGACTCTGTGCTGACAGCTCAGAGCCTGGAGCCTGTCTTTGGATTCTGTGTCTCCCTCTCTCTCTGACCTTCCCCTGCTCACGTTGTCTCTCTCTCTCTCTCTCTCAAAAATAAATAAAAATAATTTTTTTAATTTAAAAAAAGAAACATTGGGAAGCAAAAATAAATTTTAAAAAAATTTTTTAATTTAAAAAAAGAAACACTGGGAAGTAATTTCTTCCCCACCAGAAATCCAACTCTCCAGACAGTGAAAGGTTGTTTCCATTCTCGGGGCGTGGGGAGAGGTCAGATGGCTGACAGCGCTGGCGTCTTCCCCCACCAGCCACACCCCCACGCAGCAGGTGAAGCCTGGAGGCTTACAGGGGGCCCTTGAAGTAAAGCCTTCAGGACCTAACAGTCTGGGAGACAAATAAACAAATAACTACTCTAACAGTTGTGTGTGACTTGGTTGGCATTTTCATGGACAGCTGATAACAGAGTCCCGTGAGCTCCATTAGCAACAGATACCCCTGCAACATGGGCGCACATGTCCTGTACTAATATTCCAGTATGGTGTGACACGTGGCCACAAACTGAGAGGCTTAAAGCAGCACTCTCCTTATTATCCCACAGTTTCTGTGGGGCGGAAGTCTGGTCCTCTGTTCAGGGTCTTCCTAGGCTGACCTCATGTTGTCAACCAGGGCTGTGGATTCATCGGGAAGTTGGGCCCCTCCACCAAGCTCATTGGTTGTTCGGTGGAGTTCATTCTTAGAGGTTATAGGGTTGAGGGCCTCAGCATCTAGAGGTGTCCTGCATCCCCTGCCATGTTCCTTCTCCACAACATGGTCGTTTGTCTCTTGAGCGTCAACAAGAGTACTTCTATACTGCTTTCAATCTCCCTGACTTCTTCAGTTTCTGATCCTAAACCCTCTTTTAAAAGACTCACCTGATTAGGTCAGGCCCATCCATGATAATCACCCTAGTGATTAACTCAAAGTGAGGTGATTAGAGGCCTTGATCACAGCTACAAAATTCCTCCGCCTTTGCTGTATCATGGAATCTACTCATGGGAGTGATATCATATTTACAGGTCCTGCTCGCAGTTAATGGGAGAGATATTTCATCAGATTGTTTAAACCAACAAACAACATTAAGGACCCAACACTACTGTATAAATTCTCTATGAGGCATTAGCTGTGGATATGCGACCTGAACATGTTTCTTTATCCATAGCAGTAATCACACTTAAAAGGGTCTCTCTGGCAGTGTCAGTAATAAAGCTCTTGTGATTCAAATATTACAGTCCCCGGGCGCCTGGGTGGCTCAGTCATTTGGGCGTCCGACTTTGACTCAGGGCATGATCTCACGGTTCATGAATTCAAGCCCCGCATCGGGCTCTGTGCTGGCCACTCCGAGCCTGGAGCCTGCTTCAGATTCTGTGTCTCCCTCTCTCTCTGCCCCTCCCCTAATCATTCTCTCTCTCAAAAATAAACATAAAATTTTGTGCTTGGGATTCTCTCTCTCTCTCTCTCCCCCCACCCTTCCCCACCTCTTCTCTCAAAATAAATAAATAAACTTAAAAAAATAATCACAGTTGCACATCTTCCTCAGGAAGGAGGAAGGGTCTGGAATCTCCATCAGCCTTCTTTCTTGGAGAAGGAGCCTGCCGCCTTGTCAGTGTGGTGTAGCAGGAACAACACGGCTCCTGGAACAGAAACACAGGATTCCTTGCTCACCTGAGCCTTCCCTAAGCCTCTCTGGTCTTTGGTTCACTCACCTAAAAAATGGAGATCATCCTAATTACGTCCCAAGGCTGTGGTCAGGCTTAAACAGCATGGTTTACATAAAAACAGATTTTGCAAGCCTGTCTGGTGTTGTGCAAACAAAAGATTATTTCCAATATCTCTTTGAAAGGCAGACAGAGGCTGACCGCAGAGAGCTGTGAGGAGGGGCGTTAAGCTTTGGTGATTTTAATGCGGTTCCGGGGGCATTCTAAGCCCTGGGCATTGAGGGGATCATCAGAAGGACCCTGGATCAGGAAGGGTAGAACACAGTTCACGAGGTACCTATGAGGAAATGAGCAGTCCTGAACAGATTCCTGGCTCTGAAGATTCCCTTCAAGATAATCCTGTCCATAACAAGATGACTTTTCTTACAAGGCCTCAAAGCACATACGTGGACGTGCCTCCACACAGACCCTCTGTACTTCCTGAAAGATTCCAGCCCTCTTCCTTGCCTCAGAATCTGGGTCACAGGTCAGGACTCCCATCCTTAGCACACACAGCCCAGAAGGGGGATATGGGATGTCCACTGACCCACAGTGTCGGGAAGACCTCCAGAGCCCCAGGCCTGTCCCACAACCCCCAGGGGCCTTCAGAGCTCCCCTGGGGACTGGGCAGTCCCAGTGGATCAACTTCCCACTGCAACTCCTTCCGGGCCCTTGACCCGGGGCCTGGAGACCAGATGGTCCAGGAGGATGAAAGTCTGGGGAAGCGGGAGAGCTTTATAAGTGTGGTTAGTGGGTTCCCAGGGGAGGCCTGCTCTGAGTAACGCTTTCCCAGCATCAAATGGGTCCCCATGGCAGACTTCCATGTGCCCCTTTCTTCCAGGCCAGCCAGCCAGTAGCAGCAGAATCCAAACACAGCCTGCCCCCGGGGGCTCCTATCAAATTACCCCACATAGCTACCAATGCCAAGCAGTGGACTTTGAGAGGATGGAATTGGCCCCCTGGGCCAGGCCAGTGATGTATCCGCCCCTTGTCTCTGGTCCCCGTCAGTGATTCTGAAGGAGCAGGGCAGTAAGAAAGCACCTGTTTACTTCCATTCTCCAGCCTCAAGGGTTAGGGTTCTACCCGCTCGCCCCTCCCCACCTCCATCTTGCCTTATGTCCTGCAGAGATGGATACGGAAGTTGATCCTCTAGCACCTTCTAGAGAGGAAACCATTTTCATAAGTTGTCCCTGCTCAGTGACTATGGGGCGAGCGCACAGATCAAGAAGGGAGGCCCCACCGGCACAATCCCTGAGGCCTACCCGGTGTCAGGCTCCTGTCATTTATCTCCAGATACCGGTTTCCTGTAGGGGGTGGGCGTGGTCCCCCACAACTTCGCTCCAGTCATCTCTGCCAGTTCCTAAGTGATTGGCTAGATATCCATTCTTAACCTTTTACTTTAAACTGTGAGATGGAGAGTTGCAAGGGCAGGGCTCCTGGCTGGCTCAGTAGTGAAGGGTCCAACTCTTGATTTCTGCTTGGGTCATGATCTCACCGTGTGTGAATTTGAGACCCACATGCGGAGCACTGCCAGTGTGGAGCCTGCTTGGGATTTTCTCTCTCTCTCTCTCTCTCTCTCTCTCTCTCTCTCTCTAATCCTTTGCCATTCACTCTCTTTCTCTCTCTCAAAAATAAATAAATAAACTTCATGTAGCACCTGGGTGACTCAGTGGGTTAAGCAGCTGACTTCAGCTCAGGTCATGATCTTACAATTGGTGGGTTCGAGCCCCACAGCAGGCTCTGTGCTGACAGCTCAGAGCCTGGAGCCCGTTTCTGATTCTGTGTTTCCTTCTCTGTCTGCCCCTCCCTCCCTCACTCTCTTGCATGTGTTCTCTCTCTCTCAATAAACATTTAAAATTTAAAAATAAATAAATAAATAAATAAATAAATAAACTTTGCAGGGCACCTGGCTGTCTCGGTGGATTAACTGACTTCCGTTCAGGTCATGATCTCCGGGATCCTGGCTAGAGCCCAGCAGCCAGCTCTGTGCCGACAGCTCAGAGCTTGAAGCCTGCTTCAGATTCTGTGTCTCCCTATCTCTCTGCCCTTCCCTCTCCCTCTCTTCAAAATAAATAAACATTAGAAAATAAATAAATCAATAAATAAACTGTATATTTAAAAAAAGAGTTGCAGAGTTGCAAGGTCACCAGGGCCCCCTCTGGACACATGGTTGGCGGGGTAGGGGAGAGGTGAGACAGGCCACGTCCTGGGATCTCATTCTTTAATGCGGAGCCAAGTCCCAAGGAGGTAGGCTGACGACTGTTGCAAACCGCACATCACAAGCCCAGGAGCCCAGGGAAAAAAGGCTTTTTCTCAGCAGGAAAAGCAACAGGAACTGATCGGGCGAGTCCCTCGCAGCTCACTTCCTCCGCTCAACAGCCCCATCCAAGAGCGACGCGGGCCGCCTTCTGGAAGGCAATTCTCATCCTGTACCATCCGGTGTCCTCCTCCATCCTGCCAACCAGTCTCCACCCCGGATCGCAGCGGAAGGAGGTGTTCGATTTTGCTTAACCATGGAAGAACGTTCTTCTGGAACAGTGCGCCGTTCCCAGGCCCAGAGGCGCTCTCCCGCAGCTGTCTGTCCGAGTCAAAGCGGAACCGACAGGCATCTCCAGCTGGGCCCCGCGGTGACAGACAGCTGGCTTCCTGCTTGGGTTTCCTCGCCAGGCCCGCAGGCTTCCCCTGAGGCCCGACCGCCACCTTGTGGTCATCAGAGGGAGCGCCGCCTCACTGACGGAATCTTCTGTATAGAACCAAAGGCAAAGCCAAAGTGGGCCCGGGAAATCACCTGGCTTCCCCATTGCAGACAGGAGTCTGTCTGTCTGGAAGGTAGTCTGAGGAAGCCAAACGGATGCCTTCCATTTTTTACAGGGCCTTCACACTTCTCCCATTAAGACACTTTCCAGAAGATGAACTAAGGTAGACCTTATCCCTTATTCTAATACATCCATGGGAAATTACTGCCAAGATGGGTTTTCATTTTCCACCCACGCTGGACCCGCAGCTGTCCCGGCGCTGTCTGATACACAGCCTACTGCTGAGGCCAGCTGGTGAGTTTCTAGTCTAGCTTCTAGACACTCGTGCGGGAGAAGGCTGCCCCCTTTGCCAAGCAAAGTATGATCCAACAAGACAAGACCTAGAAGAAGTAAACAGTACCCATTGCTGAGAAGGCTGATCCTTGGTGCAAAGGGAAACGCTGACCCGGCTTTGTGTAAGGGGGCAGGCAACTTTTGAACGTTGGACGATGTCATATGACTTGGGATATCGCTTACCCTTATATTTCCCTTATATTGGACATCCTTCTAACCGAAAGCTAAATCTCAAGGAGAGACGAGGCTTACCATGCAAAAATCTCTGGGAGAGAAGTACACAGCAAATGAAATAAAATTTACCCTCCCATGCAAATGGCTGATAACTATTTAACTATGCCAATGTTTACTGAGTTCTCAGCACATGTTTGGTGGTTGTCCTGAACTTTAAAAAAAAATTTTTTTAGTATTTCTTTATTTTTGAGAGACAGCGAGAGAGAGAGAGAGAGAGACAGCGTGAACAAGGGAGGGTCAGAGAGAGAGGGATACACAGAATCTGAGCTCAGGCTCAAGGCTCTGAGCTGTCAGCACAGAGCCTGAAGCGGGGCTTGAACCCACAAACCGTGAGATCATGACCTGAGCCGAAGTTGGATGCTTAACCGACTGAGCCACCCAGGAGCCCTGTCCTGAGCTTTTGTGGATGTAGTCTCATTTAAGTCTTACAGCAACCCCGAGTTGAGTAAATGTTCTTTTTATTTTACAGATGAATAAAGTAAGTACAGAGAAGTTAAAAACTTGCCCAAGGTCACACAGTTCAAGAATGGTAGATGCAGGCACTGAATGCAGAGAATCTAATCTGGAACGTGTGCATGTCACCACTTCTCTCTGTTGCTTCTTCGTGCAACCTGGTGCATGTGCAGTCCGATAGGAGGGAGAGTTCCGGGTACACAAAACGGGAGAGGCAGAGCAGTAGTGATGGAAAGCGTGGAGGAGGTCAGGCGTCTCTGACCTTCACTTACCCGATGATTTCACACAGGGCCGCCCTCTGAACACAAGGACCAGCGCTCTGGGCAGACTTGGGAGTTGGCCCCCTTCCCTCTTCAGTCTCTGATGGAGCATAAAAGGATTCCCACTGTGTGGCTTCATTGAGAGTAGACCTCACATTGGCCACCCAGTTGACTTCCCAAGTTGGAGCAGCCCTTTCAATCTTTAGTCTTCATTCAAATGAACTTCCCTAAGGTTCCCTTCTCCACGGACGCTGTTTGACTCTTGCTAGAGATCTACCGAGCATTCTCAGGGTTGGATGCCATTTAAACACACAGGACAAAAGTAGGATTTCTCAGAAATGAAGTGTTTCTGAGGTGATGTTTAAATTTTTTAAAATGTTTATTTTCGAGAGAAAGAGAGAGTGTGGGGGAGGGACACAGAGACAGGGAGACACAGAATCTGAAGCCGGCTCCAGGCTCTGAGCTGTCAGCACAGAGAACGACAATGCAGGGGTCAAACTCAGGAACCCGCAAAATGATCACCCAGGTGCTTTAAGGTGGCGTTTAAACACAAGTGAAGAATTGAGACATTTGTCCTAATAAACCTGGCTACGTTCTGATTTCCCATGTCATATGCAGACTGAAGCAGCAGCTGATTTGCCAAGTGAATTACTTGGATTCTCGGTTTCATCTGTAAGAGCGCTGGGGCCTTCGGCGCTGACAGACAGCCAGGTTAGGGACCAGAGAGTGGTGGTCCCATATTTCTACCCTCTGTTTACTCTCTTCACCAGACAGAAATATTTAAATGTTACTGATGATTCCACTGAACTGTTGAGTCACACTTGGTTAAAACTGTCCTAAATTTGTCTAGGCCCAAAGGAATCTGTGCCCAACATGAGGCCGTGTCTCAATCCATTCTGGGATTGCAGAGCCAGCCTATGGCAGAATTGTGAAAGGTGGAGAAAGATGGGTCTTATCTTCACTATCTTATCCTATCTGACTTTTAGCTGTGTCTCTTTCATACACAAACATGCATGTATACGGACACACACACACACACACGTGCGCACGCACACACACACACCTCCCCTCCCCAAACTACTGGTCTTATTAAGTTTCCTTGGTAGCCAAAAAGAGACAATAGATTCTGCCATTCTTTGACCTGACTCATTGTCTCTAGAATCTGCCCACTTTCCTCAGATATCTGAATGGAACCTCAGGATCACAGGTTCCCCTCCAGCCATAAAATGGGTGACATAGTTCATCGGAAAGGAGGACCTGGAGTAGAGAAGGTGTTAGATTGTCTGTAATTTGCCTGCATGCAGGGCTACATCGATGTCACATTACACTGGCTACAGTCCTCAGGTCGCCTCTAATCCACAGCTGGAGGTGGTGAGATGCTTGTCTGCAACGTTCCCATGGTGGTTAGCATTGAAGGACCCAAAAGACTGTATGCGGAAATATCTAGGACAAAAACTTTTCTTTTCTTAATCTTCTTGATGTTTATTCATTCTTGTGAGAAAGAAAGAAAAACAGAGCACAAGCAAGGGAGGGGCACAGAAAGAGACACACACAGAATCAGAAGCAGGCTCCAGGCTCTGAGCTGTCAGCACAGAGCCCAACACATGGCTCGACCTCACAAACCATGAGACCATGACCTGAGCCGAAGTCAGATGCTCAACCAACTGAGCACCCAGGCGCCCCTCTATGGCAAAAACTTTTAAATATTGCTTTCTCAAGCCACATCAGAGGATTTTCCTAAGTATAAAGGATGGAATCATCTCTTCGTTAGTCAAATGGAATTATGAAACAGTCACAGGAAGAAAACAAGGCCCAGTGAACTGAATGTGGAGTAGAATCCTGGATTACAACTATATTTGGTTCTGATCTTCCTCACTTGATGGAATATTCCATTGGTTGATCAAGTTATACTGCTGGCTCTCTGCCAGGATGATTTTGCACCCCCCCCCCCGGTGGCCTTTGTCAACATCTAGACACATTTTTAGTCTTTATAACCAGGCAGGTGGTGCTATTCCTGCCTGGTGAGCAGAGGCTAGGACACGGCTAACATCCTACAATGCACAGAAGAGCCCCCACAACAAAACATATCTGTTCAAAACATCAATAGAGCCCAGGTTGAGAGATCGCAGGCTGAACACTTGTTCTTGGCCTTCAGATTGTTTGGTTGCACATGCCTAGCATGAACCTTCAATCTAAGACGCTTGCTAGAGAGCAATTTCACAGAGCAGAGACCTCTACATTTACAAAACAGGTTAGAAGACTTTTGTGGGGCTCAATGGATAATAAATACATTGATGTGTGACAGAATTTAGCATCTTGTTTCCTTGTAACATTTGAAGTAAGGGGATGTTGGTCCCAAGCACTTCTCCCACCCACATGCTCCAGATGTTACTAAAGAACTTGACATTGGTGGATGGCCAGATTGGCTCAGGAGACTTCACAGAAGGAAATGAGCCAGATGAGGAAAGGGGAAAGGACTAGGGATGGGAGGCAAGAGGGAGGAAGCACAAGACAGTGTCAGACTCTCAAACTGCTCTGACTGCTTCCCGCCATATAAGACCAAGGAGCCAAGCACCTGTTACAGAGAATTCTCTGCCTTCTCACATCGCTCGTCTAAATCCCAAATCCCATACTGCCTAGAGATGATGATGACATCTGTATTTCTCTCTCCCATCCTGAATGCCTATTTTTCCATCACCACCCCAACACCTCAAAAGAATAAAATATCTTCTCATCCTCCTAGAATGATTGAGAACTTCAGGCTCAAATAAGAGCTAAATGACATGCCCAATCTATGAAGTGCCCGATTCTTAATCAATCAATAGAAATGACCATCGATCATCAACGGAGATGCACTAGGTAGTAGGTATGCTGCTGGTTGTGAGAACCTACAGAGAAATATATAAATATTTGACCCTCACTCTGGTACCTTCTTATCATTGTTTTGACTAGCAGGGTTTTTTTTCCCCATGTTTCTAAATTTATTTTTGAGAGAGAGTGTGAGTGGGGTAGGGGCAGAGGGAGGGGGAGACAGAATCCCAAACAGGCTCCTCACTGTAAGTGCAGAGTCCGATGTAGGGCTTGAACCCACGAACCGTGAGATCATGGCCTAAGCCAAAATCAAGAGTAGGATGCTTAACCTACTGAGCCACCTAAGTGCCCTGCAGAGCTCACTTCTGAGGTAAGACCCTGAGAGATTGTGGAGGGTACGAACTCCAGGCCTAGCTGGAAAGGCAGGGTGGGTTTGCGGGCTGCAAAGCCCATGGGGAAGAAGCTGTTTCTTTTCAATTTGGTCTTTGGAGATAGAAGTCTAGGCTGGTGACTGGATAGTGTTTCATCTAGTCTGAAAATTAAACAGTAACATTTGCATGCATTTAACCCTAAAATATGTTATTACCTTTATCCCACTTTATTACTCTGCACCCCTGAACCTGCAGAGTGGGATGGGAGGAGGTGGTCCACTCTTACTTCCATTTGACCGATTAGGAAACGAAGACCCAGTGACTATGTGATTTTACTAAAATTGCATGGCTGGTTAGATGTACTTGACTAGGGAATCTGGCTTTCAGACCCATTTTCCATCAGAGCAGCAGTTCTCAGAGCCGTCCAGGGACCAGTGGCAGCAATGTCCCCTGGGGACGTGTTGGAAGTGCAGATTATTAGACCCACCTTGAGTTACTGAGTCAGAAAGTCTGGCAGTGGTGCCCTCAATCCATGCTTTGACCATCCCTCCAGGACACTGACACACTGAGACTGAAGAGTCCATTACGAAGGGGTGCTGTTTGCACCTGCTGAGTACTCTCCTTACACCTTTCTATTCAAGAGGTTTTTCTTACCCCATCATGTTTGCTTCCAGCATGGCCATGAAGTGTGTGCTTAGAAAGCTGTACGCCAAAGCCTGGACCACTCAGGCTCCTTGATGCATTTTCCTTTACTAAACATCCAGAGCCAGCTCTTCGTGGTGTCTGTCCCAAGTGGGGACTCTCTGCTCTTCCCCACTCACTCACTCACTCTCTCTCTCTCTCTCTCAAATAAATAAACATTAAAAAAATTGTTAACTCTCTTCTACCAGATACTTTCCATTTGTTAATATAGTAGTTTTATACATGAAGAGTATATAAAATATACTTTAAACTTAAACAGATCTGAGGAAGAGCTTCAGACAACTCTACCTCTACACACATACACACATCTATGTGCAAAGCTGGATACACGGAAGGTACCAACTAAATATTTATTGAATTTATTAAAGGCCTATTGTTAGAATCAGAGGAGGAGGAAAGCAAATGCCATTGTGTGTTGCAAGGAGGAATGTTCCTCTAACCCACAGCACTACCGTGTCGATGCGCTGTTATGTGTTGAGTACCATTGTGTCTGATGAAAAATAAGTATTTCATTTTAATATAACTGACATACAAGTATCGTTGTATATATTTTATCTGCAGTAGAAATGAGAGTTTCAATAACTTAGCTATTCTTTCATTATTGTTTCATTCATGCATATTTATTGAGTCCCCAAGATGTGCCAGCCAGGTGTGCTCCCAGGCATTGGAGCAAATACGGTAAATGTGGGCCTGCCCACGTGGAGTTTACAGTCTATGGGAAAGACAGCCAACTAAACAAGGGATTTACAATGAAGTGTCATGGGTGCTGTCACAGGATACATTAACGACCTTTGGAACACATGGCAGGGTGACAGAACCATGTGGGGATCAGGGACAGAAAAACCATTATGGCCACACTGGAGGCTGGAGGCCTTGCTCCTTGGAGGCCTACTCAAAGCAAGGCTGATAAAAACGGCCCCAAACTGCCCTGAGGCCCAGAAAGGAAGATCTGAAGTAGAGAAGGTGCTTCTGTGATCTGGCTGACGTCAGCAGGTGGGTCACTGCCTTGACTTTTGAGAAAGGATGGAGATGATGCTGAAGGTCAAGAAGATCACGCCGGCTGTGCCTCCGATCATCAGGCCCATGATGCTGCCGTGCACCTGCATGGCCTGACAGCGCTCTCCCGTGTAAAAGAAGGCATGACTGGAGACACACCTAGGGGAACAGGACACAGGAGGATTGTGGAAGCCACCCGAGCCTCGAGCGCTTTGTATCTACAAGCACCGACAGTGGCAGCCGACACTTACTGAGTGGCCCCACGTACCTGGCTCCATTCCAGGCTTCATATGAGTCAACCCAATCTTATGCCCTTGAGGTGGTAGTTATTACCAGGCCTTTCTTCTTATCATCAATTTGCAGGAAGGTTATATCACTTGGTCAAGGTCACATGGTTAGTGTTTCACAATTAAACTTTAACTTCCAGACATCAGTCTCCAGACTGGGGACTCTTGGCCACCATGTGCAAGGCTTGGGAGGAAGGTTTTGGGTACTTAAAGAATATGTTGTCCACACTGGTTCAGACTAAGCTACAAGGGAAATTCTCCAGAAAGAGTCTGATTCAGTGCATTAGTTAGAGCTCAAGACTTTCCAGACAGTATCAATTTGAATGTCACTGTAAGGTGAGCATACTGGCGCCTATATCCCAGGCTGCCCTGGAATTTGCCAGTTCATGAGCACATTGCACCTATTGCCGTGTTTGGTACACAGGAGGCTCACAGTGGTCACACCCTGGGTTTGCTTGTTTGTTTTTTAATGTCATTTGTTACAGAGATCAGCTAACCTCAGAACCAAGGCATTGAGGGTGATGTTTCATCCCTTCTATGGTAACAATTCTAGCCTTTGTTTCAAACAATATCCTCATCACAAAGTCTAATCACAGAGCCAAATCAGAAGTCACAGACTCCTTTCACTAATGCTGGAACTATTTTGCCTTCCTCATCTTTAGCCTAGACGTTGGCTTCATAAAAATCAGTGCATAACAGCAAGTTCGCTCAATTCTTTTCTGCCCAGTCCCCTCCCAAATACAGGTTAATTAATTCTTGAGCATTAGCTTAGAGGAGCATATTCTGCAAGCTGTAGGTTTGTGGAAGAGGAATCCTTTGGTTTAGCAGAGGGGGACACCCAGGTGGAAGGAAACCACTGGCTTTCCTTACTCTGAGGATGAAGGCAGTTGGGCACATGGAAATCTGGCATCCAAGAACCTATTCGCTAAGAGGTGCAGACCCAAGGCTGTGGAGCCCTCAAGAAATGAGGAGGACATTCTCCAATAAAAGGAACCAGGCCTTTTAGGAAAAGTGGTTCATTCCAGGGCTGGGACAGAGAAACTGAAAAATAAACTTGGAGTGTCCTGTGGTACCAGAAATAAGATTGTGTTCATGGGAAAAATGAGTGTGTACAAAAAGAACACAGGAGCCAGTCTGGAAGAGCTCCCAAAGGCCAGGGCTGGGACAATATGAACAACCCAAGAAACACTGGCATTATGGAACTATGGCCCATAGAATAAAATCAGCCTTTGTGCGTCCTTGGTGATAGAAATAAATAATTGCATGAGTAAATGAATGGGGAGGAGTGGACAGTTATTCTTTATGGAAGAATGTCACTCAATGAACGTGGAAGGAGTTGGGGGGAGTGGAAACTCTTGGAATATTACAGTGATATTGTTGCTGCAGGTTCACTGATGGACACTGATATCAGTGGGTGAGGATTTGAAGAAAAACAAGATGCCTGCATGATCTCTGAATGTCTCCCCCAAGACATATATTAGCAGCAGAATGAGGAATGGAGGCCCTTTGGTCAGGTGATCAAGGTTAGAATCACCAGTCACAATGCCCATTGATATCAGCTGCCCTTATTCTTGCCAGAAATGTACAATCTCAACCTTCTGATGAGAAAACATTAGACACATGCAAATTGAGGAACAATCTACAAAATAATTGACCAATACTCTTCAAAGGTGTCAAGGTAGTGAAAGGGAAGGAAGACTGGGGGGGGTTGTCCTAGTTTGAAGGAGGCTTAAGGAGACATGAAACTAAATATGATGTGGGGCCCTACATTGGATCCTGGAACAAAAAAAGGACATTGGCAAAAAGACTGGAGCGATCTGAATAAGATCTGTGGGTTGGTGTAATGCTATTGTAACAGCATTTAGTTTCATTAATGTTCATTTCTTGGCTTTATTAATCGTACTGTGGTTAGGTAAGATGTTTACATTAGGGATTGGGGAGCTCTGCGGTATTTTTGCAATGTACCTGTAAATCTAAAATTATTTCAAAATAGGCATTTAAAGAAGAAGAAACAAAGTGGAGATTGAAAAGAACTCAAAAAAAAAAAAAAGGAGGCATTTTGAGCCGAGCAGACCGGTCGCTCCCTCTGCTATCTCTTGCCAAATGAAATCGATGCTTCCATCATCACATATATCCTCTTATGAAATATTTTATGCAAACAGCAAACAGTATAAAGATAACAGATAAATAGAGTGACCTGTGCTGACAGACAGGCCTGGAAGCAAGTCTCAGCTCCAGTATTTGCCATCTGGGTAATTTTAGACAAATTATTTCACCTCTCTAAGCTTCAACTTCCCTATGTACCACATGAGGATAAGGAGGGACCTTATGTCACAGGGTGGGTGTGAGGAATATTTCAGAGAAGGCATGTTTACTGCTCAGGAGAGCCTATGACACATAGCAGGCCGTCAAAAAATATCAGATGTTCTTATTACTACTATTGAAAACATAGCTATAAAAATAGTACAACAGAATAAACAGACAACAGAAATCATAATTAACAATAACATTCACAGTCGATAAAGAAAAGGTTGGCCCTAAGTCTCACTGAAGCAGGTCATGGAGTAGAAAGTCCCTGGGCCAAAAGCCCTAGAATATTTGTAGTTGCTGCAGTGGAATTCAAAATCACAACAACACTCAAGACTCTGTTGATCACACTGAAGAGGTAGGGAAGGGATAAATGTCAAAAGATAGGAGATCTGGGATCTCTTTGCCCCAGCAAGACCCCTGCTTTGCCCTGAGAGCATAAGCCCTCTGATTCAGGCCACAGCTTTGTGGGGTCAAGGACAGGCAGTCCAGTTGACCATCTGATGTAGTCATTGTCCTAACCTGTCTTGTACCAGGGGAAGCAAACGTGGGGCTCACCTCTGCTGACCCACCCGCTGCACCCCGCTCCGCATGGCCACAGAGCCTACCTGCAGCTCGCCATCCCCTTCACGTTCACACAGGTGCCTTCATTTTGGCAAGGGTTCGGGTCACATGGGTCTCTGAAGTACTGTGGCCAATTGTCCTCCAAGGGGCCTGTGTTCTCCACTGACCGCTTCTGTCGGCTGGGCTGTCCCAGGTCCAGGTTACTGGGTGGGGCTTTCTCTAATGAGGCTTTTCCTCCTGCTCCTTCTGAGGCCTGCTGCTCCTGGCCTTGGAGAACAAGGCCCTGGGGAATCAGCCTTGTGTTTCCAACTTGAACTTCAGTATGGAGAAGGTGGGTTATATCTTGAGGAAATAGACAAAAGGTGGGGAGAAAGATCTATAATTAATATGACTACAATTAACTTCAACTTCTGGGGAAAGTTCCCTGGGCCCCTCTATCCCTCATGGATGCCACCTTTAGTGACATGGAAAGGTGGCTTTGAATCCAGCTGATTCTCGTGCTAGCTGTTTTTATTTTCAAAATAATCCAATCACATTTTTATTTATTCAACTTAAAAAAGAAGCACAAAGCTAGCATGGAGACACTGATCAAAATGAAACTGAAGTTAGCCAACTGTCATGTTTGATAAATCATCACAAAAGATGGCACTAACGTTTCCGTTTCTCCCAAGGACCTTAAAATAAAGATGGGAGTCCTTGAGCAATAGCTCTCCTAGCACACATCATTTTTGTTTGTTTGGTTTTAACCTGGTCCTTTAAAAAATTTTTTTTATTCTCCATGAGATGCTTAAGAAATCAGTGTAAAACCAGTAGAACACCCAGAGCAAAGGATTAGTTAGTCAGGAAAATCAGCAAAAGTACCTTCAAAGTCCACAAAAAGTATAAGGTCATCATTTTTGAGGAAACTCTTCCTTTTTAGCATTTCATGGGAAAGAAAATTACTCCAGCCCCAGTCGATGCTTCTAAAACAATCACAGTCCTTATCATAGGATCCCAAAATGGATGGCCTGTCCCAGATGACGGAGTCGTTTAAGGCTGCAAAGTTATATATAACACAAAATTACATTACCTCTTTATACTTCACTCTGCAACTTGTCTTTAATGAGTGTATAGAGCTTTATCAGAAAAAAACTATGTTGGAAAAAACTAGGTTATTTATGCTTTCTCAGAGAATTAAAACTCATAATTGGGAAGGGGGAAGGGCAGAGAACCAGCGCTCTGAATGGTCATTTGTCCATAATTAGGTCACTTCCTCAGTGAAGAGGGAAGGACAGAACAGTGTCCTTTAAGGCTTCCCTTTAAGGCTTAAGTCTCTTCATTTGAAAATTTACAAGTCTGCATTTCTTTACTGATACAAATTGGTTTCATTAACATGCTGATGATCACTAATATTTTAGGAGTCAGTGCATTCGTTCAGCACAGAGGCTAGGAAATTCTGAGTATTTGATAAATGATTAGCAGTATCTGTCATCTAGACTGAGTTCAATGAAGCAGGAACTGCCTGATTTGCTTCTATGCTAGGTACCGAGCACTGAGTTTGGCCCAGTGCAAGTCCTTAATAAATGCTTGATGAGTGAATAAAAAAAGAGAAGGGAGATACGACGACACTGAAAATTTTAAACTTACTATTCTAACATGATTATGCTGCTGATACACCCAAGGAGGAAATGTGAGAGGAGGTATGAATCTCTCATACACAGATGGGAACCAAATCTGTCGGCCCTTTCGGGTTGAGGGACAGGTCTGAGAGCACCTACCTGCAGATGTCTGGGACTTGGAGGTGGTGAACACCATGCTTGAGGACATTCTATTTCTGGCATCAGGTTCTTGGTCCAGTATTGTCATTACCGCCTGTCTGTTCTCCACCGGCCACTCCAGGACAGCGTCATTCTCCCCACTGCACAGGTGAAAAGCAACTCCTAGGTAACCAGATGGACCGTAGCTTGTTCTGCCATGAGGGTATAAGGTCAACCCAAAACCATATCCCTCTGAATTGTAGAATCGAGGGCTCAGAAGCCTGTCCCCTTTAACCGTGCTCTGAAGGACCTGTGAGAAATTCCGCACTGTCCAAACTCCTGCAGGGCATGGGGTTTCTGTCAGGGTGATATCATCCAGGAAAATTCCCCCAGCTGAGTTCTGGGGGTCACCTTTTGAGCCCTGGAAAAGGTAGCGAAACTTCGTTTCTTCTCTAAGTGTCACATGGGCAATTTTCCAATTGTGGTCCGAATCTCCTAAGGACAGAGAATAAGGTTGGTGACCACTGTGGCCCACACTTATTGAGCACAGACTATAAGTCTGGTACCAGGTCAAGCACTTTATAAGAATTATAGATACTGTTATAAACTGGTTAAGGAACTTCTCCAAAGTCACATACCTACTGAGGGAAAATAACTGCCAACAGATATACTATATTTTATTTTCATAGTCATATTCAAAATTTTTAAGGTTATTTACTTTTGAGAGAGAGAGACAGGGAGAGTGTGAAGGCAGAGAGAGAGAATCCCAAGCAGGCTTTGTGCTATCAGCACAGAGGTCGACACAGGGCTTGAACCCATAAACTGTGAGATTATGACCTGAGCCAAGTCAGAGGCTTAACCAACTGAGCCACACAGACACCCCTCATATTCAAATCTTAATCAGAATTTGTTTTCCAATTATTATTCAATTCTATGGGTTTTGTGTTCCTCCCTGGGTTTCCTGGTACAAATGCACCCTAAATGTTTGCACTGAGTACCTAAATATTAGGCTGAACCATATAAAATAGTCATTTAGTAAACCCAAAGTCAAATAACAACAATTCATATGGTCTGACCTATGACTTGATGCCAGGGAGATACTTACTCTCCAGTAAATGTTCACACAGAGGACAAGCTAGATCTCCCCTATGCAAAACAGACTCACTCACCAACACCCAATTCTTTTCTCTTCTTCATATTATGTGAAATTCCACCAAGTAGGGGATCTATCCTCTTTCAAGAAGCAAATAATACAAACAGAGTTACTACTATGCAGATATTCACATGCTAGTGAAAATTAGGTCTACTTGCTTTTTTCCTGAGACTGAATTGGAGGTGAGAATTCTGAGTAAAGAACTGAGGTAAGAAGTGAGAAAGTCGTTCTAGAACAAGGGGTCCTGTGCTGGACAGCATAACAAACCAGAAAGGGGCTTGGGGGTCTAGGGCTTCTTGCAAAAGTGTATTTCAACCTCACTTAAATTTTTGATGTAGTTTTTGACTTCTGAGTGGTTAAAATATTCACTGAGGCATTAAAACATACCAGACATTGTGCTGGGTTCTTAGAAGAGGAGGAAGGGAGATGGAGGAAAAGGGAGGAAGACAAGGGAGAGGAGGAAGAGGAAGAAGAGGAGAAGAAGGAACAAAGAGAGAGAGGAAGGGATGAACAAAAGGGGAAGGAGAAGAAAGCGCAGCATCCCAGATTTAAGCCAAATCAGCCCCTGCATGAATGTCTCCAGGTACCTTGGAAGGTCTGCAACTTGACCAGCTTGCGAACATTGCCCGTGCTGTCATCCCTCTTGACCCAGACGACCAGTCGATCTGAAGGGCTTCCTGTCATTTTATAGAAAAATTGCAGGCACTGCTGCTTCCTCTTTGGGTAAAGAATCCGAGACTCCAGCAAGGCTGCCTCTTCTGCCACCCCCGATCCAGTGCCGAAGTGCATGAAGTAGCCAGCACCTGTGGGGAGAGCACCCCAATGACCCATCTCCAAATGCCCACACCCAAGGGGGCCCTGGACACCAGCCTAGTGAAATAGTGAGCAACGGCCATTATCCAGACAACAAAAGCTAGAACTCTCCTGGGGAAAATGAAAAGAAGGTGATTCATCAGTAAGTCTTCTCTGCGTCTCCATGAACAGACTCCTCACCTAAAGCCCCAGCTTCCCAGTGCCTCTTCTGATGCCTTTGTCCCCAAGCATGTAAAGTGTATACTGCTGGCTTAAGGAGACATGGGTTTCAAGCAAATTTGATGGAATTTAGTGTCTTTGAGATTAATTCTATTTTCCTCATTGGCTTTCTAGGTTTTTTTTTTAATGCCTTTTTTTATTTTGAGAGAGGCAGAGAGCGAGCAGGGGAGGGGCAGAGAGAGAGGAAGACACAGAATCCAAAGCAGGCTCCAGGCTCTGAGCTGTCAGCACAGAGCCTGAAGTGGGGCTCGAACCCACGGACTGTGAGATCATGACCTGAGCCAAAGTCAGACGCCCAACCAACTGAGCCACCCAGGCATCCCATTAGCTTTTTAGTTTAAATTAGAGGTTCATTCCAAGGAAAAGAGCCAATCTCTTAGTTGTATAACAAACTGTGGGATCCCAATGTTTAGAAACTGGAATTTAAATATTTACAATATAAAGGTTCAGTCTCACCTGTTTCTAGCCTGTAATTAGATGTATTATTGATGGTAAAGAGTCATGTTTAGTGTACCATAAGAAGGGGCATCTGAGGTATATTAAGGGGACTAATTGAGGATTTCTCCCCCGTGTAAAGACAGCTTTGAAAGAGCACTGAAAAGGAGAGTGGAAAAACGTCTATGTTTGTAACCAAACTGGGGTTTGTCCAACTCCTGTACCTAAGAATTTTCTCCCCCAAAAGAAGCATGCAGCTAAAGGAATATGTCATATGGAAAATCAAATATCAAAGTCAAGCACAAAGAACAGTTCTTGCATATAAAGAAGTCCTTTAAACTGCACTACAGAATTCAACTTCTTACTAAACATCCCACTCAAAATATCTCACAAAGTATACAAATGAAGTGAACTTCTAGTGCCGTTCTAGGTACTTGGGCAATATGACTCTCTCCTTCACCCAGCCTCATACCACTGTGCCTTCCTCAACGGCAGCAAGCATCAGTGTTTAAATAAGCATTCTACAAAGCCTAACAATATCATCATGGCTTTAATATTATATCAGGGAAAATTTTATTTTCTTGCATGTTCTTCTCAGTACTTGAACTTACTAGCCTGAACTCTCTGCATTGTGAATTACTGAGTGCTTGGGTTAAATACAAGAGGTCGCATGGCTAAGAAGGTCTCCAGGGGGTCCTTGCTGAGTCCACCCAGGGGCACTGAGGGGTAGGAAATGAAAGTCTAATAACTCAGGCTTGGGAATCAGGGTGCCTGAATTCTTGCCCATGATCTGCCACTAACTAGAAGGTGCCCATTCATCTCTCCTGGTTTCAGATGGGAGGTGGCTTCTATCCCAGTGGATCATTTGTGCTCTTTGAGTCCACACATCTACCTTAACACCACTAGTGCTCTCCAGCAGAAAGAATACACTCCCCTTAAATGTCTCTCATGGAGGAAGTATAATGACTCGTCAAGGTAACTTGATAAAACATTTTAGATATTTCTTTTTTCCTTTTCGATTAAGAGGCTAGGGTGTTGTTCCTATTAGGGTACTGGGACCTCGCACATGAAGGTCACCCTACTGTTTAGCCTGAAACTGTACATTAGCTGGCAGCCAGCCCACAGGAGAGACTGGATGAGAAGCTCTGATGGGAATTTAAAGAGAACTTCAGACTTAGATCACCCTTTAGACACTTGAGATTATGCATTTGGTAATAAGATGTGTGACAGAGACTTTCACCCTTTGCCAAGGCTGGAGGGAGAATGAGATTGTTCTCTGACTTCTGACCCGAGTGGCCTGGCATCTGGGTGACAAGCTGGGTCCCTTCTGTGAAGGAAATATAACCAATTCTCACAGGTAGTGACAGTCTAGTCTTTAAAAACTGACTATAATCTATAGGGTTGAGCTTTGGGACAGGCACAAAATAAAAGGATGCTAAAGTAGAAATAAAAAATGAATGGAACCTCTGGACAGAAAGGGAAGATGGAAACACATAGGGAGGCTGCTGGCTTGCAGCTGGAGGATTTGTATGCATTATTTCCTTCCATCCTCATGCTTAAGTATAAAAATCCTGGAATGCTCAGAGAGGCTGACAAAAGCAAAGACTTAGGGGAAACAAAAGCACCAACAAAAACAACTTTCTGCGGTTACAATTAGCAAGTGGTGGGGTTAAATTTCCTGTCCAGGTCTGTCTGACTTTATGGCTTTTTTACTGTACAAACCACACCTAAGAACTATCTGAAACTACACCACCCAAAATGGTGGCTAACAAACATGGTCATTGAACACTTGAATTATGACCAGTCCAAACTGAGATGTGCTGTGAGGGTAAAATACATACCAGACTTCAAATACCTAGTATACAAGTGTAGAGTAGCTTATTGATAACTATACTATTGATTGTGTGTCAAAATACTAATATTTTGAATATATTGGGTTAAATAAAATATATAAAGACAGTTTCTCTTGTTTCTTTTTTATGTGGCTACTAGAAACCTTCACATGATGTATGTGACATGCATTATAGTTCTACTCGAGGGCACTGTTCCAGAGACATTACCTTTATTTACAAAATCATGTCTTAGCAACCAAATGTCTGTATTAGTTTTGTCATCACCTAAATGCATCTTGCTTTGGCACGCCCACAACCTGCATGCTTTGAATTCAGCTAATGATTAAGAGATGAGAAAAGTTTTTTGTGCTTGTTCAGATTTCCACGTTGGGTAACTAACATTGCATAACATTGCAATTGAGACAAGACATGCAGGCTGCCATTCCTTAATTGAACCTGGTGAACCGCTTCAGTGTGCTTACTTTCTGCTTTCACTCACCGGTGCATCGTCCCACCAAGGTGTGGTCCACTTGTCCAGGCTGAGAACTGTCCTCATGGACCCAGTCAGTATCATCTCTGGTCCCTTGAATCATCCCACAGATGTTTGCCTTCTCAAAAGCACAGTGGTCCAAAAGGGTGTGAGTTGTGGCTGCAAATGATAGTTATATCACCAGGTTTAAATTTTAAGTCTTCTTATTTCAAATACCTGATGTCTCATGCTAAAAAGATCTCATTGTTCAGATAGAGTCCACTTTCTTGACTTTTTTCAAATGTAAATCCTGCTGTCACCTATTATGTGTTAGAATATCCAACCCTACCTACCTCACAGCCCTACCCACCTCACAGCCCTAGCCACCTCACAACCCTACCCACCTCACAGCCCCACCCACCTCATAGCCCTAGCCACCTCACAGAATCAAATGATGAAAAGACCTGTCATCATGCTTTGTTATAAATGACAACCAAGAACTCCTATAGATCGAGAAGGAAGTACCTAGTAGATCTCTGTAGGTATTAAGTCTTTTGTACGTACATATTAAACAGAATTAAAGAAAGTGTCTCTTAAGTCTAGTAGAGTCATTTTAGAAAACACCCCATCTCTGAGCAGTAGATTACTCTAGAACAACTACCATGGGTAAAGAATTTTGCAGCATTAAAAAAGTACTTCCAAGCTTGTCCCCTATCTTGAGATTTACATAATGAAGCACCCTTCAAAAGGAAGCTAAAGAAGTTGGACAATTACAGCTTCTTATATCATTGGTCCAATACTATTACTTTGCAAAACACAGTCACATAATTGATCTTCATAACCATCCTGTGAGGTAGGTTTTACCATGTTTTCTATTCTAGCGATAGGCTAAGGTTATGCGGCTTGTCTACTGTCCTTCACTAGAACAGGAAGGAACAGGTAAGGGGCATGTAGGGGAAACTGGAGGAGCAGGGGGAGCTCTGTTGAGGTTTGTTTACCTACTTCTCAGACCCTGAAGTACTCACTGCAATTGTACATTCGGTTCAGCCTCTCCAAGTCAGTGGAGCTGAAATCCAGGCGCTGCCCAATGATGGTGTTAAACTCAGGGATCTTGGCTGTGATGGTAGGAGCGCTTTCATTCTTGTTAAATGAGAAAGGCTCATAGTGCATCAAAGACTCGTAGTCATAGGGCGTGTTGAGGTCTGTGATGAAGGTGTCATTATAGGTGATAAAGTTGTGCTCATAATCTAAGAGAGAGAATCCACAGGTCCTCTTTAGTTACGTCATTTCCCCTGCCATGCCCCCTTAGACTAGCTACTGAAGCAGAGACTGAAAAGAAAAACCGAATGTTTGATTTAAATATATACATACTCAACATCGTTTATGTTAGCATAATGTACATAACATCAACACATATTATTAATTAATAGTAACGGATTTTTTGTAAGTAGGCTTCATGCCCGACACAGAGCCCAATACAGGCTTGAAAATCACGATCTTAAGATCAAGACCTGAGCTGAGATCAAATGTCAGACACTTAACTGACTGAGCCACCCAGGTGTCTCTAACAAATAATATTTTAATTATATTAATATATTATATAATAGTATAAACACTTATAAAATTTAAAATATATTTTAAAATAAATATAAAAACACATGTCATAATTAATATGTAAATTTGCATACAGTTCATTCAATATATGTATATACTGAAATCAAAGATTCATTTTACAAATAAATGAATAAATAAATTTCTGTGTATATATATATGTATAAGGTTTTAAGAAAGAGAAGATAAAATAATAAAAAAAGAAAGAGAAGATAAAACATTAAAGCAGAAGCAGGTGTTCCAAACAACAGGAAAAGGAAATTTGTGAACTCAGGAAAATATTCAGGATTGATACATCCTGCTAATAGGCAATTACCTCATCCACCAAAAGCTGTACCTGGTCAGTAACTCATGGGTTAGAAAGGAAATCCGAGGGGCAGAGGGAAAGGTAAGTAGCTTCCAAGAAAGGGGCACCCTGTCAATCAAGGCTAACATTCTTTTTCAGAAATGGTCTCATGGACAGAACAATAAAATAGGAAGAACAATATTGGCTTTCCTTTCAAAATAGAAAGGGAACTATTTTTATGAGACCAGCACAAGTAAGATAATATATATTGCAATGTGAAATGTTGGAATCAGAAAACCAGTCAGATGTTCTTTTAATCCACTAGCCATCAGGAATTTACCGTTTCAGCTGCAATAATGCTAAATTCACAGATTTTTAATTTCCTTCTGAGGGAGTGACAGGAAAACTGAATGAGAATGCTCATAACTCCCCCAGTCATGACTTCCCGTCTTCTTGTATTTCTCCCTTTCTAGCTTCCCATCTAGCTGTGTTTAACCACTTTGCAAAGACATCAACACAGGTGCATTCAGGATTGAAGAAGAGTGATACAACATCATAGTGGTCTAGCAGGTGCTGTAGAGAGTCTCTAAATGCTTTTGGAAAAGCCAATGAACCCTACTGATCAAAACTTGATTTTATTTATTTAAAAAAAATTTTTTTACATTTATTTATTTTTGAGAGAGAGAGAGAGAGCATGAGTGGGGAGGGGCAGAGAGAGAAGGGGACACAAAATCTGAAGCAGGCTCCAGGCTCTGAGCAAAAATTCAGCATAGAGCCTGACACAGGGCTCGAACCCATGAACCATGAGATCATGACCTGAGCTGAAGTCAGACACTTAACCAACTGAGCCACCCAGGTGCCCCCAAAACTTAATTTTAACTATTAATAAAAACACCAATGTTTTATCCTCCCAATTCATGGGATTTCACGGAGACTTAACCTGAAAGGGATCAAAGCATGTTTGAAGGTAGGACAGGACTATAAGAAATAAATGACCCCAACAGAAAGGGAAAGTAACTCCTTTCAGAGCACTTGGCCCTAGGTTGTCCTACGCCAAGGGACAGAACTACAAAGAACATCCAGCCACTGTGAGGACTGGAGCTTGGTCTGGAATCTCCTGGTATCCTGATGAAACCTTAAGAAAGGCACTTTCAAATTCACTGGATAGGTTTTCCTTAACTTTCACTAAAATCACTGACTTTTAATAGATCATTTTATTCTTTACTACTCAAGGATTCTTATCAGAATGCTTCACCAAATAAATTTTTTGAATAATTTTTACAATTTTATTCAACACATTTTGCCGTGCCTACTGTCTACATCCTGGGAGCTGTGCTAAGTGGTGGTGGCCCCTGGCACTGAGTAGGACAGGCCAGGTCCTGCCTTCAGGGAACTCGTAGCTGAGAGCCTTTGAGAGGGAATGATCTTGTACACCAGAGAGGCCAGTCAGCAAATCTTTTGTTTAAAGGGTCAGGTGGAAAATATTTTTGACTTTGTGAGCCATATGGTTTCTGTCACAACTATTCAACTCTATCATTGTAGCACAAAAGTAGCCATAGCATAGGAAATATGTATGGGCATGGCTGTGTTTCCATAAAACTTTATTTACAAAAGCAAGTGGATATGCCCCACGGCTGTAGTTTGTGGAATCCTGCTTGACCTCAGAGATTGAAGCCTTTCCTTGGTGGGAGAGAAAAGATCCAGAAAACACACTTCTGGCTTATGAGATGGAGATGGATTTGGAGAGAGAAATACATTGCCAGTATACTATCTTCATAGGTTGAACAATTAGATTGGCCTCTATGAAAGAGGAGGTGCAATAAAAGTTATAAATTACCCTGAACAATAATACTGCCCTTTCTTACTGTCGTATTAATTTGGTGTCTCATTTGAGAACAGTTCTCCAAAGAGAGTGGGCAATTTAGATATATGGAATTATACCTGATGAAAATCTAAGGAGGAGGTAAGCAACATGTGTTGAGTAATTCATGTTCAATGAGTTGAGCAAGTCTGTAAATTACCCTGGCAAATGAGTTGACTCCCTCTGAGAAAGGGAACTCACTGGCCTAAAATAGTTTATTTTTTATTTTTTTAATGTTTATTTATTTTGAGAGAGAGAGGTTAAGCATGAGTTGGGGATGGGGAGAGAGAGAGAGAGAGGGAGACAGAGAATCTGAAGCAGGCTCCAGGCTCTGAGCCATCAGCACAGAGCCTGCTGTGGGACTCGAACTCACGAACCACGAGATAATGACCTGAGCTGAAGTTGGATGTTCAACCAACTGAACCACCCAGGCACCACTGGCCTAAAATAGTTTTAAAAGCACTAACCATTGTGTTCTTCAAGACTGATAAATGTGAATGTTCTCTGTATCCTTATTGAATGTTCAGCAGAACCGAGTCTATGTACGGAAAGGTAAGAAAGTCAAGTCTCTGGACAAATACAAGCTCAGTCTAATAGTGCCCTGAGCCTTGGACCAATGATTCCACTCTCCTTTCCCTCCTACACAGACCCAGTTATAACACACTTACATCTAGGAGAGAAACACATTAAATTTGATCTGTTATCTCATGTCTGGGTGAATACTTGCTAATACTTCTCTAGATTGGACTGTGAGGCAAAGAAAAATATCAGTTTAGCTCTGTGGTTGGGTGGTAGGATGGATGGAAGTGTGTGTATAATGGGGGGGTGGGGGGGTTCAGTCACAGTCACGTATTAGGTTTTGCCAAACCACACAGTTTTGCTCCTTCCCCCACCACTTCACATTCACAGAAATATCAGAACATGAGGTGATGGGAGGGACCCAGACTGAGAAACCGCTTAGGTGATTTTGATATGACTGGCCATCACTATCCCTACGTCATGTAAAAATCATTGACCCATCTTACTTCAAAATGAGCTAGTTCTGGCAGAAGTCCTTTGGAGATTTGTATTTCATTTTAAAATATGATGAGTTCTTACAAATCCCTAAAAGTCAAATCATTATAGATGCACTGCTGTATGTGAACCCATATATGAAACTGGTATCTAAATAAAACAGGTAATTATAAGGCAATTACTTGCTTTGTGAAAACCATGATTGGTAATCATAAAGGTATATTAATACATAAAAGTTTTATTAATATATTGCTGCCAAAAAGAATGTTTTCCCACTTCTTAAACTAATTCCTAATTAAAAACTAGATGTTTTTAGAATCACAGCATTGGCTCTTTTCCCAGCACATTAGGAAGCTGTTCAGTAAACAATTGTCTTCGTATACTGGAGAGCACGACTTAGTTGTCTCAAACAACTAGGAAAGGTGATGCCAAGGAAGTCGAAGGAAACTACAGAACACAGAAATTGCTAGAATAACATACCCGCATAACAAGAAGTGAAATAAGTCTGTGTTATCCCTTGCACAATGTGGCTGGGGGCAGAAGGAGAGAAGTATTTAGGTAGGAGGAGGGAGGGGAAGGAGAGGAATACGAGAAGGAAAGACCAGTAAATTTTGACTAACTAGAACTCAGACCATCAGCCAGAATTAACACAACTGGGGAGACAATTTCAGATGAAATAATTCATTTTTGCTGTTGTTATGGTTTGTTTTTAAACACTATCATTGATTTGGTATAGCACCAGAAAAGTTTTTGAGTATAATATACTAAAATCATAGCTTGTTCAACTAAACTTCATGCAGACTCCTAGACCTACATGAGATTTCACATCCAGAAAAATGGCCACGACATCCTCAGAGGCCTAATTCAGTTCACTATGACAGGATGATAGATAGCATTTTAGATGGATTTTCAACAAAAACACCCAAACAAAGCAAAAGCTTCCAATTAACTTTCAGTTGACATTGCGTTAGCCAACACATACTGCTCCCTAAGGCCTTATCTGGGGTCAGTTATGATCAGATGAGCACAGCCCACAGAATGGGTCAACAAATCATAAATCTTTCCTAAGCTGGGTTCCCAGCTGAAGCTTCTGTCTACACACCGATGTGGCTTGGACATCCCAGGGTTGGTCCCAGCAAGTGATGAAGATAAATCCCACCCAAGTGCTGTGGGTTTGTACACACCTGGAAGAATTTCATCCCACCAGATGTTCACGTAGTCATCCCGGTCAGTTCTTGACTGCTCATGGTAAAATCCCAAAGCATGAAGGATCTCATGTTCAATGATGGCCTTATAGTCACACCCCTGGCCAATGGAAAGGTTCTGTCCCACGTGTTGATCGCCAACCTCAGACCAGCACCTTTAAAGAAGAGAAGAGGGAAATTTTCTCCTAAAGAACTCTCAAGGGACTGTAATTCATGAGGTTCCAGAACACAAATTTGAAAGAAGTGAGGTTTGATTTTAAAAAAGAAATTATCAATAGCATTCTCATAACCTAATAGTTCAAAATCGGGGACTAGTTAAATGAGCAATGCTCCTCGCAAGGAATAATATACAGTCTTTTAAAGTGGTGGTCCAGGGCCCCCTGGCTCAGCCGGTTAAGCTTCCAGCTCCTGATTTTAGTTCAGGTCATGACCTCAGGGTTTGTGAGTTTGAGCCCTGCATCGGGCTCCATGCTGACAATGCAGAGCCTGCTTGAGGGTCGTTCTTTCTGCTTCCCCCCCTACCCTCCACAGGCCACACATGTTCTCTCTATCTGTCTGTCTCTTTCTCATTCAAAATAAATAAATAAAGTTAAAAAAAATAAAACTGATGCTTTATTATCAATGTGATACATACTCGGAGTCAAATCGATCCTAATAATGCACCAGGTAGAAAGAATTAAAAATTGGCATTCTTTCTCACCTCCACAAACTCAAAGGACACTATTGCCTTTGTACCACAATATTGTCTCTGGGTGGTGGCTGTGGTTGATTTAAATTTTCTCCTTTGTACTTTAATGAATTTCCAAATTTCCTATAATGAGCAGTTATAAATTTTATGATCATGAAAAAGAACTTCATTAAAGAAACAAGTCCACTTCTTTGGCTGTCAGCCAATCTGCGGCATGATGAAAGCACAGAGTTGGCTGCCTACCATTTTTGAAAGGCTCCGGACAAGAAGGGCTTGTAACCTCCCACAGAAAACAATAGACTCAGGAACTGCTGGCAGATTCTCTGCATATATCATAATGCAGTTTCTTGCCCCCTTTGTTCCCCAATCATTTTTTGTCTTTTCTCATAAATCCAACTTTCTGCTCTAGTAGCAAATTCAAAGCTTTCCACAAATTGTCTCCTCGGCTTTAAGTTGTAGAACAGGATCCATATGCTAACCAGCACTCAACAGAGTAAGAGATTTGCTCATACTTTAAATTTTGTCTTAATGTTCATCCATTTTTGAGAGAGAGACAGAGTTCGAGCAGGGAGGAGCAGAGAGAGGGAGACACAGAATTTGAAGCAAGCTCCAGGCTCTGAGCTGTCAGCACAGAGTCCTACATGGGGACTTGAAATCATGAGCCATAATACAAAGTCTGAAGTCCAACCATCTGAGCCACCCAGATGCCCTGCATACTTTTAAATGTGACCAATGGATGAAAAGTTCTTTGGTGACAATCACATTGCCTTACCTGCCATTATTTCCCCCAAGATTGCTAACATCATATACCTTCAAATGCTAATGGGTTTGATTTATACTCAAAGGTAGATCTTAATTATGTTCCAACAACTTTTTAAGGTATAATTAACATTCCATGAAATTCACCAACTTTAAGAACACAATGCTCTTTTGTAACTGTACTGAGTTATGCAAGCATCACATGATCATTTTGCATCTCTGACAGTAGCATTTTATTCCAAACTAGATTGACTCTGCAAAATATCCACAATCCAGAGGAAGCACTTATTTATCTTTTTTCAAACATCCCTCCCCCAACGGAAATATGTAAGTTGCAAAAATGCCACAACTCCACCATTCTGACTCTTTAACCTTGTCTTTGGAGAAAGAGTCCAGTTAACCACCCTCTTCCTCCTTCAGGGGACTGAAGGTTTTTGGGTGCTTTGGTCCAGGTTTTTCACCTTTCTTCCATATTTTTCCCTTCCTGTAACTTGAGGCACAGGCAATAAGAATCTCCCAGACTCAGATTTTACGAGAAAGAACATCCCTTAAAACTGACCTATCCCTTCCTCACGTACTTTGGGATTGAGTTACAAACTGAACAGGAGCCCAGAGAATTTTACTAGGAAAAAGAGAACTTTGGAAAGTGGTCATGTTAGCTTCGTTTTAGTTTTAAGAGAAAAAAAAAAGTGGTAGCTAAAAATGGAAATAAAAGTGTTAAGAAAATGAACTTTTTCCCCTGAAACCTTCAATAAGTAATTCAAGGTTTGTGTACTTTCTTGAAGCATAAAGTTTACCAAGGGACAAGATGAACACGTCAAAAGCAGAGAAACTCTAAGATCTGTGTTCTTGGCAAGACCCAAGGTATCCTTTACAAGTTTTTCCTTCGCAGATAAAGGAACTGTGTGGACACTGTTGGTTACCTCCACTTCCATGACCCACAAGAACCTCAGAACGTGTCCAGGAACACATTCACTATCCCAAAATCAGTTCTTCTGGCAATATCTCAAAGCTCAGTGAATGAAGTAGCCACCGGCCAGTCAGTGAATCAAAAATCTTAGAGACACCCTTGATTCCTCGCTCTTCTTAACCCTTCACATCAACTAACCACCAGCTTTTGAGAAGTCCCGTTTTCATAGTTTTGAAACCCATTCCCTTTTCTCTATTCCAACTGCTGCTTCTTTAGCACGTGTCCATTTTATTTCTGTCCTGGATGATTGGGACATTTTTTAATGGGTCTCCGGCCACCAGTCTTGCCCCCACTTCAATTCTTTATTCGCGGTTGCTAGAGTAATCTGTTCAAAATGGAAAACTGAACGTATAATGAATCACGCAAAAAAGACTGGATTCCCTCACACGGGATTTGGCTATTACCAGGCTCCTGCTTATGGCCCTGGCTCCACGGTTCATCATGCTGCCTTTACATGCCATTTACATGAGTTCTCCATGTAAGAATGTTTATATTTGCTTTTCTCTTGTCTCTCTCCTCTTCCTCTTGCTCTTGCTTCTTCATCCTTCTCCCCTTCCTTTCCCTCTCTACCCATCCCCCACTTGGTACTTCCCTCTCCTCTGCCTCTATGTCCTTCTCCCCTCTTCATTTAACACGCAGAGTGGCTCTCCCTGATACTACACTCCACACTACGTGCGAGTCCCTGCTTCTGCCCTCTTTGGGCCCACGGCGCTCCCCTTAGCATATATAACTACTGTTTTTCTCCACCACCCCCAGCTGCCAGCTGTAAACCTTGTGAGGTCTGAGATCCTGTGGCATGCTTCTTTGTGACTAGCACACTTCCTGGCTCAGAGTAGGTGTGCATAAACTGCACTTTTAATTAAAGTCTGAACTAAGAAAAAAAGCCACTCGGGTAAGTAAGGAACTTGTGTCTAAGTGGTCGCCACAATTGTACTTTGTTCACTGCTATTTTTTGCATATATTTTTTTCCTTGAAAGGCTAAATCCTGTGCTAACTTCCTTCCCCATCTCTTACCCACCCATGTTTAACAAAACCGCCATCAGAACCAGACAACCAAAGCCTGGCAACACCTAGAGGCGGTTTAGGGAACTGCAGCACGAGGAAATGTCTCTGTTTTAAAGACACAGGTGAGTCATAGCAGATGACAGCTTCACGTCCCCACCTCATCTAGCCCAGGTTGGTTGACATAAATACCACTGGGGAAAAAAAAAGAGCTTCTTTCTTGATATACCATTTATTTCTCCCAGGAAATAAATACCTACAAATTACTCATAGAACTTTTCAAAGAGGTTCAGCCAACAGAGTACTATAATTTAAAACAGAACCATAAGAAGGGTGTAATTTATACTGTAATACACCTGACTTAAAGAAAAACACACATTCTACAAGTTAAACAATGACCTAAACCCAGGACAAGAATTGACATAAATCTCCCTGTTGCCCAGAGATATCCAAACAACTCCTCCTTCTTCTAGAACATTAAAAATATGATAGTTTCAAAATTCACAGAGCAAGATTTGATTTTGCTTTTAGTTTCTTTCCAGTTTCTTCTTTTGGAAGACATGCATTACTTTTTATAAATCAAAGGATTCATGATTACACATGTAAAATTTTATACATACCCAGAAAACTTCTGAAATATGATATATGAGCTCTCTCCTTCATAAGGCTTGAAATCTACACAGGACCTGAGGCGGAACATTTCAAAGGCATAAAGAATGGCTCCTTTAGCATTCAGTCCTACAAAAATCAGTAAAAATATCAATGAGCATTACTTAGATCTTAAATCATATACATAACATGGTTCAGAGAGAATCTTGTCACCACATGAAATCCACAGAGGTCTATGATATATTTTTTGGTAGGTAGTAGTTTCCTTGGAAACTAAAACTATAAAACTAGTCCTGCATATAAACGTTAAGTGCAGGGGCACCTGGGCAGTTCAATGGGTTAAATGTCCGACTTTGGCCCAAGTCATGATCTCACAGTTTGTGAGTTCAAGCCCCACTTCGGGCTCTGTGCTGACAGCTCAGAGCCTGGAGCCTGCTTCGGATTCTGTGTCTCCCTCTCTCTCTGCCCCTCCGCAGCTTGTGCTCTGTCTCTCTGTCTCAAAAAGAAATTTTTTTTTAAAAAAAAACACTAAGTGCAAACTTTAAATGCCTAATGTAAACATAACTACAAAATTAGAATATACTCCTATGCGTAGCTGAACAAAATTATAAACTGACTTCCTCATTTCCTCCCTTCCCCTTCCCCCATTCAAGCAGAGATCTTGAGTGCAATTGCCTCAGGAGAGTCACACTGCAAAAGAGAAGACACAAGCCATTTGTCTTCTGTGAGGATAAAGTCTTGAAGAGAAATAGTGAGAATGGTGCTTACGGTGGTCTAAAAAGATAACCCTTCTTGCTGGAGTAAGACAGCAGAGTTTGGAGAGGTTTATGAGTTCTGAGAGCATGAGAAGCGCATATGGTATTTTGCCCTGCCTTCCCTGCAAGGCTCCTGGAGAGATGACAAGACTAAACAGGTAGGGCTGGAAACAGCCTTGGGAAAGATTTCCTTTTTTTTTTTTTTTTAAGAAAAAAATTGTTAATGTTTATTTTATTTTTCAGAGACAGAGAAAGTGTGTGCAAGTGGGGGAGGAGAAGAGAGAGGGAGACGCAGAATTGGAAGCAGGCTCCAGACTCCAAGCTGTCAGCACAGCTTGAGGCCGGATTCAAGTCGGATGCTTAACTGACTGAGCCACCCAGGCACGCCTGGAAAAGATTTCTATAATCCCAACTTGGAACCACGGCAGCAGAAGCCTAATGGACCTGAAGAGGCCAGAATAGATGCTTACTAGTAACCTGTAGGCTAGGACCAATGACCAAAGATCAAATGTCTTCCCTCTCCCTTAACAGGCACATACACTGGCATTGCAAAAGATAAGCACGGGGTGGAGAGGAAAGATACTCCGGAGGAACAGAGATTATGTTTTACTTAGTATGTGGTTTCTTTTTTCTCCTCTCAATTCATTGCAGTTAGAGCTCTAAGTTAAAAATTAAGCTGTGTTATATAAAGTTAAATTATATTTCTTGTACACTTGATTTTGTGCATTCTCTCAAAGAGTTTATACTTCTTGGCCATTTACCTAGTACTCACTTTATGGTTCCCTGGCCCTATTTCATTTAATAAACTACCAAATGGGAGATTCTCAGTTCAGATGTCATAAAATTATATCAAGTTCATTAAATAAATAATCAATGGAATAATCCATAAATTACTTATGGAAACAACACAGATAACAACACAGAAAACAGCACAATTAAACTTACTGAAAAATTTTCACAAAAGTTGTCAAAAACTGGGACAAAATATTTGCAAAATACACATCTGACAAATGAATGATATCTAGAATATGTAAAAAAAATGTCCTACAACTCAAAGAAGAAAGATAATTTTTTAAATGGGAAAACTATTGAAGCAGGTATTTTACAAAGGAAGACATCCAAATGAACAAAACGTAAATAAAAAAGAAAGTTAAGTGACAATAGGTAAAATAAAATCACAACTAAATACCACTACATGTCCACCAGTACAGCTAAAATTTTAAAAAACAACAACGAATGTTGGGAAGTAGTGTAAATGAACTCCCATTGCTTATTTGCAGAAGTTTGTAAAATGGTAGAAACACTTTGAAAGAGATCCAACACTAAACCTACATCTGTATCTAAGCCAAGAACTTCACTTTTATGTACACCAGAGACACGAATACGAAAACATAGATTCAAAACAGGCGTGTACAAGAATATTCAGAGTGGCTTTCTCTTTCTTCGCGTTTGCTCAAACGTAGAATCAATGCACGTTGTCTACAACAGGAGATCAGTTAACAAGCTGTGATATGTTGCATTCATGGAATACAGTGGAATGCCACTCAGAAATAAAAAGGAACAAATTACTGATAAACACAACATTGGTGAATCTCCAAGACATTTTACTGGGCAATCAAAAAAACAAAATTATGAGTCTATTCATATGCAATTTTAGAACAGGCAGCAACAACAAGGGAGCTGTTTCTGGAAGAGTGAGAATAACCATGGGAGAGCATGAAAGAACTTCCTGGGATAATAAAAGTGCTCTCTCTTTTTTTTTAAGTTTATTTATTTGTTTTGAGAGAGAAAAATAGAAAGGGAGGTGGAAGAGCAGAGAGAGAGGGAGAGAGAGAATCCCAAGTAGACTCCATGGTGCCAGGGCAGAGCCTGGCACAGGATTCAGTCCTATGAACTGTGAGGTCATGACCTGAGCCAAAACTAAGAGTCAGAGGCTTAACCAACTGAGCCCCCCAAGTGGCCCATAAAAGTTCTCTTAATAGGAATAGTATGAATATGTTTACAGTGTATAAGTGTAATATATAAAACTGTATACTTAAGACTCATACATTTTACTCTATGTATTTTACATTACATTTTACATTTTACATTAAAAAGAACTATAAATAAATATGAAACTTCAGGTAAAGATATGCATGCTGAGGTGTTTGGGAGTAAAGCATACTTGTCCCTGCAAATCACTTTGAAATGTATCAATACTAGAATGTATTGATAGAAGTTTAAAAAGATAAACAAGATGGATAGATAAGATAAAGCAAATATAGCAGAATGTTGCTTGTATAATGTAGGTGAAGAGTATATGAGGGTTCACTGTACAATGCTTTTAGTTCTTTGTATATTTAAATTATTTTAAATAAAATGTGAAAAAGAAAAGGACAATAATTAAAACTTTAAAGAAAGAGGGAAAAAAAACCTATTGACTTAAATTATATTTCCAGTAAAATATGTCCTTCAAAATGAAAGCCAAAAGAGTATTTTGAAGAAAGAAGAGAATTTGTCACCAACAGTTTTGCTGTACAAGAAATGCTAAAGGAAGTTCTTTATGCTAAAGAGAGGTGACAGCAGCTAGGACCTCAGAGCTGCAGGAGGAATAAAGAACACCAGAAATAGCAAGTAGAAGAGTGAATATGAAGACAACCTTTTTCATTCATGACTTTAAAAGACAGTTGATAAAAGCAAAAATGATAAGACTGTATAATGAGGTTTATAAAGTATATAGTTGAAAAGTATAAATCAACAATAGCACAAAAGGAAGGGATATAAATATTCTAAAATGCTTACCTATCACGGTGTTTTGAATAGAGAATGTATTCAGTAAATACTCTTTGAATGAACAAATAAATGACTAACTTAGACTACTGGCAAACAAAAATAAAAATAAAGAAATAAATAAAATGCTTACATTTTATGCAAAATGGCACAATATTAAGTCTAAGGGTACTGTCACACATTAAGACTAAAAATTGTAATCCCTACAGCAAAGCTCCACAAAATAATACAAAAGAATGGAGCTAAAAGGCCACTGCAAGCCTCAAGTGAAATTTTAAATTCTTGGATTTAAACACAAGAAGGCAAGAAAAAAATAAAAGAAAAAATAAAAGACAAATAATAACTGTTAGTTCTAAATCAAACTATATCAATAATTACATTAAGTGTAAATAGACAAAATATTGTAGTCAAAATTCAGAGGTTGATAGACTGGATAAAAAAAAAGTAAGACCTAAATATATACTGTCTGAAAAAGAGACCCTTTCAATATAAAGAGGTTGATAGGTTGGAAGTAAAAAGTTGAAAAACATACACAGTGCAAACAGTAAGTTTCATTAAGTTTGTGTAGCTAGATTTAAATTAGACAAAGTGGACTTTAAGACAAAGAGGATTGCCAGACATAAACAGAAACTTCTCTAAATGAGAAGAGTCAGTTTAGCAAGATAATATAACAATGTGTTTGTACAGCAGAGCAGTTTACAAAAGTGCTAAATTATAGGTAAAGATATTAACACCACTCTGTCAGTAACAGATAAAGCAATTAGTCCAAAACTCTATGCAGTTATAAGAATTTGAACAACAAAATCACCTTCACCTATTTGACACTGATAAAATAACATGCCCCGAAACAGCCAAATGCAAGTTCTTTTCAGTGAACATGGAAGAGTTACAAAGATAGACCACAAAACATGTCTCAGTAAACTTCAAAAGATGGAAATCTTATAGAGTATGTTCTCTGAACGCAATAAAATTAAGCCAGAATTAATAATAGAATATCTAGAAGAGCTACAGACATTTCTAAATTGAAAAACACACTTCTAATTTTCCATGGATTTTAAAAATTTGCAACAGAAATTAGAGCATATCTAAACTAAACTTTAATATAGATACAACCATATCAAAATTTGTGGAAAACAGTAAAAGCAGAATTTCAAATAAAATTTACAGCTTTAGATGCCATATTATAGCATTATACTATATTCAAAAATGAAGATTTAAAATTATGATATAAATTTCCACCTTCACTATTAAAAAAAGAAAAGCAAATTAAACTGGAAGTAGAAGAAAGGAAATAAAAAGGCAAGTGAAAAGCAACAAAATAGAAAGCAGACACACAGGAGAAAATTAACAGGTAAAAAGTTGCTCCCTTAAAAAGATTAATAAATCGATACACTGCTTAAAAAATAAAACAAAAAAGGCAAGTCACAGACTGGGAAAAAATATCCACTATGATAAATAAAAATTTTTAAAAATCATAAGAGTGAAACAGTCATTTCATAAAAGAAGATATATAAATGTCCGATAGCGCATGAAAATGTGGAAAATATCATTGATCATTAGGAAAATGCAAATTAATATCACAATTAGAGTCCATTTTACAACCAACAGAATGGCTACAATTAAAATGATTAACACCGCCAATGTCACTGAAAATGTGGAACAACTAGGTCACTGCTATGTTGTTAGTGAGAATGAAAAATGGTACAGCCACTTTGGGAAACCCCTTGGCATTTTTAACCATATTTGCCATATAATCAAGCAATTCTGTTTCTAGACTTTCGCCCAAGATAAACTAAAAAATGCATATTTATGGTGCACCTGGGTTCCTCAGTCGGTTAAACGTCCCGCTTCGGCTCAGGTCATGATCTCACAGTTTGTGGGTTCAAGCCCCGCTGTTGGGCTCTGTGCTGACAGCTGGCTCAGAGCCTGGAGCCTGCTTCTGTATCTCCCTCTCTCTCTGACCCTCCCCTGATGGCGCTGTCTCTGTCTGTCTTTCAAAAATAAATAAAAAACTTTTTTAAAAAGTACATATTTACACAGATTTGTACACAGTGATCATAGCAGCTTTCTTCATAATGGCCCCAAAGGTGAAACAACCCAATGTCCATCAACTGAAAAATGGATAAACAGCTGCCATATTACTGAGGTATATTACTGAGTAGTAAGACAAGAATTAACTACTGGTCCACAACAATATGAAAATACTTCAAAAACACCTTAGGCAAAAGAAGCTGATACAAAAGAGTACGTACTATGTGATTCCATTAATTGGTGAACCAGGTAAAACTAATCTATAAGGTAAAAGAATTAGAATGGTCTTGTCTTTTGGAGCGTTGGGTAGGGATTGGCCGGAAACCGGCACACGGGAAACTTCTAAAGTGATGGGAGTATGGGTTACATCAGTTTATGTATTTATCAGAAGCCATGGACTTTTACACTGATTTGTGAATTTCACTCCATGTAAATTTAATGTTAATAAAAGAATTGTATACAAATACGAAACTCTAGTATGTTTGTTTTTCCAATGGTTTGGGCCCAGGCATCTGAACTATTTTTAACCCTAAAGGTGATTCTCTTGTGCCACTACTTAAGAATCACTATTGTATCCTTACTGCTTCCACCTTATTTCAGGCCATCTGTCTTCCAACTTGCTCTCTTAATCTGTTACCTATCTTACTGCTAAAGCGACCTTGCTACTTACTGAAGCTGTGGCCAGCAGACCAAGAACATTAGCCTCAGCTGGGGGATGGTACAGAATCTCAGACCCCGCCCCCACCCTCTCTGCAATTTCACTCCCTCAGGGGAGCCTTATGCACATTAAAGTCTGAGAGGCTTGACTTTCACCTCACAGAGGCATGGTGAACCTTAAATAAAATATCAGGTGAAGGCACAGTGACCAGCACATATTGATGATTCAAAAATCATGTCTATGTCTTGATGGAAGGGGGACAGAGAAGGTGCGACAGACAGGAAGAAACAGTGGAATGGGGAAGAGGCCCCTCTCAAAAGTTGATCTTTCTTCAATCATATTCCATTTATGGAGCACCAATTTATGGGTGCTCCATAAATTTGCAAATGTGCTGGCAAACACTGGGGGAATAAAAACTCAAATTTCAAAAAAAAATTTTTAAAAACCAGTAACTGAGAATAACAGCATTGGTTTATATCTAGCTCTTATCCAGAAAAGGGATCAGCACTAATAACAGTGGTGGAAAATAAGCATAAGCTCTATCTCCGGAGAGTGAGAGTAGTCTGGCAGGCCACCAGGATGGAGCAAGCCTGTCCCTACCTCTGCTCTCCCCTGACCCCCCTCCATTTATGTGGAATGTGCCTCACAGCATTGCACCATAGCGGCTGTTCAGCCGTCAGTCACCTGCTTGAAGTCAGCCAATGTCCACACGTGACTTCGAATATTTATTTATTTCCCCTAGGTATTATTTCTAGCAATGAGTGAACTATAACTTATCCAGTCCTTTATCTTAAGAGGGAAAAGAATTGAAATTATTAATACTGAGGAGGAAGAGCTCTGGGCATGTGAAACACAGACTTTTCTGTTTCTCAAAAGTGTGAAATTTTTGTTTTTAATTTTTAAATGTTTATTTACTTTTGAGACAGGGAGAGACAGAGTGTAAGTGGAGGAGGAGTAGAGAGAGAGGGAGACACAGAATCTGAAGCAGGCTCCAGGCTCTGAGCTGTCAGCACAGAGCCCGATGTGGGGCTCAAACTCATAAACTATGAGATCATGACCTGAGCTGAAGTTGAACACTTAACTAACTGAGCCACCCAGGTGCCCCTAGAATGTTTGTTTTATAACAACAGGGGAGAAAACCAGTATGCTGAAAATATATTTAGGTTCATCTGTACTATTATTTAAAGTGTAAATGTTTCATCATTGTGAAGCCAAATTATATTTCATTGTGTTTTTGTTCTTTATGGTGCTCTTGGTTTTATTAACATGTTAATGTGTTCTGCATTTTTGAAATTGTTATTTGGTATTCTGTAATTTTTAAAATTACCTCTTGTATCTCCAACTGGTTAAGCACTGGTGTCAATATAATGTTATACATTTCATCCCATGGGTTAAAGAATCATCAGGACTTGGAACCCCTCATATGCATTGGTGTTACTCCCAATCTGAAGCTGATAAACAGAAGGAGTTGGGGGGATGGAGGAGAAGAGTATAACCCAAAGCTTCTAATTAAAACAATTAATATTACCCAGATTGTCAGCCAGAATGTAAGGGATGGGGAACTTCCATCTGGTGTCAGGGTTTCTCAGGCCATTTCTGGAATTCTGTGGAAACAAGGCAAAGATGACTGGGAAGGCAAGTCCTCAAGGCCCCCTGGCCTCCCCTTTCACTAAACTTTCACACCACAAACAATGTGTCACACAATTCAAACAATTTACTCGCATCTGATGACAAAAGTAATAGAAGTTCATTACAGATAATTTGGAAACTTCAGAGAAATTATTAAGGACAATGTTTAAAAGACCTGCAATTTCCAAAAGTTGAGATAGTCCCTTTAAGCGTATTGGTACATTGGGGCGCCTGGGTGGCTCAGGTGGTTAAGTGTCTGACTTCGGCTCAGGTCATGATCCCATGGCTTATGAGCTCAAGACCCATATTGGGCTCTGTGCTGACAGCTCAGAGCCTGGAGCCTGCTTCAGATTCTGTGTCTCCTCTCTCTCTGCCCCTCCCCTGCTCATGCTCTATCTCTCACTCTCAAAAATAAATAGACATTTAAAAAAAATAAACATATTGGTACACTTCATTCTCTGATTCACTTACTAGGGAAATTGGGAGAACATGTAATATGGTAATTACAGACTGTACTGTTTACTTATTTTTCATCTGTTTTTCTCATCATCAACCACAGTGGAAGCCCTTGTGGGTGCAGATGATAGATCAGATTTTTTCATGTCTCCACAGTGCCCTTCCCAGGGCTGGACACAGCAGAGGCTCCCAGTCATAAAAGCAGGCAGTCTTGAGGACCTTCATCGTGTCCTTGGCTGGTACTCACCCTTTGGAGGATGTCCCCTTGAAAGAGATTCAAGCCTGCAGCTAGATGCAGATTTAAAAAATATATATTTGAGTGAGCATTACTAAAAGGCATCTCTCATTATAAAATTTATCTTTTAAAAGGCATCTCTCACAATAAAATTAATCTTTTCCATTGTAAATTTTTCAGTGTTAATATTTATCTGATAAAGGTCACTTTGAAATAAGGCAGAATTTCCTTTAATTGAGGAAATGTAAATAACCCATGAATATCATGTATTATCACATCCTTGGTCTTCATTTTAGAACAGGAAACCTGGTCCAAGAATCCTAAAAGTAAGAGATGAATTAGAAGGAATCTTTTGGATCACTGACTCCAAATCTCTCATACTTTAGGGGAGCACAAGGGAATCTGGACACAGGAAGTAAGGCAGTAGGTGGTCAACAGCTGAGTGAGCTTGAGAACGGCTGACTTCCAGGGCACTTTCTGCTCTTGTTCCATCCTTCTTCATGATTCCAGGTAAATGGGTTGATTTGCTCTTCCCCATGAATAGACAATGGTACTCTCCGAAGCTAAACTCAAGATAATGCCCTTGCAATAAAGACCAGGCAAATATGGATAGATCCACTCAAACTGTATCTCTAAATATCTATCAGGAACTTAGCATGATAAAATTTCTCCCTGATGGTGTTCTTTGAGTCTGGCCTCATAGTGTTTCTGAAAATAGAATTAAAGGGGGAAGATTCTTGTGGGAAGAATTATGAGCATTTAAAAGAATATCTCTTCTTATCATAACCCTCATATTTGATAAGCAGCCACCCCTGTAAAACACAAAGTACCTCAAACAGTGTCAGTGAATTATACTTCATTGTGAGAACAGCTCCTGATTTAGAGCTGGGAAATCAAGTTAGAGAATTATCACTGCAGCCTCACATGGTGACAGAGGTCCCATTTGGTGAAGCTGATGGCTCATTCATGGTAAAGGACACCACCGGGGTTGTAGGTGTTAGGAGGAGCCGTGGTTTCGCTTGCTAATGACTAAGGCTACCCTTGCATCATCCCTTTCCCCTGCACACACTTCTTTGTGTTTTTTTTAAGTTTATTTCTTTATCTTGAGAGAGAGTGTGTGTGAGGGACAGAAAGAGAGGGAGGGAGAGAGAAAATCCCAAGCAGGCCCCACACCATCAGCACAGAGACCGATGCAGGGCTCGAACCCACAACCTGCAAGATCATGACCTGAGCTGATCTCAACCAACGGAGCCATCCGGGTGCCCCTCCATGCCCACATTTTTTAACTTCATAAGCCTAACCTACGTCTATAATAACAACACAATTAAACAAAAACCAAAAGCAATGATACCACTGCCTCTTAAGCAGTAGGACCCAGGTTTTGAATTGCCTTGTTAATAGGGGTGATACGTGCTGGTCTAGCCCCTGTCTGGCTTAGGCTTGTCATGAACAAAGGCATACATTTCCTGACCCCTGGTCTGGATTAGGGATGGAGGTTAGAGCTGGACTCTTCCAGAGTTATATGAACAAGCCCATTCAGACCTTGGCCCCCAGGTTGGTCAGCATAGATGGGGTCATGGAGGGGTAAGAGAGTGCAGCAGCTGGGAGGAGGAATTCTCAAAGAAGTACATATCCATTAAAAAGGAGCCTCAGGAGATTCACTACCCAGTTTGCTCATGCAGCATATAAAGTGCCTCATGTGTCCTAGACTTTGTTCTACATGCTGGGAATGTAGCAGAGCATAAAACAAAACCCTCAAGGGGTGACATTCTTGACTGGGAAGAGAGGAGAGACAAACAAATAAATAAATTTGGAGATGGTGAGAAGAGCAATTAAAAAAGCAGAGAGTAGAAGGGAAGGTGTTGAATTTGGGAGGGTTGATATCTTATAAAGGGTGGGGGGGAGGCCTCCCTGAGAAGGTGGCATTTAAGCAGAAATCTGATGGAATGGGGAATAAAGGAAGAGTACTGAGGGCAAAGGCAACAGCAAATAGAAATGAGGAAAGCCTTGATGTCTTAGAGCAGCTTCCCCAACTTTAGCATGAGGGTCTCCTGAGGGCTTGTTAGACACAGATGGCTAGCCCACCTCAGGGCTTCTCAGTCAGCAAGTCCAGGACAGGGCCAGAATTTTCATTTCTAATAAGTTCTCTGGCGATGCTAACGCTTCTGGCTGGGGACGCACACACTGAGAAACACCTTTGTAGAGGAATAACTATGTGGTCAGAGTGGCTAAAAAATCCAAGTAAATAAGGAAGAAAGTAGTAAAAGAAACAAAAAATGAGATCAGATGGCTGGCCAGGGTCAGCTCATCTCAAACTTCAATGTGTGGGGAATCAGCTGGGGCCTGTTAAAATGGAGGCGGAGGGTGAGATCCAAGATGCCGCATTTCCAGAAAAATCTCTTAGGTGGTTCAAGTGATAACTGACCTGGGGAGCACATTTTGGGAATCAAGGTTCTAGGCCCTTATTCTGTGTTGGACAAGATGGCATTCAGCACGGGTCAGTGTTGAAGGATGGAAGACTGTATAAGAGAAGTGACATGGCCTGAATCATATCAGAAGGAAAGTTCTGCCTACTTTGGGAGGAAAAGCCTTGTGCAGGGTGATGGCAGAAAGGCAAGAACAAGTATAAGGCCACTGGAAGAACTTGGCCAAACCCAGATGCCTTAGATGGGGACTTCAGAGAAAGTGCAGAAAAGTCACAACTTGTAATATAATTTGATGGCAGACCTAACAGCATTTGCTGAGAGATGGTGTGTACATTGGGAGAAAGGTAAGAGCCGGAGCAGCTCTGAGGTTCTGAGCCTACAGATCTAGAATGGGGGAATTTCTTTAATTGAAATGAGTCTGAAAGAAGCAAATCTCAGAAGAGAAAGGTGAAATTGTGAGGTGTGAAGACAAGGTAGGTAAAAAGGTAACAATTCTGTGTGTGATTTTTCCTGAACAGTTTTTGTGATGTAGCTTGGTTGGAATGACCTCAAAAGAGAAAAAATCCACATGATAAAATTTCTTCGTTAGAGTCACATAGCTCAGAGAGGGTGGTTCCGGAGATGAAGAGTAAACAATGGCGTTAAGGTAACAGAATGATCTTGTCTAGAAAAATAAGGATGAGATGCCAGCCCTGTTTTAAAATACAGCAGATCCTCTCAGGTACAAATGCCTAGAGTGCCTGACCAAGAGAGATGATTTCATGCCTGGCTCTGAAGTTTTGGGGCCCACTCACCCATTTACCTTACCAAACCACTTCTTTAAAACTATTTCAAGCTTTTCCAATTATATATCAACAAGCCTGCCTTTTCCTGTAAATGGGACAGAGCCACAGAAATTCAACCCTTAGGTGTGGGGTTTTCCAGTTTTGTAGTCTGCAAATAGCACTGAGCTGAGTCAGAAGACCTGGAGGTGAGCCCGTCATTGCCATCTGTGATCTGGGCAGATGACCTCCACCACAAGGAGTTTCCTGCCCCTTCTTGCAAAATGAAAATTAGCACTTACTCTCTTATAGAATTTGGCAGTTGGATAGGAAAGCTTTTGATAAGGTATTTAAGATCATGAATATCTGTTTCCCACCAATCCTAACCAAAGATACCCAGAATGTAATGGTTTCTCCTTCATTTTAGAAACAGAACAAGACAAAGAAAAACTTCTCTCTCCTCTCAGTAATGGACCAGATTGCTGGAGTTCTTCAATAAAAATGTTTGTAGACAAGATGTTGAAATGGAAACACCTTTACACACTTCTCTAAATCCTAAGCAAACAGGGGTTAATGATTATGACACACCAGTAGAGGGGTTGGGTTTTCCCCCACTAAATATAACCCTAGGCATATATTACATATACATAAATATATATATACAAATATACATACATGTACATACAAATATATATATTACATATAAAGCAAGCAGAGTAATCATCTTTTCTTTTTTCAAAACAGAAACAGGAAAACTAAAATTTTTGTAAACAAAAATCATGTTATATATTTCTAAATCATGGAGCACTCACTAGTTTCTCTAGAAAATTTGGTCTATCATTTTTTCACATTTCCATTTTTAAAGAAACGTTGCAAATTCTAAAAAAGCACTGATAGATATCTCTTTCCTAAAGTGACCCAATGCCCTATCACGAAGATAAGAGCTTTTCAGCAATTGTATCACAAGATTTAAAATTATTTCAAGGCATTAATAACACAGAAATTGTACCCACCAAAATTGATTTCTGTAATATCCTTCTGTTCATCAAAATCTTCATCATGTACTGTTAAGAATAGGAAAAAATTGTTATTAATCTTGCTGAACAAAAGTTCAGAAACACTATGCATTTCAACTGAATCTTACCATTTCCGTTAGAGAGATGTTTAATCTGAAAGAAATAAATATACAGAAAGTGGATAACATATACCAGCATTTATATTTCTAAATACTCAGAACAGAAGAACCCTACTTACAGATACAGCTGCTATGTGGGCACAAAACAAGGCGAAAGAGAGAACACAAGTGGGTCTAATCCAAATCATCGTTGCAAGTGAACACATTTAGCAAAGACACCTTGTGATAAATACTTTTCGGACCTTGCCCTGGCTGTCATTTTAGAAACTTTGACCCTCACATATGTACTGTGGCATTAAAAAAAATGGCCAAAGGAAATGGCATTGATCCTTTTAAGAACAGATACCAAGTTTAACATAAGTTCCCGAGACTAGGAAAAGGTTTGAAAAGGATAATATTGAGATTAATATATAAAAACCGGTAATATTTCTATACACCAGCAAAAATGTTCCTATATAGCAGCAAAACCTATTCATGTAATATAACAGATAAAAGATTCATTTCACATTAGAAATCGAAATAATCTATAAAGTATCTATAAAGTACTTAAGCCAGCCTTGTAACCCAGGAATGAATCCCACTTGATCATAATGGATAATTCTTTTTATATGCTGTTGAATTCAATTTGCTAGTATCTTGTTGACTATTTTGGCATCCGTATTCATTAGGGATATTGGCCTGTAGTTCTCTTTTTTTGTTGGGTCTCTGTCTGGCTTAGGAATCAAAGTGATATGTGCTTCATAGAATGAGTCCGGAAGTCTTCTTTCCATTTCTATTCTTTGGAATAACTTGAGAAGGATCTGTGTTAACTCTGCTTTAAATGTCTGGTAGAACTCCCCTGGGAAGCCATTTGGCCCCGGGCTCTTATTTGTTCCAAGATTTTTTGATCACTGATTCGATTTCTTCACTGGTTATGGGTCTGTTCAGATTTTCTATCTCTTCCTGTTTGAATTTTGGTAGTGCATGTGCGTTTAGGAATTTGTCCATTTCTTCTAGATTGCCTAGTTTGTTGGCATATAATTTTTCATTGTAATCTCTGATGATTGTTTGTATTTCTGAGGGATCTGTTGTAATAGATCCATTTTTCTTCATGATTTTGTCTATTTAAATGTTCTCTCTTTTCTTTATGAAGGGCCTAGCTAGAGGTTTACCAATTTTGTTTATTTTTTCAAAAAACCAACTCTTGGATTCATTGATCTGTTCAACTGTTTTTGTGGATTCTATCTTGTTTAATTCTGCCCTTATCTTTATTATTTCTCTTCTTTTGCTGGGTTTGGGGTGCTCTTGCTGCTCCCTTTCTAGTTTCCTTAGGTTCTCTGTTAGGTTTTGAGTTTGTGCTTTTTCTAGTTTGTTGAAATAGGCCTGGATTGATCCAATAAAAATAATTAAAATTTTATGGAAATGTTTTGAGGCAATTATCAGAAGACATAAAAAATACTTATACACACACATATTTATATATACAAAATATTCATGAATGGGAAGACTTCATGTAATAAAGATGGTCATTATTTTGATATTTGTCTATAAATTAAATGATATTCCAATAAAAACTTACCAGGCTTTTTGTGGAACCTGAGAAACTGACAAAGTCTTTCTGAAATTTACATGAAAAAGTAAACTTTTGAAAACAGACCAGAAAACTGAAAAGAAAGAAGGAGAAAGGAGCTGCCCTAATGGAATACCAAGAATGTTTTGAAGTTATAGTAAAAAGTATGATATTACCAAAAAAGAAAGAATGATTAGTCTACATAATGGAATATACTACAAAACAGATACAAATATATACGGGAATTTCACAGGTTAAAAACCAAAAAACCCATTGATCTTTCAATAGTAATGTGGGGACAACAGCTCTTCCTTATGAGGAAAAAATTACATCCATATATCATTCACACACACACACACAAACACACACGCACACAAACTGAATGGATTAAAGATATATATACAAAAGTGTAAACTTTGAAAAAATATAGGAAAATACTTTTAACCTTGAGATCAGAGAAGACTGCTTAAACAAGAAAAACATATAAAGCATAATAAGTTTAACTATATCAAAATGTAAACATTTTATGACAAAAGACAAAACAGCATAATTAAAAGGTAAGCCACAGACTGAAAAGAAGATATTGATACTGCATATAATTGAGTGAGAGTACGTTATGTGGAGTATATAAAGTAATTCCTATAAATCAATATCTAGTAAAAAAGAGAGATGATCTGAGAGAAAAATGGGCAAAGTATGAATACAAAATTCACCAAAAACCTCCCAAATGGCTAGTAAAACACATAAAAAGATTTTCAACCTCATAAGTAATCAGAAAAATATTAGTTTAAATAACAATGAATCCCACCTCAACCTCAGGTTGGCATAAATGAAGAAGGCTGGCCATACCAAGTATCAGCAAAAATGTGAGGAGACAGGAAATCTTAAACATTGCTGGGATACCAATGCTATCCAGTAAGTTGAAATGTGCATAGTTTATAAGCTAAAAGTTCCACTTCCAGTTATATACCCTAAAGAAATTCACAAGTGTGTACACAAAGTACTATATAACATATTCATTGTGGTATTTTTTTCTAATCGTAAAGAACTGGAAAAATGTATGTATACTGGAAGAAAAAAAATTACCAGTCATCCACAGATAAACATTCAACAACCAGATCTTAGAGGGAACAGGCTTTTATGTGTAGTGTTTGCTGATCTCCCGGCTGTAAATATCCCCACCATGGTTAACTCCAAGCTACCAACATGATGTCACTGAATGCAGTGTTGGGAAGAGGCATGCAGTGTGGGCTGTACGTGTCCCCAGCACGTTACTGCATGCATGTGCGCACCCTCCAACTCTCACATGCAGTAGGTAGGAGAATCTTGGTATTAGAGCAATCTTCAAAGTCCAGGGCCTGCCTGTCCCCATCTCAGACCTAGTTTGTGGGCAGGTGGGCCAGTCCTGGGGTCAGAAGAGCATTTCCTATCAGAAAAACATTTCCTCAGGCAGAAAGTAGGCTTCCTAACCAATAAAACAGCCAGGAGCTGTGAGAGATCTGTGACAGACTTCCTTTGCACCGCAGCCATTGACTGTGAAGCTGAAAGGTGAAGGTAGAGAGCCATCTCCCACACTCTCAAACCGCGGGAAGCTCCCAGTGTTCTCCAAAAGAACCCAAACTTACTCAACAGCTAAACATGGCTTCGATCAGCAATCTTAATGATTAAAAGAAGAGATGGGGAGGGACTAGATACACAAGAGACTTCATGAGAAACATAAACTTTCTGAGAATAAATGGCTCTGAGTATAAGAGAGGAAAACATAGGAGACTTTAATTTCTTAAGTGTATTGTTTAATTTTTCTCAAATTTCAAAACAGTTAAGTTCAAAACAATATTTCAAAACAAATTTCAAAACAGTTTATTACAACTCATTCATTGTAATGAATATTTGTTCATTCCAGAGCCAATTTGGTTTAGGATTTTGCTGCTTTGTTATCTAAAGAAAAGGCAACAGTCCTGCCTTGGTCCTCCTCCTGCTAAAATCCCAGGGGTTAGTTTTTCAAACAGGCAGCTGTGGGGCTGTTGAACTCTCCCCACCTTTCCCTGCCTTCTGATGTGCATGTATCTTTTCCTTTCTTCTTATATGTATCTAAACAATATCCTATAACAACGGCTTTGGAATCAGATGGACAGGAATTTAAATCCCACTTCTGCCATTGACTACCTGTGTCATTTTGAGCACCTGCTTTCCGTGGGTAAAATAAACAGCAGTGCCCAGTTAATGAAGCTAGTGTAAGGATTCAGTGAGATAACCTATGGAAACCACAGGTACCAGAAACAGGGGAAGCACTCAGTAAACTGTAGCTCTTTCCAACCATGTACTCTGCATTCTGGCAAAAAACAGACAATAGGAACACAGAGCCCAGCATACTTCTTGCTCAGCGGAACGTCCCCTGATGGGATCACAGGTCTTCAGCAGACACAACCTGTCCCTGATGACTTTTTTTTCATGATCTTGAAGGCAGATGTTAATCAGTTACCAGCTATTTACAATCCTAGGCACTTTATGTCCCCGAGTGTCAAGTGAGCAAAGCTGGAGTCTTAAGTCCCAGGTTTAAAGAGTTTATGGCTTTGCAGTTCAAACCTAGATTAGTCACTCCACAGGGCAAGGGTCACATTTTACTTTCCGTATCTGCCCCAGTGTCTAGCACACGGTAGACACTTAGCAGCCATGTTGGATGAAATACAGTAAAATAGAATTTTCTTTGAAGGTATTGGGAGCAGCGATTTGCATTGATCTCAGGGAGGACATTGTACAAACTGACCAATTGAGAAAGCGGAGTGAAGTTTGGAAGAGAAAAGTCATTAGCAGGTAGATACAGGGAAGCCCTCCCCTGTTGTCACACACACTCCAGCCTCATAAACGTGGAGGCCAGAACCCCCTCCAGACGGCAAAGTTCTATCCCTCCAGCCCCTTCTCAGGGATGTTCCTTGCCCTCTACCTCTTCCACTTGCCACTCTCTGCTTCACTCACTGAGCTTGCCCTCAACAAACTATCAGACCATTGGTTAACCTCTGACACAACCACCTTTGCTGTTCCTCCAGGTGATCAACGTTTAACCCAGGCTCAAAGGTGTTTAGAGCAAGAATTGGCAAACTGTTTCTTAAAAGGGACAGAAAGTAAATATTTTAGGCTTTGTGGGCCAAGCGGTCCTTGCAGCAACCATTTTTCTCTGCTGTTGCAGGGAAAGCAGCCCTAGATGATAGCAGAAAGGCATGAGCATGGCTACGGTCCAGGAAAAATTTTCTTTACAAAGACGGGCAAAGGGCCGTAGTGTGCTGACTCCTGCATTTGAGAGAATGGACACCCCGGTGGTGGAAGTGGGGAAAGCAATGGTAGCAGAAGTTAGCAGCAGCAGCAGCCGCCCCGTCCACAGCTTTTACTGGGGGCCAGACACTGTTCTGAGGGTTTAAAGTATAATTTTTCATTTAATCCTCACAAAAATTTTGTGAAGCAGGCACCCCTATCATGCCCATTGTAAAGATTAAGAAACTTACACAGAAAGATTAAGGAACCTGCCCAAACCCACACAGCTCCTGGCAATGTTCCTAAAATACCACCTGCGAGTCAGCTTTCTCCACCTACCAGCAGCCCAGGGGTGAGGCTCCTCCATCCATGTAGAGCCCATATTCCAATAACGTCTGTCTCCAACCATTTACGAAGAAAACTTAGCCCCCAGGAAAACAACTAATGTGTCTTTCAAAAACCCCTGGAAAGTCATTAAAGTACAGATTCCCGGGGTATCTGGGCGGCTCAGTCAGGTAAGCCTCACACTCTTGGTTTTGGCTCAGGTCATGGTCTAATGGTTCGTGAGTTCAAGCTCTGCATCTGGCACTATGCTGACAGTGTAGAGCCCGCCTGGGATTCTCTCTCTCTCCCTCTCTCTCTGCCCCTCCCCCACTTGTGCTGGCTCTGTCTCTCTCAAAATAAATAAAGAAATACTCCTGGGCCTGGGATTTGGAAATTCTAATTCAGGCCAGCGGTAAGAGCCAGGAATCTACCTGAGGGTGAGAGCCAGATAGTCTGTGGAAGACATTTTGATAAACAGGACTCTAGGGAATGGATGATAACCAGATGCTTCCACTCTGATTGTGGTTAATAGTTAGTTTACCCTCTGTTCTTTTTTCATAAAAAAAATCAAAGGATCATTGCAGCCCCCAGTTTTCCTAGCAGGGACATATAAAATATTAAGAATTAGAAAGATATTCGGTGCGGAAATGCACTTCTGAATATTTCCAGGAACAGCCTCTTTGGGGTGCAGCTTGAAATTTTGCATTTTTAACAAGCATGAGGGTGAATCCTATATGGAAAATATGAGACCCATTGATCTTTGCAGGCAGCTCCATGTTGCACTGTATCAAGACCAATCATGGCAGCGTCCTTTGGAGACCCAAGTAGAGACCTCCTACTATCTTGGGCACTGAGATCCCTAATAAACTACTCTCCATGTCCAGATGAGCATTAAGCAGCTTTGGTTTCAGCTTTTCCTCCTTTGTGGGATCTAAAGAGCATACAATCACTCATCTTTCTTACTGTGGGGAAGAATCAGACAAGAGACTCACTTTTCTGTTTGCCAACTCCCTTCCTACATATTGAAGTTGAAACAGACTCGGTGGAAAGATACAAGATTACCCCTGATTTTAGGAAAAGTCTATAACCTATGCTAATCACAAAGGTCATTATTGCCCAGGAGGCCAAGTTAGACCATGGCACCTAAGAGGAAGACCAAGCACATGGGAATTACTGAGTAAAGGGGGAGACTGGGTTGGGATGGACTTTCCTTTGAAAGGAAACATAATTCTAAAGAGGAAGAGGTCTGTTTTCTACTGTCGAATGGCAAAAGTAAAACAACTGGTAAATAGGTTTAATGTCCTCTATCCAAGGGAAAATAATCCACAGATTGGGGGAGCACTGTGCGAACAGTGGAGGGCTCCTCCCAACGGGATTTGGGCACAAGCGTGTTCCACAAAGCATTAGAAGTGGCAACACAGAAGCAGGGCAGGGCATGATCGACTGGGGTTGCATATCCAACCTTATTTAGATCAAGAAACAAGGAAATAATCATAAAGCCCAAGGTTGGCAGTGTTTGGAGACTGGCTGACTGGATACATTGCATTTCTGGTCAAGTGGAACATTTACAAGATCACAGAAGTTCCATTTACTGGGCAAGAGTGGCTCCATCTGGGCTTGGAAATTTATTTCGACACTGCTGTCCTTGAAGTTAGGGTACAAAGAAACAAGCTTAAATTGCAAAAGGGATGCCTAATTACTAGATACAAAGACTTTCCTGGTCATCTGAGGATTCTTGGACTCTAAAATGTTTAAAGGAGGGAGACAGTGTTAGTCATAGAGAATAATGCCAAAGCTGCAGGCGAGGGTGAGGCATGCGTGGACAGATGAAATTCGTCAGCAAGAGATGATGTAGTAGAAAGAATGGGTGAGGCTTGGCTTGGGGATTTTTTTTTTTGTCCTGGAAGAAGTCATTCAGTTTTGAGGTCATTTAATGGAAGCAAGATGATGGTAAGTCACACATGTAACTCAATCCAGAGAACAAGAAGGTCAATCGTCTTAGAAGACAAATGGGAATTATAATCCTATTTCCTCTTGAAAACCACAAAATTGTTTTGGGGACAGGAGAATCTTTTATGCAAGTGGCCAGGCCCTCTTTTCAGGGCCAGTTGCGTTATCTGGCACCTTAATTGGAATCTGAGTTAGCACGGGGGGGAGGTAGGAGGAGGGCCTATGTGGAGGCCTAACTGGACATTCTGAGAGTAATTAGTCCAAGTAAATAGATGAGCTAAGAGATCTTCTTGCAATTCATACGTCAAGTCTGTTCTCATTCATATGCTGAATCCAATTTTTAAGCATAAATTCATCTTATAATTATCAAGGGTGAGAGCTTGAAGACTACTCTTGCCACCACTTTGCAAAACACACATGAGGACAGGTCTGCACAAACATGCAAGCAAGGATGCCAGTCACGGACGTCCTGTGAATGGATGGACTGAGTGATGTTACATAACAGGAAAGGACAAAAAATAGGCCTACCCTGGTTTTTTCAATAGAATTTCTGGGAAGAGCAGTTGGCTAACTGCCTACAAAGTTTCCTACCTTGAATGCCATTTCATCTTATCCAAATAAAAGCAATTATGATGATAATACCAGATGACTTACTAGGCACTTAAGACCTGGCAACGCACTGTGTAAGATGCTTTATATAAGCCATTTCATTAAATTCTCATAGCAATCCCATAAGGTAAAAATTTCTGTCCACATTTTATAAGACCGAGCTCAGAGAGGTTGTCTATAGTACCTAGAACCTGAAAAATATCAAAATAAAGAAGTGAGCTTAATAATGTGGTTCTCTTTCCAGGGCAGTTTCCCTTCTAGTTGATTACAGACCACCATATTGTGTTCATTCACTCCTTTGTTCATATATGCATTTGTCCACAATTTTTTTTATTGAGTTCCAGGTATTGTTTTAGGCACTGTGGAAACAGCCGTGAACCAAACAGACACTGTCCTTGCCCTCATGGAGCTTAGCTAGAGATAAACATCATGGGAAGGCAAGCATCCCCCAGCATTATGAGCAGATCCCAAAGTAAAGATGGGTCAAAGGTAAGCAGATGAACAAATTGTGACGTATTCATAGATCACAATAGACTTCTACTAGAATAAAATAGAATGCACAATAAAACACTGTCACCATTGATACTACTAAGCAATAAAAAAACAATTGGCCTATTGGCACACACAGCAACATGGATAAATCTCCAAAGCGTTATGCTAAGCTTTCAAAGCCAGATACAAGACCATATGTTGTATGATTCCACTTATATAAAATACTAGAAAATGCGAAACTATAGTAATAGAATCCAAATCAGCAGTTTCCAGGGACCAATGGATGGGAGTAGAAGGAACCTGACTATTAAAGACAAAAAGAAACTTGTGGGGGTAATGAAAATATTTTACCTCCTGACTGTGTTGGTGGTTATGTGACTGTATAAATGTCAAAAATCAAGGAGTTGTACACTTAAAATTGGTGGATTTTATTGTATGTAAATTATATGTCAATAAAACTGACTTCAAAAAAAATCAGGAACCTTGGTGTTCAGATCCCATCTCTTCCACTAACATACCAGATGACATTGGGCAGAAGAGTCTATGTTTGGATTGTTCTTTTGTAATATGGAGCTTATGAGACTTGTTCTCCTTCTTTTCTTACTAGGTCAAGGGAATTTTAAATGTGAAGAAATTTTTTACAATGTACCAAATGCTTTATAAATATGTAATTTAACTGTTATTATTTCTGCACTGAGGACTGTACTGTCTCCATTCTCAGAGGCCTAAAATAAATTTAATTTGACAGGTTTCCTAACAGCTTGGGTTTTGATCTTGTAAGAAGGGCAGACTCTGAAACTCAGACAGGGTTTCAGAGTCTTGGGTCCACATGTTTTAGAGAAGACACAACCATCTGCTTTGGATTTGGACCATTAAGTGGCTGAGAAAATGGAAACAACATGCCTTGATGCTTTTCCCCAATCACCGCACATCCCTACATCATTACCAAGTCCATGTCCCCTGTCTGGCTGGATGGGGACAAAAGCTGAGGGTGGGCCCATAGATCCTGGTCACAAAACCAAATAAGCAATTGACAGTTGGCTGTATGTTTAGAAAACTCTTGATTCTCATCCTGGGATTTATCTCTTTACTGCCAGCTATTTTTTCTGAAGAAACAGAAACGCCCTATTCTCAATTCTGAAAGCAATTATTATGCTACTCATTTTTATTTAATTAATTGATTTAGTTGAATATGTCACTGATTTCAATTTCTCACACTGAGAAGAAACACGATCAGCACAGGAATCCACCTTGATATAGTAACCATCCATCTGGTATTTGATCCAGTTACTAAAAGCCATCCATGGTGGATGCTAAGGAGAAAACCAAGAAGAATATTGCACATTTTTGTCCTCAAGGCCCTTAAACTTAGCTTTTGCTGGGAGTTCGGCCTTTTTATTTACTGGATCAGGAAAAAATATATATTTATAGTGTAATAACATATACATTATGAAGTATTTAATACTTAAAATTTTTAAATATATTAAAAAGAAGAGAAAGGTCACCTAAATCTCACTTTTGACATATAGTCAGTTATCTTTCATTTAAAATAATTTTGTATATGTATAATTTTTTAATAACATAAATCTTTGTTCACTTAATTTTTGGCGATCAAGTCTTTCAAGGAACTATTGGGTTAGAATTCTATCTATTTTTCCTAAATTATCCTTCTTGAGAACATATATCGCGCTTAGTTTTCTCTTAACTGACTCTCACCAATGAACAGCCCCACCAAAAAAACAAAAAACTGTGGCATCCTCAGATGCCTCAGCTTTTTAAAAATAACATTTATTCAGTTTCATCTTAAAATTAATTTATAGTTATAAACTTACTAGGGTGCCTGGGTGGCTCAGTCAGTTAAGCCTCTGACTTCGGCTCAGGTCAGATCTCACGTTCGTGGGTTCGAGCCCCGCATCAGGCTCTATGCTGACTGCTAGCTCAGACCCTGGAACCTTCTTCCGGTTCTGTGTCTCCTTCTCTCTCTGCCCCTCCCCCTCTCATGCTCTGTCTCTCTCTGTATCAAAAATAAATAAAACATTTAAAAAAAAATAAACTTACTAGTTTATTTTATAAACGTAATTAGTAGTTATTCAATGCAAAAGACTGGAAAACACTGTAGGAAAATGCTAACTTTAATCCCACTACTGAAAAGAATCACTATTAGCAACGTGGTATATATCCTAGAATTTTCTCCATGACTTTTTTTTTTTTTTAGACAAATGCTAGTTACATTATATTCATAGCCTGGTTTATCAATGTTTTCCCATGTCAATAGATATTCTTCAACAAAAGAATATATATCTGCTTTTCAGGAGTTACAAAGAGTTCCATTGAGCAGCTTTACTGGATTTAACTAATGAAGTCTGTGTTGTGGATAGAGAGGTTATTTTCAGTTGATTTTGCTTATCATGGTTACTAGACTGTAAATATCTGCATTTGCAGTTGTACATACTTCATGTTATTGCCTTAGAACAAATTCCAATAAGTGGAATTGCTGAGTCAGTGTGTTGAGTTGTTTTATTTGTTTATGTTTTGAGGAATGTAATTTTGAAATGATCTCTAATCTCCCCCACAAATTGGTGAAGGTGATTTGAAGTCCTTTAGCCAAAGACTCTGGTAATGCAGAATTAACTCTTTAAGAGGGAAACGGAACAGGACTTTTCAAGGCATCATAGAAAGATTCTAAACTCACCTTCTCCCACAGACACACTGAATCTACAACTACATATGGATCAATTCCCTCTGAAAAAGACCTAAAAACTAGCTAAACAGCCTCCTTCACAACAAACAGTAAGAAGTCTACATCCAGATGTATAGGAGTGACAGAGACACTGTCTCGCCCCAAGCCCCACCCACAGTGCTGCAATGCACAATCAGGAAGTGTCTCATGAATCCAGAACTTCTCCCTGAAAAGTGAAAGTTTGTGCCTTACATCAGGCACTCCAGCCCTTGGGACCTGCAGCGAAGAAAGCAGCCCCCAAAGGGTCTGGCTCTGAAAAACACTGGGACTCCTGTCCAGGAGATACATTTCTTAAAGGGCTTGTGCACAGACTCACTCACCCCAGACACCGGTGCAAAAGTAGCACTTTAAAAAACACCCAGATGATATGTGAAGGAGATTCATTTGTTGATCTTAAAGCATCTGCCGGAGGAGCAGAGGCCTGTTGAGACTCTCTGGAGATGGAGGCACTGGTGGGAATAATGTTTATGCTCTCCCTCTATCTTGATAGTGCCAGTGGGTGTGCCCCAGCCCTGCGCTCTCCCACAACCCTGCCCTGCTGACGGTCGTGGGAACATGCAGTCCACACAGGGGACGCTCCTTGATTGCCTGGCTCTGGGTCAAGGGCCTGGTACTCCTGGGCCCCAGAAGGCTGTAACTGTAAATGGAGAGAGAGTTTTTGTCAGGCTAACACCCCCAAGATGCTACACCAGCAGCAGACTAAAAATATGCTCCCTTTTCTATGAAAAAGGCCTATTTACTTGCTTTAGAACTTCAACCGAAGAGGCAGAATTCTGTTTTTCCAGACATCTAGAGGCTATGGAAAAGATCTCCGGGAATACAGGCTGGGAAATGCCATGTTTGTGCTCTCTCTTGGCCGTGCTGCAGCTCCTGCTGTCTTCCAGAAAGGAGCTCTTTACCCAGGGAACATCTCCAGCTCTCCTGATCTGGAGGCACCATGGTTTACGACCACAGTTCCACAGGACTGCATATATTTGCATGCTTCTGCTTGCAAAGCTTCTGCTAAGGTCTGGCTTCCAAACAACCTGAAACTAAGTGCTGACTGAGATGCATCTTGCCTGTCCCTTTGAAAAATTGATAGGTCTTGGCACACCCTCAACAACTTGGACCTATGAAGAATAAATCAACCTGCTTAGATCATCACAAAGGCTTAAGAGACAACCAAGAGCTAGGGCAAAGTTGAAAGATAAGGCTCATCTCCTATACAAGGCCACTCCTTGAAGAATGAAAGAGGTAGCTGCTTTGCCTTAATAAACACAAAGAGAAAAGCAAAATGAAGAAACAAGAATATGTTCTAAATAAAAGAATAAGATGAAACTTCCCGAGGGAGGGGGGATGTAATGAAAAGAGATAAGTAATGTATCTGATAAAGAGTCTAAAGCAATGGTCATAAAAATGCTTACTGAACTTGACTGAAGAATGGCTGTGAACATAGCGAGAACTTCAACAGAGACAGAAAACGTAAGAAAATACCAAACAAGTCACAGAGCTGAAGAATACAATAATCAAACCAAACGATACACTAGAAATATTCAATAGCAGATTGATGAAGCAGAAGAAAGGATCAGTTACCTAAAATACAAAGCAGTGGAGCTCACCCAAACAGAACAACAGAAAGAAAAAAAGAATTTAAGACAGTAAAAATAGCTTAAGAGGCTGATAGGAAAATATCAAGCAGAAAAACATTTGCATTATGGGGTTCCCAGAAGAAGTAGAGAAAGAAGGGGATAGAAAGCTTATTAGAAGAAATAATGCCCAAAACTTCCCTCACCCAGGTGGGGAAAGAAACAGACATCCAGATTCAGGAATGACAGAAAGTCCCAAATAAGATGAATCCCACACAATTCACACCAAAACACATTATAATTAAAATGTTAAAAGTTAAAGAAAAAAATCATAAAAGCAGCAAGAGAAAAAAAGCTTGCTATATACAAAGCAGGCTCATAAGACTATCAGTAGAGTTCTGTTTTGTTGTTTTGAAGAGACAGAGACAGGAAACGAGCGGGGGAGGAGCAGAGAGAGAGGGAGACACAGAAACCGAAGCAGGCTCCAGGCTCTGAGCAGTCAGCACAGCGCCCGACAGGGTACTGGAACCCATGAACTGTGAGATCATGACCTGAACTGAAGTCAAACCCTTAACCAACTGAGCCGCCAGGCGCCCCTATCAGTAGAGTTTTTTTTTTTTTTTTAAATCAGACTTTGCAAGCCACAGAGAGGGGCAGGATGTCCTCTAAGTGCTGAAAGGAAAAAACTTCCAGCTGAGAATACTCTACCTGGCAAGGTTATCATTCCGAATTGAAGGAAAGTTAGAGCTTTCCAGATTAAAAAAAAAAAAGCTAAAGGAGTTTATTACCACAAAACTGACCTTATATGAAATGTTAAAGGGACTTCTTTAAGCAGAAAAGAAAAAGCATTAATTAATAACAAGAAAGCATATGAAAGTGTAAAACTCACTGACAAAAGTAAATATATGCTAAAGGTAGTGGACTAATCACTTACAAAGCTAGAATGAAGGTTAAAAGACAAAAGTAGTAAAAAATAATTATAACCACAATAATCAGCTAAGGGATACAGAAAATATAAGGATGTAAAATGTGACTTCAGAAACAAAATGGGGGAGTAAAAATGAAGAGTTTTAGAATGCATTTAAACTTATATTACTATCAACTTAAAATACACTGCTACTATACTATAGGGTGTGAACCTCATGATAACCACAAAACAAAATCCTATAGTATATACACAAAAGTTAAGAAAGGAAGCTAAGCCTAACACTAAAGAAATCATCAAATCACAAGGGAAGAGAACAAGAGAAGAAGAAAGGAACAGCCAGAAAACAATTAACAAAATGGCAGTAAGTATATACCTATCAATAATTACTTTAAATGTAAATGGACTAAATTCTCTGATCGAAAAATAGAGACTGACTAAATGGATAAAAAGCAAACAAAAACACAAGATCCATCTATATGCTGCCTACAAGAGATATACTGGAAGGGGCACCTGAGTTGCTCAGATGGTTGAGTGTCCAACTCTTCAGCTCAGGTGATGATCTTACAGTTCATGGGTTCAAGCCCCACCCTGGACTCTTCACTGGCGGTGCACAGCCTGCTTGGGATTCTGTCTTTCCCACTCTTTCTGCTTCTCCCCTACTCATACTCACTTTGTCTCTCTCAAAATAATAAAAAATAAAAGGACACACTCCAGCTATAAGGACTGTAAGGACACACACACAGAATGAAAGTGAAGGGATGGAAAAAGATGTTCTACGCAAATGGAAACATAAAGAAAGCTAGGGAAACTATGCTTATATCAGACAAAATAGACTTTGAAACAAAGACTGGAAAAAAGACAAAGAAGGGCATTACATAATGACAAAGAGTCAACCCAAAAAAGGGGTATAATATTTGTAAATATTTTTATATAATGTTTGTAAAATTTTATGCACCCATCATAGGAGCATCCAAATACGAATACAATAAGCAAATATTAACTGACAGAAAGGAAGAAAATGACAGCAATATAATAATCATAGGGGACTTTAATATTTTACTTAGCATATCAATGGATAGATCACCCAGAAAACCAACTAAGGAAACATTAGTCATAAACAACATATTAGAATAGACAGATTTAATAAATAAGCACAGAATATTCCATCCAAAAGCAGCAGAAGGCATATCCTTCTCAAGTGGATATGGAACATTCTCCAGGATAGATTACATGTTAGGCCACAAAACAAGTCTCAGTATATTTAGGAGGATTGAAATCATAGTAAGCCTCTTTTCCAATCATAATGATATGAAATGAGAAATCAATTACTAGAGAAAACTGGAAAAATCACAAATATGTAATTAAACAACATGCTACTGAGCAACCAATAGGTCAATAAAATCAGGAGAAATCAAAAAACACCTTAAGATAAACAAAAACAGAAATACATAGTTATTATACTGTACATCTGAAACTAATATAACAATGTGTATTAACTAACTGGAACTAAAATGAAAACCTAAAAAAAATTTCACAACACCCAAATATGGTTCAATAGAATCACTATATTTAATACTATGATTAAATCACAACAAATACCATTAGAGCTCCTCTTTCCTATCCCAAATTTTAAATAGTGAACTAAGTGGGAGACTTTCAGTTGAACATCTCAACAAAAACTATCCAAGAAAAATGTTTAATACCATAAGTAATGCTATTTATTAACTGTTGTTAACAATTGGAAAATGATTCTTAATTGCCTGTGTAATGAAAATCCCGTGGAGTTCTGGATCACAAACTCATTTGTTACGCTGCCAGAAGTTCCACTATTGGCGCACAAAGAGTTACTAGTGTTTATAATGTTGCACAGGATAAAACTGAAACTACCCGGGCTGTAAGACTCTGAAAATGCCCAGCAATTATTATCGGATATTTAGGTTGTAAAGCAGGCGTAAAACACTATTCAGAATTTTGGCTTTTAAACAAGGAAGCATTGTTTTGAATTACTCATTTCTCTTATGGATCTTTTTGGCTCAAAATGACTAAAAAAGCAAAAAGAAAAGAAAAGGGAAGGGAAGGAAAGGAAAGAAAAGAGAAAAAGAAAGAAAAGAAAAGAAAAAAGGGAAGGAAGGAAGGGAGGGAAGGAGGAAGGAAGGAAGGTAGAAAAGACAAGAAGAATGACAAGAATGACAAGAAGGAAGAAAAAAGAGGAAAACAAAATAAATGTACTATGGTTTTGTGGCTTACAAAAGTGAAGAATATTAGGACTAACAGACATAGACCCAGACAAAGCAAGGTCCATTCTTCCATTCTTCGTTAGATGCTCCAATACAAGTAATAACATATTTAGCAAGAGTGGCAAAATGTGTTTCCTGTAGTAAATCTTACAAATGGAGTGACAAGTATGAGCACAATAGATATGACAGGTCTCTTAAGGGGCAAAAGAAGTCAACTTTTGTTATCTGTGTGTGGCATCTAGATCAGAGCCAGTTTTTAACATCAATATATCGCTTCATCTTCACTCAAGCCTTTGATATCTGTGAATGTGTGTCCTCCACCACCACCATTACATTCAAATGCTGAAGCCCTAACCCCCAAAGTGGCTGTATTTGGAGATGGAGCCTCTAAAGAAGTAATTAAGGTTAGATGAAATCATAAGGGCGAGCCCCGAATCTTATAAGAGACATCGGAATTCACTCTCTTTAGGAATGCACGCATTGAGGAAAGTTCATGTGAAGGGAGAGGGAGAAGTTAGCCAATCTAGGAAGAGGGTTCACACCAAAAGCCAAATTTTTCAGTACCTTGATCTTGGACTTCCCAGCTTCCAAATCTGTGAGAAAATAAATTTCTGTTATTTAAGCCCCCCACCCCCGCCCCAGTCTGTGCTATTTCGTTTTAACACCCCCAAAAGGCTAGTACTATATGGGTATCATCCCTATTATCTGTGTTATCGTTGAGAAAATTTTGACCAAGAAAGGTTAATAATTTGTATGAGGTCACACAGTAAACTATAGCCAGCTTTTTTTTCCCTCAATTTTTATTAATTTTTATTTATTTTGGAGAGAGGCAGAGAGAGAGAGAGAGAGAGAGATGGCACGAAAGAGACACACAATCCAAAGCAGGCTCCAGGCTCTGAGCTGTTAGCACAGAGCCCAATGTGGGGCTTGAACCAACGAACCATGAGATCATGACTTGAACCAAAGTCAGATATTTAACCAACTGAGCCACCCAGGTGCCCTGACCCAACTTTTAAATTCACCTCTGGGGGTGCCTGGGTGGCTCAGTCGGTTAGGCATCCGGCTTCGGCTCAGGTCATGATCTCGCGGTTTGTGGGTTCTAGCCCTGCATCAAGCTCTGGCTGACCGTTAGCTCAGAGCCTGGAGCCTGCTTCAGATTCTGTGTCTCCCTCTCTCTCTGACCCTCCCCTGTTCATACTGTCTCTCTCCTTCTCTCAAAAATAAATTAAAAAAATTTTTTTTAAAAACAAATTCACCTCTGTCTGATGCCACAATGCATATTCTATCTGTTTTATTCCCTTCACCCTAGGAGGGGGAAATGGTAATTAGTTCAAGTGTGATTTGAGACACTTATAGTCAGCCCTTCTGGGCCCCAAGACATGTTCTTTTTCGGGTGTCTCAGTTCCTGAAAATCCACTATTAAACAATCTCTGTCCAATGTTCCAAAGTCTTCTCCTTCGCTCTTGCTCCTCTAATACCTGCCTCTGTTACCACCCACCCAATGGCCTCAAACAAGAAAGTTAGGAACCATCCTTGCCTTTTCCTTCTCCCAGCAATTAATCTCAGTAAGTCTGTGGATTCACCTCCATAAAAACCAACTCTCGAAGCCATCTGCTTCACACCCTTCCCAAGAGCCTCCACCCCGTGTCAGGTGAGTTAACCACTCCCTTTCATGACTGGATCAGCCTCCTAACCTGCCTCCCCACCAATTCGCTCTCTGTGGGGTGGGAAACATCAAGAATGTTTAAGCAATACAGAACAGTAGGGTGTTAATAAAAAATGTTTACATTTGCCCTGCTACATCTATGTATCTCTCTTGACATGCGTGTCTATGTCTTTACTCAGCATGTTAAGGCTATTTTCATGAAAGGTCTTCAAATCTTGTGAGGACATTGGGCTTTGATGTTTTATGGTTTGAGGACAAGTCACTTAACTTCCTTGAGCTTTGGCTTCCTTATCTGTAAAATAATGTTATACCTCGATGACATAACCCCTAAAATTCTAAGGTTCTATGATGTCTTGAATAAACTTAATGATCTACTTTCAAAATTTTATTTTCTTTTATACTCCAGTGCTAGGGATTCGGTGTGTACTTTGGTGAAGGTTATCTATCCTGTTTAGACTGTAACTTCCAGACTGAACTCTGTCTTTGGCGATCTATAGTCCACCAGGGGGCGCTGACTTTCTCACAAATTGGACACATCAGCGCCTTGGCCTCACAGAAATCGTCTAAATTTCAGGGAAATTACAGCCAGTACAGGATCACAAGCAATTTAAGAAACTGCACTTAGAACTTATTGAGATATGGGCAAAGATAATTGCTAGTACAAATTTATTCCAATACCTTAAGAAAGAGCATCTCCACAAATGGGTCGAACTTGATATTTTTCCCATAATATTGGAGTTATGAAATATATGAAATTTATAAGAAGTTGGACTGGAAGCTCTCTTCCAAACTCTAGCGAATCACCATTCCTTAGCCACATTCCTACTTAATGGCTGTGTTTCCCACTTACTTCTGCTTGATCTACCTTGGAGGGTTTCATGGAGATTAAGTAAAAAAAATATGAAAATGGTTACCTACGTGTGTTGTTATTAGGCAACAGTTTGTTGCTGAAAAATCAAGACTCATGATGTGTGTTCATTGTTTTAACTATAATGAGGTATTTCCAGAAGAAAAAGTAAAATGAAATCAGAACAAATCCAGGTGCTTTTTCCCCCCCTGGAAATGTATTTATTTCCATTGGATAGAAGAAAGGTATCCACATAAATAGCATGTCTGGATTCAGAAGCATCACATTTTTCAGGCTACCTGGTGGCTTCACTAATATAAGGACAATGAGTCAAACACTTTCATTATAAAAATGATTCTGGGTACAATTCTTCACAAAAACAACAAAATACTTTGGAGAGCAAATAAACAGTTTTGAACAAATAAACAATTGAAGATTCTTCTAACTATTGAGAGTGTGCACCAAAGTACACGCTCAATCTCTTAGAAGATTCTTCTAACGATTGAGAGAAGTCAATGTTTATGGGCTTTAGGTAAATTATAATGGGGCCTGGGGTGGGACGTGGTAATGATGGAGGGGTGGGAGAAGTGGGTAGGGATAAGGGAGGGGAAGAGAGAGGGATGTGGAGACCAACTGGAGGGGGTCGGAAGAAGGTAAACAAACTAGTTGAAGGGACCCTGTAGGCAGGCAGACATTGTCAGTACTTCAGACACCAGAGGACAGCTCCCAAGCAACAGGACACAACAAGGACTCAGAAAGCAAAGCAGCCACCCAGGATGGGCAAGGCATCGGGAGAAGATAGGAGAGATGATGTCCACGGGGCTTGTTATATGAGGTGGTGCAATTAGTTGAAAAATATGGGCTTTTTCAATATGGGTTTGAATGGCCTTGAGAACATTGATTAATATCTGGGAGCCTCAGTTTTTTCAACTGCAAAATGAGAATAAATAATACCCTCAGTGTTGTTGTAAGGATTTAATAAATTAATACACTAAAGCTACACATGGTAAGTACTGCAAAAGCATCACCATTATCATGATCCTACTCTCTTTCTCTTCATCATCATTTTAACCTTTTTTTTAAAATAAGAGAGACAAAGAGAGAGGGAGTGGGTTAGGGGCAGAGAGAGAGAGAGAGAAAACGAGAGAGAGAGAGAATCTCAAGCTCATGCTCAGCAGGGAGCCTGACCCAGGGCTCGATCCCATGACCCTGGGATCATTACCTGAGCTAAAATCAAGAGTTGGGCACTGACCTGACTGCACCATCCAGGTGCCCCCCATAATTTTTATGTTTATCATTATCCCCACATATTGTTTTCCTTCTAAGGCCTATTGATGAAAGTCTTTTTTATTTGCAATTTTTTTTAATGTTTTTGATACAGAGAAAGACAGAGCATGAGAGGGGAAGGAGCAGAGAGAGAAGGAGACACAGAACGGGAAGTGGGCTCCAGGCTATGAACTAGCTGTCAGCACAGAGCTTGATGCGGGGCTCGAACCCACGAATGTGAGATCTGACCTGAGCTGAAGTCAGAGGCTTAACCGACTGAGCCACCCAGGCACCCCTATTGATGAAAGTCTTTAAGTGGATGTCCTATGTGCTTCCCACGCATGAAAACTAAATTGAAAACAAAACTCTGATAAAATTTAACATACACCTTCCCTGTGACCAAGCAATTCCACTCCCACGTATTTACCAAAGAGAAACAAAAATATGTGGAAATAAAAAGTCATGTACCCAATGTTAATTGCAATTTCTTTATTGTACTAAAAGCATTTAACATTAGATCTGTGCTTTCAGCAAAATTTTAAGTGTAAAATAAAGCATTGTTAAGATAGGCACCATTTTTACAGATCTCTACAACTTATTCGTCCTGCATAACTGAAACTTTTTCCCCATTGAATAGCAACTCCCAATTTCTCCCTCTCCCCAGCCCCTGGCAATCACCATTCTCCTCCACCATTCTCCACCGTTCTCTAAGACTCTGGCCAGTTTAGACACCTCGTAGAAGTGGAATCAGGCAGCATTTGTCCTTATGTGATAGCTTATTTCATTCAGCATAGTGTCCCCCAGGTTCTGCCATGCTGTCACGTGTTGCAGGATTTCCTTCTTTTATAGGCTTGATAATATTCATTATGTGTATACACCACACCTTTTTCATCCACTCATCTGTCAATGGACATTCAGGTTATACCCATATCTTGGCTGTTGTGATTGATGCTTCACTGCAGTTTAATCATAATGATCTCAAACTTTAAACAACTCAAATGTCCACCAAGGCATAAATTAATAAGTAAATTATGCTTTCTTCATCTAGGGAATAAAGTACCAACACAATCGATACTGTAGATGAATCTCAAATACATCATGTTGAATGTGAAAAGCCAGATGCAAAATAAGGCATGCTAATGATTTCCTTATATGAAGTTGAATCTGCCAACCTAGTTTATGGTGACAGATGTCAGAACAGAGGTATGGGGAACAGGGACTCAGGTGGTGCACGTGGACTGGAACTGTGCATGGGGACACTGTCCTGGGTGATGAGAATGTTCTAATCCTGTTTACGGTGTAGATTTCACAGGTATACCCATTAAACAGTTCACGTAAGCTTTGTGCATTTGACATATGTAAATTCTACCTCAATAACACTGCAGTTCCTCAGAAAAATAAGACAAAACCAAACAAACAAGTCTATGGTATTTAGCCAAGAAGCTCTCACAAAGCATAGCTGGCCACCAAGATCTAGGAAAGGCAGCACGTGTAGCGACAGCTTTCCTGGCAATCAGACAGAAGCATATAGTGATGAATAAAGCGAGAGCAACTTTCCAGAAGAGTGAGCACATCCACAGCCATTCAGAAAAATCGTCAGCTGACAGAGGCCACCCCAGCAAAAGGTTTCCCTGTGTGAAAGCTGAATTGTCATCAAGCACAATGGCGGTCTGTGAAAAGGGTTGGTGGGGCACATCCTGATCCTGAGGATTTGTCCATTGTCCATTAATGTGCCTATTTACCCTACCACCCGGTCCTCCGCTTTCCCCACAAGATATGTCTGTAATCTGGCTGCTTCTCACAGCCTTCCCTACAGCCCGAGCCACCATCATCTCTGGCCTGATTATAATAAAGTCCGTTACTGGTGTCCCCGCCTCCACTCTCGCCCCTCTGCAACCAATTCTCAGCTGGGACTCAGAGATGTGGTTAAGACTCTGCAGTGGATTTCCGTGACCCTTAAAATGAGATGCCCAGTGTTCACCGTGCTTCACAAGGCTCACATGAACCTGCCACTGATCACCTCTTCAACCTCAGCTCCTTTACTGAGGTGCCCCCCACCAGCTTCCTGCTCCAGCCATAGTGGTTTCTTACTGTAGCTCAGATGTTCTGGACTTGCCCTACATACTTATTCTTCCCTCTACCTGGAATGAGCCACCTCCACAGCATCTTACTTTTAATTCATTTAAGTTACTGTTCAAATGGCTTCTCCTTGGAGATACCATCCCTGATCCCTCTTTATAAAATGGTACTCCTACCTACTACCTTCCTTATTAATCCAGATGATGGTTAATTTTTACTGGGCCATGGGATGCCCAGGTACTTTGTTAAATATTATTCTGGGTCTTTCTGCAAAGGTGTTCTTGAATAAGATTAACATTTAAATTGATAGATTGAGTAAACAGATTGCCTTCTAGAATGTGGGTGGGCCTCATCCAATTAGTTGAAGATCTGAATAGAAGAAAAGGCTGACTCTCCTCCGAGTAAGAGAGAATTTTCCTACCTGACGGCCTTTTCACTGAGACATCCACTCTTCCTTGTACTACAACAGCCTTCCAACTTTTGAACTTGAATGTTAATTCTGCAGATTTTGAATTTGCCAGCTTTTGTAATTATGTAAGGCATTTCTTTATTATTTTTCTCTCCCCACCCCCAATAACTATTACCCATCTGTATGTCTTCTTTGGAAAAATCCAAAGTTTTTAATCACATGGCTATGCTGCCTCCCAGTGGTATCTCTTGCCTAGGTTATTCCAGCACGTTCCTAGCTGGTCTTCCTGTCTGCATTTTTGCCCTGCTCCAGTCTGTTTGTGATGTCACATCTACCCCTGAGCATCCTTGTTGCCTTCTCAACACTATCTGAGCATCACACCATGGCCAACTGTGACCTAGCTTTACATATCCTCCAAGACCAACCACTATGGTCACCATGTCCCCTGACCTGCCCTGCTCCTTCACACACAATATATTTCAGCCTTGTCAAACCTGCTTTGGGCCCTTCGATTCAACATACATCCTCTATATGTCTGGGCTGCATAGTTCTCTCCCAACTCTCTTGTTTACCACCAGCCTATTCTTGGGTCTTTCATTCATATGCCACTTCCTCCCAGAGGACTCCTCTGACTTTTCCAGACTACTTTATGAACTCCAGAAAAGCATTTCCAGAGAGCCCTGGACCTCCCCTTTCATAGACCATCAACTTTTCTTGGTTTTAGTTGTTTAACTTCTTGCCATCCTAGATGGACAGGAACTAGTCTGTTTCACTCACTTTAAGACAAGCAACTGGTATGCATAATACATATTGTTAAGTGGTTGATTAAGAAACCATCTACCCATTTGTATGCAATTTCTAGAAAATGAAAATCTATAGAGAAAGAAAATAGATAAGCAGTTGCCAAGGGCTGGGAGTGGAAATGGAGAGTGCCTGCATAACAGAGGGATCTCCTTGGTGGATAGAAATGTTGTCAAATTGGATTGGGGTGATAGTTGTACAACTGTAAGTTAACCAAAAATTATTAAGCAGTAGGAACACTTAAAATGAAAGCCATAACAATGGCATGTAAGTTATACCTCAATAAAAAAAACCACATTTTTTTTAGAATACATCTAGGGGTGCCTGGGTGGCTTAGTTGGTTAAGCATCAGGCTCTTGATTTAGACTTAGGTCATGATCTCACAGTTCCTGAGTTTGAGCCCCATGTTAGGCTCTGCACTGACAGTCTGGAGCCTGCTTAGGATGCTCTCTTTCCCTATCACTGCCCCTCCTCCCTCCTCAAAATAAATAAACTTAAAAAAAAAAAAAAGAATGCATCCACTGTCTGCTGGCTCATTGCCAACCAGTTCCAGAGATTTTTTTTCAGATAATGGGAAAGATATCCCCAAATCTGATGTAGCTTAACATTTTCATAAAAACAATGATATCCACACCTCACATTTTACGGTTTCATCCACAACTTTAAATTCTCTGTGGCTAGTATTTTCCTAATTTAGATTCTTCATGGTCTATAATCATCAAGTTTCATGGCAACCGATAAGGAAGCCCAGAATCATATTGCAGTGAGAGGTCCTGTACTGAACATTAAAGAAGAAATCTTTGTCAATTAATTTTCTCAAAGACTAGCACGAGGTGTGCCTGGGTTAGATAAGGCTGGAGAAGTACTCCAGCGTGAGCAGGCCAGAGATAAGAGAATGATTCAGACAGTAGAAGCTGTTTTCTCCGATTTCTGAATTCTTGGTGGGATGTTGCTAAATAGTCATGTGGTTCTCAGGGAGTAGAAGTTCTCTGCTTTCCCTTCTGCAAATTCAGCAAGAACTTGGAGTTCTCTAGCCCAATGTGGGAGAACATATGTGGGAACAGGCAGGCCTTGGGACCCCAGTCATATTCCAGGAGAAGCTGCTTCTTTGCCCTGGTCAGGTCAAATGAGACAGGACAAGGAATGTTTGGGTAAAGGCTGCAGGGACACCTGTGAAGTTATCACATGCCTTGTGCCCCAATGGGAGACCAACCCCTCCTGCTTCCCAGGCCCAAGATCCCTGGAAGGCTCAAAGCTAGAGCTCCAAAATCTCTTGATCTCATGGATCTGGGACCACCTGAGGGTAAATCAGCAAAGCCAGCAGGGAAGAGGACTCTACCATTCCCACCTTGGGCTGTCCCTCACTGGGCATTTGCTCTTTTGATAGGGATTACTTGATGATACTTGATTGCCATGGAGTCTATTCATGTAATTTTATAAGATTTAAGAAACCAGCTTCAGGAGAAAGAATGATTCAAGAGACAGATTATAGGACTAGAACACAGAAGATCTAGATTCAAATTTTGATTCTACAACTAACCAGCTATGTGACTTTGGGGAAATCCCTTTTCCCCTCCGAGCATCTGCTTGTCCATCTGTAAAATGAGGGTTTTGGGTTAGATGAATTTTAAGGTTTTTTTTGACTCTGATAATAGAATAATAATAATTTTAATTTCCTAACCATTTTCCTAATCATAGAACAAGTCAGATTAACAACATTGTTCAAGTTCAAAGTGCTTGGAAACAGAATTACTTGGACTTGCCCAAATCCATCTACTCTACACTGGGCCCTAAACCCAACTACACAGCAGAATGTGAGGAAACTTTTCCTCATTTCCTGGCACTGTTGACATTTCCAAAGGCCACTTGCTGCTATAGAAAAGCCTCTAGATTATTTTCCCCAACACTGTATTTAGAAAACTTTTAAGCATACAGAAAGATTTTGGCAGAATTTTATAGTAAACACCCTTAGACCAATTTTCTACAAGCTCTCACTGCTTACCTTGCCACACATCAAGTCACCTAGCCATACATCCCTCTCTTCCTCCATCCATCTATCTTATTTTTTATGGTATCCTTCGATTTTGATTAATTTTGAGAAAGTTCTCTCCCATCAAATTTCCTCAGTCTTTTCTCTCTGGCCACGTACCATTCAATGATCACAAGAGCCAGTGTAGCAGGTACAATCCCGCCTTATGGATAAAGAATAAGGCTCATGAAGGTAAGCAGTTCGCTCAGTATCACTTAGCTAGGAAGCAAGAGAGTCTATGTCTCTCTCAGGCTAAAGGCTAGACTCTTACTCTTATGTTCTTATGCCCTCTGACACTACTTTTCCAAAAGTAGGCATTATGCCTTCACTTTGACCAAACTTTGTTCATTTCCACTAGGGATTTTTTTCCATAGGCAATTAACATCTTTTACAGCCAAATGAAACACAACAGCAACGATAAAAACACCTCATGGTTTATTCACTGTGCTATGACGACAACTTTAAATATAGTACCTTAGGGAGCACCTGGGTGGCTCAGTGTGGGAAGCCACAGAGGACAAGATGGCGCCCTAGCATTCTGCCAGGTCACGTGATGCCTTTGTCCCTGGGCTGCCGAGTTACAAGATGTTTTGCCCGCTGCTTGTTTCCTGCTCCCCCTAGCCTGTTGTAATGTTCCTTCACGTGCGCTGTTTTGCTCTGAGGCTGCGTTGCACGGGCGCTGCATGTGATCAGCAGCCTTGAGCCAATCCTCTGGGGCCACGTAAGACTTGGGAGGGGCTGAAGAGTGTATATAACCCGCTGGGGATGGGAGAAGGAAGAAGAGAAAGAAGAATAAAGACGGCTCTGCAACGAAGTCCAGTGTCTCGTCCTTCCTTCCCGCTGGCGGGTGTGGGGCACGACAGCTCAGTAGGTTAGGCTGCTGACTCCAGCTCAGGTCATGATCTTGTGGTTCACGGGCTCAAGCCCTGCATCAGGCTCTGTGCTGACAGCTTGGAGCCTGGAGCCTGCTTCGGATTCTGTGTGTCTGTGTGTCTCTCTTTCTGTCCCCCGACTCGGCTCATGCTCCCTTTCCCTCTCTCTCTCAAAACTAAATAAACATTAAATAATATATAAATAAATAAACATAGCATCTTAAAAGAGAATATACAAATTATGTGGCCCTTCTTCTATAGAGCTGAATATTTACAGTTTGACATGTGTTTACGTGTGTTTGTGTACTTGTGTGTATTCCATAATACCTGTTACTTTTACATACCTATGCCTTTGAACTCAGTTTGCAACCTTGGCTGGGTTTTATTTATTTCTTTGTTTTGTTTTGTCCTGCTCTTGAAAGAGTAGGAGAAAAACAGGTTTCATCAGGTGCATATGCGGATGTATCAACACTTGCATGATATGGGCTTGCTCAGATTTTGCTCAGCGTGCCTCTCAAGCCCCAGGCTTCTTACCTTCAACCTGTCAACTTGGCTTAAACAAGTAAACCAATTCCCTGGCCACCCTGATTGAGCAGAGGGGCGTTGTTTATCAGAAATACTTTAGATGACCCCAATGCAGTGGCTATTTGTATTTTGGACTAGTCTTCCCCTCTGCTTTTATTAAAATATGGTGTGTCTGCATTTACAGAAGCCATCATACTTCAAGTCCAGAAGACTTATCCTGAGAGTTCTTAAGTCTTTTGTGCCATGAGCCCCTTCGGTCATCTGGTGAAGCATTGGACCTCTTCTAGAAAAAGTGTTTAAAAATATTTTTAATGTTTTTTAAATTTATTTTTAAGAGAGAGAGCACTAGTGGGGGAGGGGCAGAGAGATAGCAGGGACAGAGGATCCAAAGCAGGCTCTGTGCTGACAGCAGTGAGCCCAAAGCATGGCTGGAACTCACTAATCATGAGATCATGACCTAAGCTGAAGTCCAAAGTTCAACCGACTGAGCCACCCCAGCACCCCTAGAAAAAGTGTTTTTAAATTAATAAAATAAAATGTAAAAGACTATACAGGAAACTAATTTATTAAAATGCAACTGTCAAAATGCTAAAATACTAGCTTGTGATAGAATATGTATGCTTATTAATGTATTATATAACTAGACACAAGGATAATTCTAAAAGTTTTTTTAATGTTTTATTATTTTTGAGACAGAGAGATTCAGAGCATGAGCGGGAAGGGGCAGAGAGAGAGGGAGACACAGAATCGGAAGCAGGTTTCAGGCTCTTAGCTGTCAGCACAGAGCCTGACACAGGGCTCGAACCCATGAACGTGAGATCATGACCTGAGCTGAAGTCGGGGGCTTAACCGACTGAGCCACCCAGTTTCCCCAGGATAATTCTAATAGTTATTATAATTTCCAACTAATGATGAGTGTTAATGTGATTTCAAGAGATCTAACATGTCAAGATATTTAATAATCTGAAATACCATGATTTATACTATTATGTTAATAGGTAATGTAAATACATGAGTTGTCTGTGTGCAGCAAAGTCATAGAAACTGCTAATATTTGATATTTGTTACCCAAGTCATAGTTGAAGAAAATGCTAAATACCAGTATTAGTAAAAGTGAAGTTTTTTTCCCCCAGAGAAGTTTACATATATCCTAAATTCTATGCTGTCATGGGGAATGCTTAGTTTGGAAAAGACATTAGCAATTATGTCTCAGGGGTTCTAAACATAGACAGACTTCACAATAATTTAGTTAATACTGAAGAAATAGAAATTCCTGGGACTTTGGAATGACTTGACTTATTGAACTAGAATCTCTGAAGTAAAATCCATGTATATTTTCATAAATCCCAAAGGTGATTCTGTTGCACAGCCAATCATGGATTTCACTGAATGCTTAGTATTTCCAAGGAATTTCTCCAAGAATTTCTGATATATATGCCTTTTCCACCCTCAGCTCTCATGGACATGGTACTTTGAATGATTTATCTCAGTGTATGAGTTAAGTAGTCATTAGTTCCTTCTCCTGTAAAAAAGGTACTTAAGGTGTAATTTACATACAGTAATATTCACACTTTTTAGTATATCGGATAATCATACAACAAGTATCAAGACATGGAACAGTTACATCACCCCTAAAACTTCCCTGTGTTTCTCTGTAGACAGCACTTCCCCCTCTCTTCTGTCCCTGCCAAGAGCTGATGTGTCTTCTGTCCTAGCTGTCTTTTCCAGATCGTCCTATAAATGATTCATACAGGCCACTGAATCTGGGTTCTTATATATATCATAATGGATTTGGGGTTCATGCATGTTGTTTGTGTATCAGTAGTTCATTCCCTTTTACTACTAAATAATACCTATTCCATGGGATTGATGCACCAAGTTTGTTTATCCACTCACCACTTAAGGACATTTAGATAGTCCCCATAAGTTCTGTCAAGTATGACTAAAGCTGCTACCATACTTTCAGATTTTATATGAACGTAAGTTTTGTTTCACTTGGGTACATACCCAGGATTGGAGTTAAATGTAAGTGTACATTTAACTATATAAGAACCTGCCAAATTACTTTCCAAAGTGGCTGTACCATTTTGCATTCACACACACACGTGCACACATGTACCAAACATGTTCATAACAAAATGAGAAGGAATACTCATGGGAATCACAGTCTTTATCTCTGTGACTGGTCGTGTGGTCATAGCTGGTATTTTTTACTATGTACTTCCATTATCGACTCTATTTCCTTGCTCTTCAGCAAGCACCACAGCTGGTCATGCTTCTGAGAACACAAAGAATAAATGAGGGTAAACATTACTGAGAGGATTATTTAAGATGGAGGATGTTGAGAAAGTGCATGCCTTCTGTGTCAAATTCTCAGAACTGTTGCAAACAATTCTGTTAAAATTCAGTTAACAGGTGAGGGCTCTGGAGAAGTTGAGCAATTTGACTGAGATTCCAGAACCTACATGGTTAGAACTCCTTCCAGGGTGACTTTCAAGGCTATATGGATGTTAGCCAAGTGGTTTGGTGCAAGTCATGCAATCTCTCAGAATGTGTGTTTGTGATGTCATGGGGAGATAGTAAGACCTGCCTTGCAGGTGAGTCATGCAGATTAGATATAATACATGCTTAGTACAGAATCCACGTTGCAACAAAGTCTACAATGTCCTCTTCCTATTGCTCTCATTTACTATACACAAGCTCTTCTTTCTAGTGCCTCAATGAGATTAACAATGAAAGAGGGACTCAGCAAGGACACTGGGAGGCCATGGGGTTATAGCCACGACAAAGGACCCTGAGAACGCTTCTTAGTTTGGTCCAGGTCTGTGGAGCTAATGGAAGACAGAACTCCCTGGGCGGTGGCCATGTGGGGGTGATCCATGCCATGAAACTAGACTGGGCGTGTTTATGGTCTGGAAAATGGAGAGCCTCAACTGACCCATACAGCACATTATTCCTGGACCCCTTTGCGATTCCCAGGAGAAAACTGAGCTCAGTCCTATAGGAACATAATAGCCATCACATGGACCTCTTACAGAGTGCCAGTGCCAGCATTAGGCCACACATCTCATTTCATCCTCACTGCAACCCCAAGAAGTAAGGATTCTTTTGTCTATTTCATAGAGGAGGATATACACCTAAATCTACTTGAGTCCTAAGCCCATGATCTTATAATATGGTACTTTTTAGAAAAGATTGCTGGTAAAAAACAGACAGAGGGAGAGGGGGAGGGAGAGAGAGAGAGAGAGATGGGGGTAGGGATCAATTCAATATACTGTCAGCAAAAGAGGAAATATTATTATGAAAGTAGTATTTTACAGGTTTCCTGAGTAAGGAACCAGAACTGGAAACTAGAAAGCTGTGCATGTGGGTGCATGTTCCCACTGCACCCCACCCCCCACCCCACTCCCACTCTTATTCCCCAAACCCCACACCCACCATCTTTTGCCTCAGTCTTTTTTTCTCTCTGAGGAGCACCTCCGGCCACTTCTTCAGCCCTGTGTGGAATTAGCCGCTCCACAGTTCTGAGGTTATAGGCTACTGGTCCATCCCCTCATGGAGATTTCTCTTCAAGTTACCAGGAGAAAAATCTCTTGAGTATGTATGTATGTATGTACATATGTATATATGTACTTATGATGCAGCTGTGAAATCTGAGAGGTGTGAAATTTGAGCAGGGCCACAGAAATTCCCGAGTCCAGCCTACTCCTATGTGGGAGTCTCGTATATCCCCGCAATGTGCTCATCTGTCTGTTTGGACACCTCCAGGACAGCCAGCTTAATTGTGGGAGTCCTGGCTGTTCAAATATCCTCCTTTATGCTGCTCTTGTCTCTATTAATTCTCCTTCAAGGGAGAGGGGACCAAACCTGAGGGAATAGTCCTGGGAGGCGCCTCAGCCCCATGGTTTCCCAGTTCCTCCCACCCCAGCCCATGGGCCACAAGCTCTGGCCATCAATGTTCCTTTGAAACAGGCACCTGACCACACCAGGTGAGACTGACACCCTCCAGCTCCAACCTCTGGGAAAGATTTCCCTACTGTTCTTCAGCCCGGCACATGGTGGCTGGTGTTCAGGGGGACATACTGCTCCAGGGGAAGACCCATTGTGAGATGCTCAGGGGCCAGTGGCAATGTTGAGGGAGAAGGTGGTAGTGGAGACTCTTCTGCTCCTGAGGACTCACAGGGAGGTAGGGGCTCCAGGAAGGCCCAGTCAAGAGGGGAGGTGCAGAATGCAACCCCGACCATGGCCAGCTCAGTCACAGGCTCTGGCTGCAATTTTTCTGAAGGTGTGGCCAGGGCTGAGGGTGGAGGGGAAATTGTGGAGAGGGGATTCTTTGAGGGGGTTGAGGGCTCTGAGATGGAGGGGGCTTAGTGAGGGGAATGAGGGTTCAATGAGGGAGGGAGCTCATTTGTGAAGGGTCTATCAGTGGTGATGGTGGGGGAGGTGGGGGAAACTAGTGAGAAGACCGGGTCTTAGGATGATTGATGAGTGATGACAGAGAACTACAGGCCTTTCTTTTTCCCACTTTGGGGAGGTGGGGAGGACTCTGTGTTATGGCCTGGGAATTTTTCCATCCTACCTCCACTCCCTCCACCTACAATCCTCTGCGTGTGTTGTGGCTCACAGTGGGAAAAGTGTGAACTCGAGGGACAGAGAGGATGGGCTCTGCACAGACATCAAGGACAGTGGTGGGAGGACAGGTGAGGTGGTGTCAGGACAGAGTCAAAGACACTACTCCACCCAGAGCTTAGTCTCATACCCCAGAACCAGCTGGCCCAGGGCCTTTCTTTTGACACTCCCAGGAAAAGAACCTTATTGGACCAGCTTGAGTCAGGTGTCTTCCAAAGTTCATACTGGTTGAGGACCAAGAGGGGCAAGGTGAGCAGGAACTTCTGTGCACCTCTGTGCACCTCTGAGCAAGAAGAAAGGGGACTGACTCTCAGGATGGAATAAACACAAGAAAGGGTGTCCTCCATGGCTGTACTACTTTCCCATAAGATGTCCAAGCACTTATTCATTTCAGGTAACTCAAACCAAGCATGGCCTGTATTAACTGAAGAATGTGTAATGAAGATGTTAGATCCCTAGAGACATTGAGTTAGGTAGAGAAACTAGTAAATCTAGAATGTAGAATGGCCAATTGGAGTGCATTGGGCCATCTGCCTGGTGGAGGCTGTAAACATTTTCTGGATTCTACTGCAGTGCTGTCTGATAGGGAGGAGGGAAGGCAAGCCACCTATGTAATTGCAAACATTCTAGCAGCCACATATTTTCTTTTTTTTCTAATTTATTTTTGAGAGAGAGAACGCACATGGGGTGGGAAGAGGCAGAGAGGGGGAGAAAGTGAATCCCAAGCAGGCTTTGTGCTGTCAGCACTTAGCCAGATGCAGGGCTCCAACTGAACTCACATGCCAGGAGGTCATGACCTGAGTCCTTAGCCAAAATCATAAGTCAGACACTTAAGCGACTGAGTCACCCAAGCGCCCACAGGCAGCCACATAGTTTAAAAAGCAGAAGTAAAAAAGCAAAATTCGTGTTAATAATACATTTTATTTAACTTAATGTCTAAAATATTATCGTTTCAACATGTAATCAATAATACTATTGAGATGTTTTACATTTTTTTTCTAAGGATTCAAAACCTGATATGTATTTTACATTTGGAGCAGATCTCAATTTAGATGCAATATTTTCATTGGACACACCTGCATTTAGAGTTCCTAAAACATACATTGCACTGCCAGAGTCCAGCTCCAACAGGTCCAGGGTTCCCTGAAAGGATGGACGGTGTCGGCAAAAGGGAGTGAGAGAGCCTTAAGTTTCTTTCTGATCACCAGGCAGGCATCTCTGCTCTGTTGGTTTTTGTGTCTTTATTTATAGGTTAAGTGATAACAGGACATCAGCAGGTGGAACTTTTACAACGAGCAAATCTCTGTGATAGGAGGCTTTGAAAAGTGTACAGATACAAGTTTTACAGAGGCATTCTGGCAAAACAATCCTAATTACAGTGAACTAGTAAATTCTACACCTACGAGGAAAACAGTATGTTCTACGTGAAAAGCAGATAACATATACATTTGTTTGAACTGGTAGTGAATCTCACAACTAAGAAGACAACAGATGCTCTCAGTGAAAAGCAGATAACATGCACATTTGTTTATATCAATAATGCTAAGATTAAGTCATAGGTTGAGTGATATATAGATAGGCTAGGAATCATCCTGTCTGGCTTCCAAGAGGAAGAATGTATTTGGACTGCTTAGTAGATTGCTTGTGTGAACCCTTTTGTTTGATGCTGAGGGTGCAAATACCATAGGGGCCCTAAATGTGTCAGCCTTCATATATGGGTTTATGTTTTAGTTACTCTCACCCATCCTCATTATCCATCCTCATTATGGATGTCAGTGTAAGGGAAGGTATTTGTGGCTCCAATTAGCAAAGGTATATGTAGCAACTTACGTCCCGTCCTTGTCTGTTTATCTCTAAGTGAGGCTCTTCTTCTCCGGGCCAGAGTTAATTGTAACTCTTGTGTTTTTAGCCTCCCTTATAACTTATGTCTTGGATCTGGAAAGCTCATTAGAAGAACCTTTTGGCAAACATCTACAGCGCTTTGATCTAAAATCTCTTATGTAGGGGCAGGAATATGCTTTTTCTTATGGGGTAACTGTGTGGGGAACATCGGTCTGATTTGGAATGCTGTGAGGCCTAATTAATGACAATAGACTTATTTTCAACATGAGCAGTAGTAGCAGAAGGAGATACCAGTTTTGCTTCTCATGGCAGGAGCTGTGCAAACATCTGCCATTTCCTTGCCATGACTGTGTCACCCAGACAGGCCAATGTGGCTCCCAGCAACGCACAGATAGAGGGGTAATCCCATGGTCCACTCTTTATGCTACCTCTTATTTCTTATATGGGATGAAATTAATTCTTTTCAGGCTCTCCAGTTATTGCTAAGTTGGTCTATCACCCAGACTGTTTTTTTTAGGTAGAAGCAATCATTGGTAAAAATGACCAAGCTGAAATTGTGAGACTCTACTCTACAAAAGAAAAAAAAATAGCCGAAAACTGGGAGCTACATCTGTTCACCTCTTTGGTTGGTTTACATAAGAACAAGAACAAATACATTTTTTCCCCCAGAGATTGATTCAACTGAGTAGGTTGGATATTTCTGACATTTTATTGCTACTTTTTTTTTTTTTTGAGACAATCAAATTTCCTTAGGGAGAGCTCTTTTTTGCCCCCTGTAATTCTATAATCACATATAAGGGGTCAAGGGATGCTGACAGTGCAAAGGACTGGTGGCCAAATGCAAGCAGCTAATGCTTGTCCCTTTGTCTCTTTCTGGCAATATGTGTAGATAGCAGGATCAGGAGGCAGCAGCTCCTGTAGGGAACACCCAGCAAGGTTTGGGATTGAAAGACAGGTCATGAGCCACCGGTAGAAGGCCGGTCTTCAGAAAGGTCTTACAGAGTGGTCTCTAGAATCAGGTAAAGACAGCACAGATCTAATCACTCCTACTCTGGTGCCAGGGAAGGTTACTCCCACAGAAAACATGGGTGCCAGAGCCGCCAACACTGTCCTCACACTCTCCTCTCCTTGGAATTGCTCAGCCTGGCAGGGCCTCGCATTTTTTTAATCTTTTTCTTATTAGTGTTTTGATTCGAGGAGGGAAGAGACAGCTCCAGCTCCCTTTTCTTGGCATCCCAGTCTTCATCCCTCTCATCCAGAGGCAGCCCCTTCTGCCTGGCAGTGCGGCGGTGGTCCCTGCACTCAGGCTCAGCCCTGGAGAGGGGCAAGATGGCAGCTCTCAGTACCTGCATGGGAGAGGCTATGCAGGCAAGATGGCGTCTCTCAGTCCCTGGATGGGAGGGCCTGTGCTGGAGTCAGTATGGGCGTCTCTTCCTGCCCTCTGCGGGCAACCTGGCCACTTCAGTAGGCCGGGTGGGAAGGAAGGAGGCCAAGGTAAAGTATCTCTAAGTGTACTCTTAGGGACCTCAGACACTAAAGAAGCTACTGAGGTGGAGAAAAATGGCTGGCCTGGAGTGGGAAGCTCACAGAAGCAAGGATGGGTGCTGCGCGTGAAGGCACTGCTAATGCTGAAGTGCTCACATTTACAGAGCTACCAGCATCTTACTAGGCGCTGTTTTCCTTCGTTTCTTTTTCACTTGTATTTTTTTAAATTATAAAACCATGTCTGTTTGTTGTATAAGATTTTATATTTTTATTAAAAATTTTTAAAATATTATTTATTTATTTTTGAGAGATTGAGACAGAGCGCATGCGGGCGAGGGACGGATGGAAAGAGAGATGTAGGATCCATAGCAGGCTCCAAGTTCAGCTGTCAGCACAGAGCCCCACGCAGGGATCCAACCCAAAACTGAGAGATCATGACCTGAGCCAAAGCTGGTGCCTAACCAACTGAGGCACTAGGACACCCCTGTTGTATAAGAATTTAAAACATGGAAACATTTGAAAAAGAAGTAAAAGTATTCAAAAGCACATATGTATTATATGTATGGAAGGATTTGTAAAAAGAATACTTACATGATATGCAGATAGGGGATAGATACAGCACAAAAGAATGGATAAGAGAGAAATAGGTGAGTAGGTCTTCATACACACACACATGGATGAAGGAAAGCACACAACAGTATGGTTTGAAGTAGTTCCAGTACAAAGCTTTATAAAAACACAGTTCAGTAAGAAGATAGCAAACCTGCTTGTCTCCTTAACAAGAAGTGACTACTCCATACTTAAACTACATAGCCTCCTTCCTCTGCCCTGCTTTTATTTAAGCTTCCCTACTTTCTATCCCATAGTAGTGCTATTATTTAAACAAGTGTCTCCTCTCTCACACAGGGAACTTAATGTCCAGCACTGTATCTGATTTTACTGTAAATCCTTTTTGGTATCTAGTTCAAAGCCATGGTCATGGTAGGGCTCCAAAATATTTGTTGAATGAGAGAGATTTACTACTTACAGGAAACTGAATCAAAAGTTGAATTGTTTCATTAGGACCCCCTAGGATATTCAGAAAGTTGTCAAATATTGTCTAGGCTTCTGAAATTCCCTAATATCCTTTCTTTTCATTATCCTATCCCGGGAGTGCACCTGCTCACAACATGAGGCGTTAAGAAACTTCTCGGTTATCTCCTTACTTATAGTCTAAGGGCCTCCAATCCTAGTTGCACCCCACCACTGCTCTCTCTTCCCTTACAGAAGAAGCTTCGTTGGAGCATCTGTTTCATCTTGTTCACACTCATCTGCTTGCCCATCCCACAATGCTCACCCACCCACCCAGCCTTATTCTCCACTTCTCTCTAGCATGAATGGTGTACTCAGCCAGGCCACTCACTCACCTCCACCTCCTCACACATACACACAACGGCTGCGCACTTTCAACTTCATGCCCTTCTCTCCAAATCAACAATTTTTCTCCCTCCTCCATGAGTCAGGCCTTCATTATCTTTCAAGATCCAAATTAATTTCCTCTTAACCAGGATTCCTTCTCTCTGAACCCTCTTAACCGTCTAAAAGGGAAGTTTCTAATGCAAGATGATAATAACCAAACATGACTTACATGTGATGTGGCTGATCTTTGCTGTTTTTGCCTGCTCAGCCCTGCCTGCCAACCTTTCCTGATAATAGCACCTGTGCCCCCCAAGCTTTTTGGAGGAACCACCCATCCACCACTTCAGTTATGCTGGAGTCATGTATCATGCTTATCCACCCACTGGTCACTAGGGAGGGAATCAGATTATGCAAAGAGGTTCAGCAGAGGACAGCCAAGGATAAAATCCTGAAGAATTCCAGCATCTAAAAGGCATGCAAGAGTAAGAGCTCAAGAAAATCATGAGAAGAAATGGTCAGATAGGTAAAAGGAGAAATAGAAGACAGTAACATCAGAGAAGAGAAAAAATTATCCAAGGAGACATGCCAAAAGTGAACAGCAGTCAAATACCAAATTAAGAAGAGGTAAGATGAGAAGTGATAAGAGATCACTGATTTAGCAACAGGGACCTCCCTGAAGAGCACTGATTCAGTACCAGTGCAAAGGTGGGTGAGGAAGTAGGGCCGGTTACATACATGAACATTCAAGTAGCACAGAAATGCAGGAAGAGAAAATAAACAGCAGACAGTAGAAGGACCTCTAACTGTGTGTTTGTTCAGTAAGATCTATTTGAACATGTTCAAAGGCCAATGAGGACTGAGGGAAGGAATAGAAAAAAAGCTAAAAATGAAGAAGAGAGAATAAAAGATGCAACAGAGAATATGGGAACGATGATCTTGTAGGAGGTATAAGGTTTGGGTCAGGGCCTATATGAAAGGATAACGCCTCTCCCAGAAGAATAGACAGGAAGGTAAGAAGGAACAAATGTAGGTCTATGTACCATATGTAGGTGTAAGAGGTTGAAATACGTATGCTCTTGGCTTCAATCTTCTCTGTGAAGGAGAAAGCCTACTCTCTGAGGAGTAGGTGGAGGTATGATGGGGACCTGAGTTGTCAAGGAAGGAGCAGGACAAGAGATAGTCAAACTGTTCTGAGAGCTCAGCTGGAGACAGAAATCCCAGAATTTCTGATGAGGTCTTGTGTGCTTCTCCGTGGGCTTTTCTCCACCAAGCACAGGAATGGAGAAGACAGACACTGACTCAATGGAGGGAATTCTGGGTCAAATGGTACAGAAGGCCAAATGATTAGAAACCTAAGAATTATGGGAACAGAGTGGAAGAAATGGTGTATCATGGTGTCCAGATAAGCAGACAGATGGAAGATTGTGGAACCTTCAGGCAGGTGATAGATCGGGGTGGGGCGTGGGGAGGAGGGAGAAAAAATTGAATGAGAAGAGGTCTGGATGCACTTAAATCCCTGGGGGGGTGAACCAGGGACTGGCAAAATGAAGAGAGGGAACTATGGTTGGATAGTGATATGTTAGAGTTTTTAAAAATTCAGAGGATGGAGCTGCAGATGCTGAGGTCCAAAATGGATGAAGGTCACTGAAGGTAGGGGGTGACGCAGGATTGGGTAGAATCAAGTTCAAGTCAGGACTTAAGGTTCTGCTTCTTTACCCCCCAAATCACCTTACTTATGATTTTGAATATTTTTTAATCTTTTTACTTTATTTATTTGTTTGTTTATTTTTGAGAGAGAGAAAGAGAGACAGAGCACAAATGTGTGTATATGTGGGGTAGGGCAGAGAGTAGGGAGGGAGAGAGAGAGAGAGAGACAGACTCCCAAGCAGGCTCCATGCTCAGCACAGAACCCAACACAGGGCTTGATCCCACAATCCTGGGATTGTGACCTGAGCCAAAATCAAGAGCCAGGCGCTTAACCGACTGAGCCACCCAGGCAGTCCTTGAATATTTTTTAATGTGGAACACCTTCTTAAGAGAAAGTCTCTTTCATTACTTCTACAGATATCTAACCTCATTGTAAGCAATGATTTTACTTTGCAGAGGATAACTTTATTTTCAAGTTCTTAGAAGGGCATTTCACGGTCATCCCCCCATCCCACCATGAACTGCCCTGCCCTGCCCTAGAGACAGATTTGCTCTGAATCTTATTTTTGTTACTGCCTCTTATATGAATTATTTATTAACCCAACCAGATCATAAATTCTTAAGTTTTATTTCCAACCCTCCCATACTCCCAATTACTGTCACGTATGTAATTGATACTTAATTCTTTAAAAAAATTTTTTTTATGTCTTTATTTTATTTTGAGAGACAGAGACAGAGAGGGAGCAGGGAGGGGCAGAAAGAGGGAGACACAGAATTTGAAGCAGGTTCCAGGCTCTGAGCTGTCAGCACAGAGCCTGACGCAAACTCAAATCCTTGGACTGTGAAATATAACCTGAGCCAAAGTCGGACACTTAACTGACTGAGCCACCCAGGCACCCCAATGGATACTTAATTCTATTTGAATGCATGGGTGAGAGAAAAGATTCACAAATGCTAGAAAAGTCCTTATCTTTGGGGAGTACGAGAATAGATAGAAGGGACCTTACAGCAGATAGCCTAATTCACCAAGTTCATTTTTAATGAGAAAACTGAGCCAGCAAGGTGACTTAACTTGCCCAAGGCCACAGGGCTAGTATGAATACCTTTCAGAGACCTGAAGGAGCCCCATGAATCTTGTACTATGTCCCATTTTCAAACTTGGTGTCTCACCTCTCTTATCTGAAATAATTTGTGTATAATCTAAAATAGTAATTATAATAATTATATATTGCTGTTAACATTAGTATAGGTATGTATCATTAAAATAGTTACAATTTTGGTACAATATAAAAACAATAGATTTCACATAATCTAAAGCAATATAGCTTCCACCCAAACTAGTCATTTCTGAAAAATTAATAAAAACAACCCAAACAACAGTCAGCTGTATTTGCTTATTCATTTCCATGACCCTGAGACCACTGAGTTGGCAAATATCTTGACCACAGGCTCTGCCATTTCTCTAGCTGGAAATAAATGAAACTCACTTCTCCAGAAACGCCACACAGGCGGTCTGCCCGTAGATCTGTGCTATCCTCTTTGGCGTGTCTCCAAAGAAGTCGGGGGCGTCGATGGCGGCGTGCAACGCATGGAGAATTCTGAGCACATTCACATGGCCTGACTCGGCTGCAAAATGAGCTGGGGTCCAGCCCACATCAGTTACCAGGCAGGGCCTGGCTCCATATTCGAGAAGGAGCTGCATCACCTCCATATGCCCTTCGATGTAACAGGAAGAAAGAGGAGGAGGTTAAGATTAAAATGTCTCTGCCTTCACTGAGGCCAAAACTAGCCTAGGGAGTACAAAAGAAAGGACGACATTTGCCTGGAGGCACCTCCCGTTTTCTAGTGTCATCTTCACGCCCACCTGCTCCCCTTCCCAGTCTTCTTACCAGAGACTCGGTTCACCACCTTACCTCATGAACCTTGCTCCCACAGAGGCCTGGGTCCTCCAAGTATTACCTCTACTCCGCCCTTCAGGGCTTTCCCTCCCCAGCCCCCTCCATTCTTAGGAATCTGCTTTCCCTCCTAAATCACTGTATGCATGCTGTAGGGCACTTGTCAGGCTCACTGTTTTTGGCAGTCTCAACGGTGACTCAAAAACAAATATTTAGGGGCGCCTCAGTGGCTCAGTCCGTTGAGCATCCAACTTTGGCTCAGGTCATGATCTCATGGTTTGTGGGTTCGAGCCCAGCATCGGGCTCTGTGCTGACTGCTAGCTCAGAGCCTAGAGCCTGCTTCAGTCTCTTTCTGTCTCTGCCCCTCCCTTGTTCACTCTCTGTCTCTCAAAAACAAATAAATGTAAAAAAAATAAGATTTAAAAAACATTTTGCAACAACACGGATGGACCTTGAGGGCATTACACTAAGTGAAGTCAGATAGAGAAAGAGAAATACCGTATGATCTCACTTGTATGTGGGATCTAAAACAACAACAGCAATAACAACAACAACAGCAAAAACCAGGCACACACAAGAAACACGCCCATATCATCGGCACCGTGAACAAATTGGTGGTTGCCAGAGGTGGGGGGTAAGGGGTTGGAAAAATGAGAAAAGACTGGCAAAAGGTACAGTTCTAAATTAGTCCTGAGGATGTAATGCACCACAGGGTGACTATAGCTAATAAAACTGTTGCGCATATTTGAAAGCTGCCAAGAGAGTAGATCCTAAAAGATACCACAAGAAAACTTTTTGGTAACTACAAGTGGTGACAGATTTTAACTTCATTTACTGTGGTGGCCATTTCACAATACATACAAAACTTTACTTGCTGTGTTGTACATATGAAACTTATACAATGCTGTATGTCAATTAGACCTCAATATAACTGTCCCACTGACTTTACGGTTAGCACAGATTAAGAGCACAGGTTTTTGGGGAAGATAGATGTGGGCTCATTCCTGCCGGTGAGTAACAGCTGCTAACTACGGCATCCCAGACAAGAAACAAAGGTCTGAAGTTCAGTTTCCTCATTTGTAAATTAAAAATATTATCACTTCCCTCCTCACTGAATTCTCGTGAAGTACAAATGAAATCACAGACATAACATAAAACATAGTGCCCAGGATACAGCAAGTGTTCACTAAAAGGTGCTTCAGTATAGCTACCATCTCTTTGTACTTAAACTTCTGCAAAGTTCTACCAAATGATTTGTCTGCGTCCTCTAGTCTTGCTTCCTACCCATCCATTCGCCATACAGAAGTCATAACAAAATTTTAAAAAGCAAAATTGAGTATAATACTCTCTTACTTGACATTCTTCAATGGTGTCTGATTGCTGAAGGCCTTGACAAGCCCACTGGCTGAGTTTTTAGCACTATCCTCCTTGAATTCTGTAACTGAGCCATGTGAGGCATGCAGGACGCAGCAATGACCAAGACAGAGTCCCTGTCCAGCAACAAAGAGTCCCTGTCCAACAAGAAAGGAATTCTTTCTTGTTGGAGGTCAGGAGGTCAGAAGACTAATATCGAAACAAATTATGAGCTAAGCACTGTACACTCATTATCTTAGTGAATCCTCACCACAAGATTCCAAGGTAGCACCAATGTTCCCATTATGTAGATGAATAAATTAAGGTCCAGAGACATTAAATAATTGGCTTAAAGTACTACAACCAGTACGCGGTGGTGCCAGGGTTAAAGTGTTCCATTTGTCTCTCAAGAAATGTTCTTTCTACTAGCCCACACAGACTAGTAAGTTCACAAATGATGGATTCTACCCAGGCACTTCCCACTCACCTTTGATTGCAGCCCAGTGAAGTGGAGTTCGGTCATTCCAGTCCATGTCCTTGTAGTTTGGGTCACAGAGACCTTTCTTCAAAATCTTTTTCACTAAACTGTAATCGCCTGCAGCCACGGCTTGGTGGAGCTTTGTCATCTCTGACATTTTGGTCAATTCCATGACTAAAATAACTGGGAAAAACATGCCACTTAGGAAGTCCTCTACAACTCTTTGTTCTCAGTAAGTGATTCCACAGGATTATCATTTACTTTCCTGCTCACCTCACAAATGTGCATGTGTGTGCTCTGCTGAGGGTGTCTTTGGATCTCAGCCGCTGTGGTTAGTACATGCCGGTCCACTACCTAAGAACTATCAATGGCTCCCCTCTGCCTGCAGGAATATAGACTTACCTCATGGGTTGGCATTTTCTATTTGGCCTCAAACCACTTTCCAGTGCTATTTCCAGTTCCTGTTCCAAAGTGCTGGTAGTGTGATTCCAAATGAGTTGTATGATTCTGTGCCTTACCTTTCTCGTCTATAACATGGATATAACTTGCCAGAGTTGCTGGGAGGGCATGATGACAATCCATGTGAAAGGTTTACTGACTGGATACAGAGCAGGTACTCCATAGAAATTGAATGCTATTGGCACACCCGTTCAGATGGACAAGATATAAACATGCAAATAACATGGCTACAAGTTATTTACAACATGAATATATAAACCCAACAGTGCTCAAACTATAGTTTCCAGATGCTTAGGAATCTCTAGGACTCTTTCAGGGGCTTCATGAGGTCAAAACTATTTTCATTATAATATGAAAATGTCATTGGCCTTGACCACTGTGCTGACATTTGCGCTGATGGTTGAAAAGCAATGCTCTAGAAAACTACAGGTGTCTTAGCACGAAGCAAGGTGGTGGCAGTGACACCAAACTAGACTAGCAGTCATGGTGTTCTTCACCATCACACACATGGGAAAAAAAAAAAAAAAGCTAGTTTCAATAAAGAAACTACGCGGCACACCTAGGTGGCTCAGTCAGTTAAGCCTCCGACTCTGACTTTAGTTTAGGTCATAATCTCACCATTTGTGGGTTTGAGTCCTGCATTGGACTCTGTGCCAACAGCTCAGAGCCAGGAGACTGCTTCAAATTCTGTCTCTCCCTCTCTCTGTGCCCCTCCCCTGCTCACACTTTATCTCTCTGTCTCTAAAAAATAAATAAATATTTAAAAAAATAATCTACAGTAGTAAGAATTATAAATGTTGACCCTTAATTCCATAACTTAATAAAAGTGATTTTAAAATATTCTGTAACAAAATTTGTCAACATTTGGAAAGTCTGAACAACCCTATGAACTGATATTTTCAAAATGACAAGTGTATGATGTTACAAAATCATGCATGGGTAAAGAGTTCCATTAAAGATAGACCTATGGATTTTAGTGAGACAGAGAATGAAAAGTGCACTGACATTGTTTCAGATTCCAAGTCACCTAAAAAAGCACTACCATGTGTCAGTTTTGGTATAGTATCAAAGAATATTGGCAGTTATCTGAAAAGGCTACAAAATACTCTTCCCTTTTCCAATTATATATATATATATATATATGGAACCAGATTTTCTGTGTATATTTCAGCCAAAACAACAAACTTGAATGCAGAAGATCTAAGAACTTACCTGTCTTCTATTAAGCCACATATTTAGGGATTCGACTACATACACACATAAATACATAAATAAACAATGTTACTCTTTTCATTTCTTTTGCTTTAGAAAATGTAATTATTTTTCATAAAAATATTATTGATGTTATTGCATATTAGGCTTGTTATGATTTTTGTAACTTAATAAACATTTAAATTTTTTCTCAGTTTTAATTTCTAAAAAGATAAATAATAAGGTAAAGGAGTCCTGAGACCAACAAGTTTGAGGATTATGGATATAAACAAATAAGGGGTTGGGACAGAATTTTTTAAAATTTTATTTATTTTTGAGAGAGAGAGAGGCACGCCGGAAGTGGGGGAGGGGCAGAGGGAGAGGGAGACACAGAATCCGAAGCAGCCTCCAGGCTCTGAGCTGTCAGGTAACCAATTGAACTACTCAGGCACCCCAGTGATTGGGATAGAATTAAAGAATGAGGAGAGTCCCTTGCGGTGGGGCCAGCGAGAATGTCTCTTCGATCCTAACATTTCAGTTGAGATCTCAAGAAGAGTTTGGAGTCAGTCAGACACATTTTGGCCCAGTAGCAGCAGCACGTAGGAATTTATTAGAGATGTGAATTATTGAGACTCATATCAGACCTACTAATGTAGACTGAAATATGAGAACAGCCCTACAGGGAGAAAGACGTGCATAACATTATTAACATGCAACGTTCTAAACGTTATAATGGCAATGATCTTCTGGGGACAGAAGGAAGGGACCATTCTTCAGGACCAGGAAGTGAAAGGGACTTTTTTTCTGAAAGTGACCTAAGTCACATCCCAAAAAGATGAATAAGAGTCTTCTTGGGCATGGCAGTGGTGGAAGATCCAACTCGGACAGCCATGCAGCTGGGGTGGGGAAGAAGACACATTCAAGTGGCTCCAGCTTTGATGTATAGACCAAGGACCCACAAATGTTTCCTATAAGGGACTGGATAGGAACTATTTTAGCCTTTGTAGGCCAAGAAGCAAAAATCAAGACTATTATTTAACATTGCGAAACTATTATGTAACAAGAGTAGTAGAACTCCTGCCAGGGGCGGCCATCTTGGAATAGGAAGGATTGGTAGGAGTGGTGGGTGAGCATGTTTTGTGCTTAGTACCTCAGGATAAAAAGCAACTCCCGGGGCGGAGGGATCTGGCTGGAAGGATGGTCACTTTTCCTGTACCCCAGTGATGACCACATCCCAGCATGCCCTCTCTCCTCTCCAAGAGCCCAACCATTTGAAGTTGACAGCTCGTGGGAGACAAGGTAACTTGACTGGATTACTTCTACTGCTCAATGCCCAGAAATTGCCTACAGCAGAGTCTCCAAAATGTAGGTGCTGACGATCAGGGTCCTGGGCAGAGACTAGGCATAGCAGTGAGCTCAGGAGACAAGTGCTAAGAGTAGACAAGGTAGCAGTTGTCTCTCCAAAGCTCACCGTGCTTGCCCACTGAGAGCCACCATCATAAGTGGTGACCACGTGCCTAAAAAAATGGAATGAGCCACCATTGGCCTGTAGACCATAGTTTACCAACCTCTGGTCCCTATAAAGCATCTGAGATCTTGTTAAAATTCAGATTCTGATGCAGTAGGTCTAGAGGAGACCTTTGCGCCTGCCTTTGTAACAAGTCATCACAACAACTTCCAGTTCACAGACCACACCGAGTAGCAGTATCTCTCTGGCTACAGGCAGAGGAGAGAGCTAAAGTAAGGGAGAAGCAGTAAGGATGCAGCTGTTGTTCTTTGTTGAGGGACTGCGTGACAATTACTGGTGAGTTTTAAAAAATAGATGCCCGGGCCTCAGCCTGAAGTGCTTTAGAATCATTAGATGTGTCAGGCAAGGACATGCCTTTTTGCATGAAGTGAGCACTCAGTGTATGTTAGGTAAGAGAAGATGGCATGGGATGTGTTTTATCTTGTTGGCTTGTTTGGTTTAGTAAAAAACCCTTTTCTGGAGCATTTGATCAATGACTGTCGGGGACTGCCACGTTTCTGTCTGCCTCAAGGCAAGGATTATTCACTCAGCTGAGTGAGCAGTAAACAAGATTTGCATCTGGAAGTTGGCCACATTCATGCTGAGATAGACCAGAAGGCCTAGATGCATAAGATCAATACCATTCAGTGTTAATTCTCCGCCTCCCAGCCTTGCTGAAGGCAGATTGGGGCGTTTCTTTTACCTGGTATTCAGACGTATGTCAAATACTTTGATCTCTCCGCCCTGAGATGGTATATATACAGCCCTCTTAATAAACTCGCTCTTTTTCTCTCCGCACAACCAGAAACCATGAGTGTTGTATTTATTTCCATACGCCCCCCTTTTCCCTTCTCTCTTATCTTCCCTCAGGAAAAGAACCCTAGCCGTCTCTCCCGCACAGGCCAGAGCGGCCAGGGAGGGTCACGGCAAATGACAAAATCAGTAAACAGAAGTACTAGAGGATTTCTAATCTGCAGGCGTCCCCAAAAGCCAAACCATTTCTAGAGTCAGTGTCTGGAAGCCCCGGCTTACATTGCACACAAACCTTTAAGCAGGTTTAGCCTTAAATCAACCCCATTAGTTTCACATTTGTATCCACACTAAGGAAATTCCACAACTTCCCACAGATAAGTTGCAACTCAAGTAGAAGTTTCCAACAAGTAATTACATTTATTTGCAGAGAAACTGATAAACTCCTAAAACTTCAGATGGAAATGCAAAAGACTCAGATGAGGCAAAACAATCTTGCCAAAAAACAAAGTAGGAAGACTCAAACTTCCCCATTTCTAAAATTACTATAAACCTACAATAACCAAAAAGTGTGATGCAAAGTACATTGCGTGGGGTAAAGATAAATTTAGAGGGAGAAAGGGGCCAGAGTTGAGAGTCCAGGAATAAACGCTTACATTACGGTCAATTGCTTTTCAGCAAAGGTTCCTGGAAAATTCCACGAGGAATACATAGTTTTTCCAAATGGTACTGACACAGTTGGGTATTCACATACTCCAGAATGCAGTTAATCTTCTCTCTCATGCCACACACAAAACTTAACTTAAAACGGGTTACAGACTTATGTAAGACCTAAAACTAAAATATTTAGAAGAAAACATGGGAGTGAATCTTCATTACATTGGGTAAGGCAATTGTTCAGAGACAGGACAACAAAAGCACAAGAAACAAAAGAAAATAAAAAAATAAATTAGATTTCACCAAAATTAAAAACTTTTTTCTATACACAATACCTTCAGAAAAGTATAAAAGCAAATATGGAATGGGGAAAAAAATCTTTGTAAATTATATACCTGGTAAGAGATTTGTATTCAGAATATATACAGAATTCTTACAATTCATCAATTAAAAAAAGCTTAGTTAAAAACAGTCAAGGAATATAAACAGATGTTTCTCCAAAAGAATATACACATGAAAAAATGCACAAAATAATAGGCACCTGAAATGATGCTCAGCATCAGTAGTCATGAAGGAGATGCAAATCAGAACCATACTCAAACACCATTCACACCCTCTAGAAAACTGTAATCAACAAGACAGACAATATCAACTGTCACTGATGATGTGGGAAAATTGAAACCCTCATAGATGTGGTAGGGATACAAAATAGTGCAGCTGCTTCAGAAAGCAGTTTGGTAGTTCTTCAAAAGGTTAAACGTAGATTTATCATATGACCCATAACTCCACACTTAGGTATTTGCCTAATGAAATGAAAATATATGTCCACACAAAAACATGTTACACAAATGTTTATAGCAGCATTATTCATAATAGCCAAAAAGTAGAAACAACCCAAATGTCCATTAGTAGATGAATGCATGAGTAAAATGTGGGAGTTCATACAATGTAATATTATTTGACAAAGAAAAGGAATAGAGTTCTGACACCTGCTACCACATGAATGACCCTTGAAACCATGCTAAATGAAAGAAGCCAGGCACAAGAGTCCACGCTTTGCACAATTCCAATCATATGAGCTGTCCAGAATGGGCAAATCCACAGAGACAGAGAGTAGATTATTGATTGCCTGAACTGAGATGAAGCAGCGATAGGAAGTGACTACTAATGGGTATAGGATTTCTTTGGGGAGTGATGAAACATCCTAAAATTAGACAGTGGTGAGTGATGCTTTCATAACTTTGAACCTATTAAAAACCGCTGAATCATGTACTATAAATAATGAATTTTATGGTATGTGAATTATATTTCAATGAAGCTGTTTAAAAAAATGAGGGGCACCTTGGTGGTTTGGTCGGGTTAAGTGTCTGACTTCAATTGAAGTCATGATTTCATGGTTTGTGAGTTTGAGCTCCACGTTGGGCTCTGTGCTGACAGCTCAGAGCTTGTTTAAGATTCTGTGTCTCCCTCTCTCTGCCCCTCCCCCGTTCATGCTCTGTCTCTCTCTTTTCCCCTCAACAATAAATAAACTTTAAAAAATGTTTTAAAAATAAAAAATAAAAAATATGATATTGCTAGAGGCTTTCTTTAAAAAATAATTTATTTGTAGAAAATGTCCGATTCACTAGCATGCAACTGACTACTGAAATTTAGCAAACTTTCCTTCACATGAATCTTCTTACATTTCATTGAGTGCACCTGAATTTCTATCTTTCTGGTACAGGTGTCCAAATGTAAAGAAGTAGCCAGTAAATGTAAGTGTTCTAATAAATATGAATGATCTATAATAAGTGTAGCAAAGAGTTGAAGGCAGGAGTAATAAAAAAAAAAAGTACTTACTATCTTGTTTGAGATCTGAGGCACTCAGTACTGGCAGGCTTCATAGGGGCCAGAGCTTTGTTGTGTTCACACCATGGAAACTAGCCCTTCCTTCACCATTAAAGCCTGTCAATCAACGTTAGCTTCCGGGAGGTGGTGCCCACTGGAGGAGAGAGGACCGCCCCTTTACTTTCACTGAAGTTGGTCAGCGGTTCCAGCCTGCTTCTGTAGAACCAGTATGGTCCATGACAGCTTCTCTTCAAATAGTATTTCGTCAAAATGCATGAAAATTGAAAAACAGATTGCCAGTCCACCAGCGCACTGTGAAGGGGATACGCTGCTTGGTAGCCACCTGGGGTGGTGGAGAGGCCGTGCACCCCTCACTTTCGGAACCAGCTTGAGATCTTGGGCAAGCCCCTTAACTTTGCTGAAACTCAATTCTCACCAATAAAATGAAGTTTTAACACGTTTCTCATAAGGCAACGAAAGATGAGTAGCTGAAATAATTTATAAAGCATCTGTTACAGGGTGGGGGAAAGGGAAAACCTTCAGATGATTTCTCCTTGCCTCCTCTTTTTTGATCCCTTACTCTAGCGTCTCCTATCTTTATAGTGATGCTAGTCTAACAGGCCTTCCTGTCCCCTTCTTCTCTCTCTCTCTCTCCCTCCTTTCCTTCCTTTCTTCTTCCTCCTCCTCTTCTTTTATCTCTCTCTCCTTCTCTCTCTCTCTTCCTTCCTCTTTTATTCTTTTTGTTCTTTCTCCTTCCATTTGTTTATTGCTTTCCATCCCACATGTATTTACATGAATGCCTTACATACTACTGTACTAGGCTCTGTGGAGAACAAGATTCATGTTCCTTTCTTCTTTGAGCTGAGAGTCCAAAGTAAAAGACAGACAATATTGAAAGCATTTACTACACAAATTCAGTATCCTGTTAGCAGATTCTACTTCTTGCAGTGTACAAAGAATTAATATTTTTGCAAGATCAGAATTTATCTTTATCTTATTTTTATAAAAGCCTTGTGTGCTATTTCTATCAAAATGTTAGTTTTTTAGATTGTGACTGGATGAATGGCTTCATCTGGAGTTAATGTCAAAAATCTACCCTCAAGGGTCTCTTGCTTATACTGTGATAGGCCACAGAGGCCACCAAGCAATATCTGTGGGCCAGACATTGATCTTGGGTCACACTGTCTCAAGCACTGGGACTAACATTTCTGGCTAAAGTGACTGCTGTTAAGTATTTTCTCCATAGAAGCCGTTTTTAGATTAGGAAGGAACTCTAGAAATCGTGATTTGAAAATTCATTTAGAGATGAGAATGTTGAGCTCCGTTGACATTATGTGATTTGATTAATTCATACAGCTACTGTGTTTTAATATACCTCTTACCATCTCCCCCTGTCACAGACTTTGAATCTGGAGTTCCCTCTTGTCCAGCAAAAGAGCGGACACAGAATTAAAATGCGAGAGAGGCTAATGTCTGGGAGGAGACAGGAGTCCTGAGTAAAGGTCCTTGCTCCATTTTTATTAGGATCAGAAGGCTTACAAATGTGATGAGCCTGCAGAAAGAGACAATGAAACCGTGAACTTTAACTCATGTGTGAGAGAAAGGAGGTTTTGTAGACATCCTGGGTTAGGAGTTTGGGTCAATACAAAACAAAATCCAGGCAGGCACTCGGCAGATGGTTGTTTACCGCAAGCCTGAGGAGAGCCATCTGTTGATCTTAGCTAGCCTAGGGGATAAGACAGATTGAGCATGCCACCTCAGGGTCAACAAGGCACCTTTCCTTTGCTAATTAGCTCTGCTCCAAGCAATTTCTCCCTGCTGAAGTCTACAGCCCACTTTACCTGTTTACCTATTCTGGACCTTCCTTCCCGTGAAAGCAGCTTTCTGCTTTTGTACTATTTTGGGGACGCTTTCCACCCTCTTCACCTAATCTCCAATCTTTTCATCCTAAGCCTTCTTAACCCATTGGTGCAAGTTCAGGGAATTCCTAAACTTATTCACCACATACCCCACCCTAACGAAGCTCAGGATATAGAAGAGATTCTCAGTGACCACAAGTTCAAGGGTGGGCTGGGCCACTTTGTCACTCCATTGCATATTTACTGTTTACTGTTGACCTCTGCTCAGAGCACCATGATTTGATTCTCTCCTGTCTCCCTCTAATTCTAAAAAAGAGGGCAACAACAAGCCTATATAGACTTTGCGCTCAAAGCAAAACTTGTGAGGAGGCAATACAGTGAGGTGGACAGAATGGTAATCTGGCATCTGGGAGTGACAGGAAATAAGAAGATGTTTGTTGAATGCCTTTGTACCTCAGGCATTATTCTAGGTGTTTGGCATATTACTCATAATGATTTTTTTAAGTATATTTATTTATTTTGAGAGAAAGAGAGAGAGACAGAGAAAGAGATCAAGCTTTCACTCGAGCAAACAGGGGAGGTGCAGCGAAAGACGGAGAGAGAGATTTCCAAGCAGGCTCTGAACCCACAGCATAGAGCCCAATGCCAGGCTTGAACTCATGAACCATGAGATCATGACCTGAGCCAAAATTAAGAGTTGAAGCCTTACAGTAATAACCGTCCTCTCTCTTGTCTTTCAATCCACTCAGGTAATCAGTATTTTTCAGTTCTTCTTGGTTATTCATGTTATATATATGTGTGTGTATGTTTATATATGAATTCTCTTTCCTACATGAATTGTAACTTGTTCTGTGTATTTATATATATGAATTATCTTACCTACTGGGATTGTGAGTAACTTGTTCTGCAAGTGTTCCACAAGATGGGCAAACATTTCTAATATATTTTAACTTGATAAATGAGCAATGTCTTGCAATACGAGTAGGATGTGATGCCCAATGTCACATGATCATAACCGAGCCAATGGTTCATTTCTCTCTCGCTGTGAGATTGTGTGATTGTGGAATCTTCTCCCATGCTCAGATGCTCTGTCTTAGGCCACGGTGTTTGGCAGAAATCAGTGGCTTTTCGGAACTTTTGGAAGGTGCCTATAACTGGCACTAGTCAGTTTTTTTTGTCACTTCAAAACACTTACATGGACAGTCCTTTGCTTTTCCATACAAAAGGAAGCTTAGGAATGCTTTGCTTCATCCTAGGTCAGGCTGCCTGAAGATATAGACCCTTTCCTCTGCAGCCTTATTGCCAGTTACATTAAATACAGTATATGACAAGAGTTTATTAATACTGTACTGTAGTCAACATCCGTGAGAGCGTATACATGGACCCCATGCAGAAAAGTTTGAGAAGAAAGATAGTAAGAAGAAGGAGATGATTACGATGGACGTTAAGAAGGAAATCATTGAGAAGTACAATGAGATATATGAGTGGCTGAAATTGAAAGATTTTATAAGAAGTCTACATCTGTGTCTCGTCTGCAGAGGAGGAGAAAAAGGCAGAGGAATCCCTCACTTCGAATGAGATTAGGGAACTGTAAAATGTGGGAAATGGTACAAAATTCTGTAGGAAAGCACCACCCAAAAAAGGTTGTAGCAGTGCGAGTGATGAATCTCTTTAAAGATAATGCAATGTCACATTTTTGCGAAATCCTAAAAGGGAGGCAAAAGCAAGTGTCATTGGATAGGTTCCTTGTCAATGTTGCACAAAAAGAAAAAGATTCCACTGAGCCAGTAGATAGCAGTGATTCCGTTAGTGATAGTGAACGTCGTCCTACATAATACCTCTCCTCTCTCGTCTCCCTCACACTAGCCACGAAGGCTTTCAAAGGGAAGTGCAGGTCAGTTTGTTTATTTTCCTTAATATTTTGTATTTTCTTTATTATTTTATATTACTTTACAGCATTGTAATCATTTTATATGAATATTTTTGGGTTGTGGGATGGAACATCCGAGTTTCTATTATTTTTTGTTGGGAAATTTGCTTCTGATACCCAAGTGCTTTGGATTACAAGCATGTTTCTAAAATGAATTATGCTCCCGAACCAAGGTCTTACTCTAAGTATCTATGTATAATGTGTATGTGTACAGATAGACACATTTCAAATGCTCACTCTGCTTGCCTAGTATTGTTCTAAGGAATTTACATGCATTATCCTTTTCAGCTTTTACTGCAGTCCTGTGATATAAACGCTATTATTATTTCTATTTTACGGATTGGGAAATTGAGGGGTTAAAAGACTATGTGACTTGCCAAAGTCCTTTAGAGCTAGTAAAGGTAGAACTGGATTCGAGCAGGTCTGTCTGACTCAGCCCTCTGAGTTACTGCACTATGTCTGGGAACATGTCAGGAAGATATGCACCAAATGTTAAATAATTACTTAATGAAGCTGGGGTTGGGTAACCCCCCATTTTCTATGTTTGCTCTTTTGTTTAGATTTCTAACAACAGGAAGGTATTACATCTTAACTAGAAAAAAAAAATCTCTTTTCAAATTACCGTCAATTCCCTTATTTTCTTTGCCTTTGGCCAATCTGCTGTCCAATTTCCCAAGACCAGATATGCCTCCACTCTGGCCTTGTTCCTGGAATAGCAAACATCATCCGGGACTGCTCATCACCTGACAGACTGAGTCCATGACCAAGGAGTGAATTCCAGCCATCATGGTGCTCAGAAAGCTTCAGAGAGCCTCAGGCAGGGCCCAGAACTATCTTCCACATTACCAGTCTCTTCGTGCTTTACCCTTACCCAAGCTGCACCCGTATCTCCTTCCTTTTCTTCTCTATCAAATATCTTAAAAGTAGTGTACACTCATTGTCATTGCATCTCCATTTCTACTCCTTTCAGACTCTGACTTCACCCCTCTATTATGATACTATTAGTTTTAGGGGTCACCACGCCTTCCTAATTGCTAAGCCTCATGACCCTTTCCTTAGCCCCCATTTGTTCTATCTAATCAACAGTGTTGGTCATACTTACCTTTTAAAACTTCTTTTCTCTCTTGACGTTCACAGAGTTTCTCTTTCTCATTTTCTATCCTCACTTTGATTAGCCTCTCTCAGTGTAATTCACCAGCTTCTCCTCCTACCGTCCATGAGTGTGATGTTCTTCAGAATTCTTCTACCTCTGCTCTCTCTGCAAACCCTTGATGGCCAATTCCATGAGTTCTCAGCATTTTCACTTCCAAATAAATGTCCTCTACCCAGGCTTGAGACTGAGTTTTGGATGTGCATAACTAATGAGATGGTTCCGCCCAGATGTGCTAGCTCACTGGAAGAAAGGATCATTTTGTAGTGTTTACTGATTTCTGTGACATGAAACCCCCCCTTTGGCTGATCTCAAGCTATCAGAGTGAAGTCACTGAATACAGAGCTGTAAAGAAATGTACACGGGCAGTGGTTGAATGAATAAGTCAACTCCACACCCCTACTTGTTCTGCCTGGTATCCAAAGGCAAAGATTCTCAAACATTGTATTTTAACATATGGTAGAAAATACTCTATGTTAGTTACCTACTTACATATACAACGGAACAAAGCTTCTGTGAAACAACATAACCTTATCACATGTGATATACTTTGAAATCTATCATGTTCCATTTCATTAAAAAGTATTTGTCTCAACTCACCAAGCACATTTAACGGTTCAACACTCACAATTAATTTTTTTAATTTTATTTAAAAAATTTTTTAATGTTTATTTTTGAGAGAGAAAGAGGAAGGTGGGGGAGGATCAGAGAAAGAGGGAGACACAGAATCTAAAGCAGGCTCCAGGCTCTGAGCTGTCAGCACAGACCCTGACATGGGGCTTGAACTCATAAACTATGAGATCATGACATGAGCTGAAGTCAGACACTTAACCGACTGGGCCATCGAGGCGCCCCAAGACTCACAACTTAAAAATACCATGTTAGGGTCTTTCAAACTCAATTGTACAGAATTGTTTTTATTACCTCACTTTTAACAACCTGTTCCTTTTCCTGCTTTTCCTTTCTCAATTAATGGCTCCGTCACCTACATGGTCTTCCCACTAACGATCTCAGGGACATTTTGGACTCATCCCTCTGCTTTATCCTTTATACCTTGCTAATATCTCTTAAGTAGATCTTCCTGTCTCAGTTCCCACTGTCACTATCCCAATTTATAGCACCACCTTTTGCCCCAGAGTTTCCGAATTCATCCCGTTTTCAATTTCTCCAATCTCATTTTTTTTTTTTTAGTTAAATATTGTTTTCCAAAACTCAGTAATGCTACTGTAATTCTACACCACATTGCATTACTCGGAAGACTCTTAGAGTAATCCGAGCTTATCTTGTCATTCTTACCTTCTGGTCCACATCATTTATACACCTGTTGCTTGCCACAGTGGGGGAAATTGACCTTCCCAAGGAATATCATTCACTTTTAGTTCCCTGTGCCTTTGCTCATACAGTTCTACATTCTGTTCCAGCATTCTATGTGCTCTTGCTTTCTTTCTTCCAGATGCTATAGTTTCTTCCAGATGGCCTCCCACTCATTCACAAAAGCGACTCTCTGTGAAGCCTTCTTTTTGAAAAATTCCCAGCTTAGGGGCACCTGGGTGGCTCAGTCAGTTAAGCTTCCGACTTCAGCTCAGGTCATGATCTTGCGATTGGTGAATTCAAGTCCCGCATCAGGCTCTTTGCTGACATCTCAGAGCCTGAAGCCTGCTTCAGATTCTGTGTCTCCTTCTCTCTCTCTCTGCTCCTCCCCTGTTCATGCTGTCTCCTTCTCTCTCTCTCTCAAAAATAAATAAACATTAAAACACTTTTTTTAAAAAGAAAAATTCCTACTTTATTAAGGTTTAAATATTTATTCAATGTAATCATGCACAAATTTCAAATAGTTAAGTTGTTCTAAAATACTAGAGCAGAAAAGCCAGACTCTCCCACCTCAGCCCATTCCAAACCCATTCCAATACTCCAAAGATAATCAATCTTAACAGTGTTTCTTGTTGGATTTCTGGTGATCGTCATGTGTTTCCAAAATAATATGTGATACTATTACTTTTTAGTGGATCATCTCAGGCACTACCTTTCTGATTTCTACTAAAAAGAATGAGCATTAGCTCACAAATATACTGGCCCCATCTCTTCTTTTCCCTGAGCCTCCTGATAGAACTACTTCTGTATACTCATGCCCTCCACTGCTCTCTCCTCTGCAGTTACTGAACAGCCAGACCTTTGCTTCTGTCCTAGCAACTGTAGACAGTATCTCTGTTTTCTAAAATGAGACCCTTTGTAACCTAACCTTCTCTCTACCCAGCTCCCCACTGCTACCCCCTTCTACCTACCTACCTTTATTTTTACATTTAAAATTTTTATCTATTCACATTTTTTGTATATTCACAGTTTATTCTACTTTAGTTTGTTTATAAGATGATTCTAGAAGTTGAAAACCAATAAGCAATGTTCCCATTATTAGACTATCTGAATATTGTCTCCAATAGTCTAATGGGGGGGAGGGAGCTGATCATACTTTTTTTTTCCTCTGGGCCATTCAGAGAAGTATATTCTTGGATTTATTATATTTTTTTATGTTTTTTTTTTAATTTTTTTTTGAGAGAGTGAGAGAGACAGCATGAGCAGGGGAAGGCCAGAGAGGGAGGGAGACACAGAATCCAAAAACAGCCTCCAGGCTCTGAGCTAGCTGTCAGCACAGAGCCTGACATGGGACTTGAACTCACGAACTATGAGATCATGACCTGAGCTGAAGTCTGAAACTTAACTGACTGAGCCACCCAGGTGCCCTTACTCTTGGATTTCTGGTTTAAATGTAGTATTTAAACCTCTGTGTTTAGATACCACCCAATAGTTAAGAATCAATTTGTTGTAAGCTGTGTCACAGTAGCATTAGGACTTTCCTGGACATTTCCTCCCTTGGAGTTCCTACTTTTAATTTATTTTATTTTTAAAAGTTTATTTAAATCCAAGTTAGTTAATATATAGTGTAATAATGATTTCAGGAGTAGAATGTAGTAATTCATCACTTACATATAAAACCCAATGCTCATCCCAACAAGTGCCCTCCTTAATGCCCATCACACATTTAGTCTATCCCCCCACACCCCTTCAGTAACCCCTAGTTTGTTCTCTGTATTTAAGAGTCTATGGTGTGCTAAGCTAAATAAGTCAGGCAGAGAAGGACAGATACCATATGTTTGCACTCATAGGTCTAACAGGAGAACAGGAGAAACCTAATGGAAGACCAGGAGGAGGGGAAGAGGGAAAGAGAGTTGGGGAGAGAGAGGGATGCAAAACTTGAGAGACTATTGAATACTGAAAATGAACTAAAGGTTGAAGGTGAAGGGGGAGGGGGAGAAAAGGAGGTGGCGGTGATGGAGGAGGGTACTTGTGGGAAAGAGCACTGGGTGTTGTATGGAAACCAATTTGACAATAAACTATTAAAAAAAAGAATTATAATGCTGAAAAAAAAAAGAGCCTATGATGTTTTGCCTCCCTCTCTATTTTGATCTTATTTTTCCTTCCCATCCCCTATGTTCATCTGTTTTTTTAAATTTCACACATCAATGAAATCATATATTGATCTTTCTCTGACTGACTTACTTCACTTAGCATAATATATTCTAGTTATGTCAACATTGTGGCAAATCACAAGATTTCATTCTTGTTGATCACTGAGTAATAGTCCATCTTCTTTATCCATCTTCTTTATCTATTCATCAGTTAATGGACAGTTGAGTTCCTTCCATAATTTGGCTATTGTTGATAGTGCTACTGTAAACATTGGGGTGCATGTGCCCCTTTGAATCAACATTTACGCACTGCTAGGTATTTATCCAAATGATATGGCCAACAGGCACATGAAACAATGCTCAGCGTCACTCATCATCAGGGAAATACAAATCAAAGCCACACTTAGATACCACTTCACACCGGTCAGAGTCGCTAAAATGAACAAATCAAGAGACTTTAGATGCTGGCGAGGATGTGGAGAAACGGGCACCCTCCTACACTGTTAGTGGGAATGTAAACTGGTACAGCCGCTCTGGAAAACGGTGTGGAGACTCCTCAAAAAATTATCAATAGAACTCCCCTATGACCCAGCAATAACACTGCTGGGGATTTACCCAAAGGATACAAGAGTGCTGATGCATAGGAGCACACGTACCCCAATGTTCATAGAGGCACTTTCTACAATAGCCAAATCATGGAAAGAACATAATGTCCATCACCTGATGAATGGATCAAGAGGATATGGTATATATATATACAATGGAGTATTACATGGCAATGAGGAAGAATGAAATATGGCCATTTGTAGCAAAGTGGATGGACCTCGAGGGTGTCATTCTAAGTGAAATAAGTCAGGCAGAGAAGGACAGAAACCATATTTTTGCACTCATAAGTCTAACAGGAGAAACCTAACAGAGGACCATAGGGAAAGGAAGGGGGAAAAGAGAGCTGGGGAGAGTGAGGGACACAAATCATGAGAGACTACTGAATACTGGAAAGGAACCATGGACTGAAGGGGGAGGGGGAGGGGGGAAGGGGGTGTAGGTCATTGTGGGAGGCACTTGTGGAGAGAAGCACTGAGTGTTATATGGAAACTAATTTGAAAATAAACTGTTAAAAATTTTTAAATTTAATTTTCTTTTAATTTTTTTTTCATTCTGTCACCATCTAAGAGCCTCAAGGGTTTCCAAGTTCCAAATTATACCTTCAGTTTTATTGAATCCCATTTCCTCCTCTAGTTTATTATTTTCATCAGGATGGGTTGGTTTCCAGGCTCAGCCTAGCTGTCATCCAGGGACTCCCTTTCTCTGCTCATTTGTTTCCAAGTTCCCATGGAACCTACTTATACATATATATAAAGCTTTTAAGCTTATGTTGTTTATCTGAAATTCAATTTAATTGATTATCCTGTTTCTTGTTTCTAAATCTGGCAATCCTACACTGGGTACCTTCTCAGGGTACCCACCTGCAAAATGCCAACCACTGTCATCCCATCAGAGAATCTGGTCTGATTATGATGGGAAAGGCATAGAGTTGACATTGAAAGAAACAAATAAAATATTTCATACTTGCCTTCCAGACCTGTTTTCAAAGCCTTTTTAGTTGTGATGTTGAGTTTCCTTGAGGTCAAAGGGAGGAGGTCCTTAGCAATCTCTTAGGTAGAGCAAATGTACTCTTTTTTTAAAAAAATATATAGTTTATTGTCAAGTTGGTTTCCATTTAACACCCAGTGCTCATCCCCACAAGTGAAATGTACCCTTTTACATGAATATCCTGGGGCAGTTTGTTTCACAGGAGGTCAGCTCAGGATGCACGGGGAAAATGTCATTAAGCTGATAAGGTTAAATTTAAATTATCATCTATTGTTAGGTTTAAATAAGTCCCTGCTTCCTTAAAGATACAGATAGGAGATAACAGCTGACTGTTTTCCAGGTGATTGCTCTGTCCTGCATCTCACTTGCACATGCATTTGTCTTCCAAGAGGCTCCCATTGATGTATTTGGGTTATCTCCATTTTACTGCATAACTAATGAGGGGTCTTAAGAAATGTAAATATCCTCCTAGAAATCTGCAGGCTCATCTTCTGCTTGGAGCCAGACTATTATTAGGGAATCCCTCTCCTGCAATGACTTGATAATTCCTGATATTTACACCTGTCCTGCTAAACATGATCCTTTCCAGAGCATGTCTTCACTTCAAAGACCTTGAACTATGGAACAACTAAAGAAATGATGTCATCACCTATGGTACATAAGACCCTGGCCATCTAAGTAAAACGTGGCTTTTCCACCATGCCCATTGTCTGTCTTTGTCCTTGTCTGTCTTCTTTCTTATAGATATTGCGCCTACACCAACCCCCTACTCGGGACCTTTCAACTGGGGTGCGTGGGCTGGTCCCCCGCACTGACGAGGAAACTGAGAAGCAGAAGGGATTTAAAAAAAAAAAAAACTTGCCCAAAGTCATGCCACTAAGTGTGAGAAATAAGTTATTATCTGCCTTGTTACTACAGAGTCCTCAATAAAAATAAAGTAAATTCCATCTACAGTTCCATCATCTCACCAAAACCCAAAAATCACGATTTTAAAAATACAGAACTTTAATAACACCACGCAGGAATTTCAAACTATTTTCCCCGAGTCTCTAAATGAAGTTTTAAATGAGTGTGTTTTCTTTCCTTAGAGTGGATTGAGGAGAAGGCATTGGGAAATGGAGGAAATTTCAGTTAAACCCCAAATAACTGGATAAAACTGAGTTATGAGCTTGGCCCTTCTTGCAGCATTTCTCGTGGCAAATGCTCTTCTGATTGGCCTCCGCTGCTATCTCCCCGCAGAAATGAAACCGACCCTGGGGCAGGCCTTGCAAACCTGAGCGTAGCCCACGCATTTCTCGGTTAAAGTCGAACGCATAGGGTTGGGAAATGAGGAACGCGCAGGATATTTCAGATTACAGATGAAAGCGAGTAACTGGAAAGGAAGTCAGTAGGACAAACAAGGTTGGCTTGAAGCGGAGTGAAGCCGAGAGCGGATCTGATCAGAATCGAGTCTGAGAACAGAAATTGTGGGGCACAGGCACCCACCCTAGGCACATCTGGGTCCATCCCAGAGGCGTGTTATCCAGCGGGTGCGGGATCCGGGGCCTGGGGCCCGGGAGAGGGTGCTGGCTGCGCCTGGATGCGCTGGCTTCCCACGTGTCTCTGCCTGCCAGAGGCCGGCTGCCACACGCTCCGCCCCGTCCCTCTCCACCCCGCACCGCGCGGGGGCAGCCTGAGGGCCAAGCCGGCGCGCAGCCCACCCTGCCGCCGCGCACGCCCCGGGTGACTGCGGCTGGCGGCGGCCCGCAGCGCTGGCGGCGAGGAGCGGACGGGGCTCCTGGTCCGGACGAGCAGCTCACCGCAGCGCCCGGGTGAGGAGCGATCGCGGTGCGCGCCGGGCTTGGGCCGGACCCTCGCGGCCTTGGCGCCGGAGGCCGAGGATCCCGGAGCGGCCACGGGCGTCGGGGAAAGAGGGGGAACCGCACCGCGTCCTGCCCGGGGCCGACTCGCCGTCTCTCTCCCCCTCGCGACAGCGCTGGGATCTGGGATCTTTGCGGGGAGGGTCACGGAATTCGAGCCCAGCTCTTCCACTCCTTTTCCCCCTGGAGGAGGCGACCTTAACCTAGGAATTCGGTGCCGAGAGGGAGCCAGGGAACGCGGGGAGGCTTCTTACCTCCAGGTCTCCTGTGCTGGAACAAAACGGACACCTCTCTTTGGGGGCGTGTGCCGTTTTCCGGAGCCCAGTTCCGAGTAACTGTTGAACCACTAGAAGAGTAAAAACAGAGCTCACATGCTCCACACATCCCAGAGCTCCACCCCCTGCCGGTCAGATAGGATCGCGCCGGCTCTACTAGCGGTCAAGGGGAAGCTTGTAAAAAGTCAAACAAAACCAGGCGGCGAACATTCTTCTTCCATCATACTCCGGAGCTTCTGGTAGAAGTTTCTGGCTCCATAAAACGAAAAGGTCAGTCTTTCTTTCAGGTCTTTGGTGCCTGCAGTTGCTGCAGAGGTGATGAGGCAGGCAGGAGGAGGGAGAGGTGTGCGGGGCTCATAAAGGGGACCTTACCATTTTTGGAGGACACGCGAGCCCAGGTTTGGGAGAGATCTGTGGGAACAAATTAGTCTTGTGCAAATTACCTTTAACCCAAGCGACTATCCTGAAACTCGGAGACTAGTATGGAAGTAGGAGCTGGAAAGTGTTGACAATCCCAAAAGGCTCAGGGCCAAATCTTAGGCTATCCTTGAACTCAGAGACCAGGGGATTAGGTATTGGCTACCATAAGGGACTGGTGAGCTGCCAGCATCTGGCAGATTTCCTTATGGAGGGAATTCTGGTGGCCCCCTAGAAGCTGGTGAGAACCTATCTTCTTGGATTTCCCAGCTTGCATTCATTGCACGTGGGCACTGAAGGTTCTCTCCCTTCCCCGGCATTTGAGCCAGGGCTGCTGCTATGGATGGCACGGAGATGCTCTTCGTTGAGCTGGACCCTTTGTACTCAATGCTGGCATCATGAGTTGTGAGGCATATTAATCTGGTTCAGCCACTCATTCTACAGTTGAGAAATCCTTTCTGAGGTGTCAAAGGGGCTCGCCCAGCATTCCAAGGCTTTCCTGTAAACAGAACCCTGAACAGCTGGTTCCTCATTTCTTCTCCGTTGTATGTCTGCACCCTTTGAACTTCAGTAGTGAGGAATCTGCCTTCCCTACCCAGTTAGCTTTTACCATCCTTTTGAGATTCTCATCAGAAAGCATTAAGACAAGTGCTAACTAGGTACCTGAGCACCATGAGTGGAACCTTTGGGAATGTCACCCGGAGCTTAGGAATCTGTATTTCTTTCCATGACACCCCAGAAAATGGATATTTCCTGGAAAGAAAGGTTATCCTCAGATTATTTATGTCTTAATTCATCTGAAGGCTAATGACCGTTTTTTTTTCTTCCCAAGACCCATGATAATTGGTTAGACGGATCTCTTGAGATATTGAGAAATTTACATGAAAGTGAAGCATTGAAGAAAAACCATTGCGTGAAGAGCAATTTTAAGGGAACATCTACTTCTAAAATTGCATTGTCCCAGAATTCTGAGGAATCTTTGTGCTTTGAAGGGACGGGTCACGGATTCTTACTGCTTCTCATTCTTACTGCCTCTCTCTTTGAAGCCAAGCCCTTATTATTATTATCACTGTCACTTTGCTCCATGTTACAAGTATGACTCCACACACTAACCAAAACAGTCTAATATATATGGGTTTGTAATTTTTTAAGAAAGAAACTTAGTTGAGAAAGAAAACAATCAACTGTTAAAAATCAATACTGATTGTATTAAATGGCTAGTTGATTCCTCATACAAGTTTGTGCACGCCTTCCTTGACTTCAAGAAATATTTATAGAACACCTACTATGTGCCTGGCAGTGAGTATAGAACAGTGAATAAGACAGATGCGGTCTCTGTTCTTATGGAGTTCACATTCTAGAATCGAGAGATGAGCAAGGAAAATTCAGATATCACTAGACATTTTGAAGTAAAGGAAACAGAGTGCTGTGGTAGAGTACTGTGATGAGTGTGTGTGTGGGTGAGAAAGAGAGAGAGAGGGAGAGGGGGAGAGAGAGAGAGATGGTGGGAGAGGCCCAGCTTCTTAGATTGAGTTTTAAGGAGAGATTTTTCTGAGAGATGGATGGCCTTGAGATGAGTTCCCAGAACACTGACAGATTGTTCTGGTGCAAGGAACCACAACCACACAGCCCTGACTACAGGCTCAGTGCATTCCAGATGTAGTTGGAGGACAGTGTGGCTGGCAGAGGTGAGGGAGGAGAATGAAGGAGTCAGGCTGAGGGCCAGGGGCCAGGTCATGCAGAGTCTCTTAAGGTAAGGTAGACCGTCTGGATTCAGGTACAGTGGGAAGCCAAAAGCAGAGGCGTGCCATAATAGACTTGTATGTCATCAGAGGTTGCTCGAGGTGCCGTGTGAAGAATGGATGGATTCTAGGGAGAGAAGGGCAGGAGACTAGCCCCAGGCTTTTAATGGTGACCCAGTAGACGATGGTAGCTGTAGGCGGGCAGAAGCTGTTTGGGGAGTTAGAGTGGTAAGTTCCTTAATGTTTGTCTCTCTAACTTCCCTTCTTCTTGGTGGGGATGACATTGCTACATCTGGTCCACTTAGCCTGTAAAATAAATAAGCTAGTGATTATGCTCTTAAGGGTAAGCTAAGACTTTATTACTATTCTTATTTGCCAGTAGTGCGTTACTTTGAATTTTCTGTGCTTCGTTTTCAAAAATTTTACAATACATTTCATTCTTCTCACTTATTTTATTCTTTACAATAAATTATGTACATTATATATAAAAATACTTTGATCCTGCTCAGAAGATTGGGATATCTTAACAAAGAGTTACTAATAAAATGCGCCATCTTAGAGTGGAGTCAAAGAATGCTACCATAATAGCTGACTTACTTTTCGAAGTTGAATGTGATCGGGTAAAGTTCAAAACAGAGTGTCTGAATCTGAAAACAAAGTTCAAAGGAAAGTTAGCAGATTTGCCTTTGTCCCAAATATGGCTGTATGCAGATATCTGAGTGCAAAGATCTGTTGATAATTGAAAATCTATACGTGGCAGCAGAATTTCTGGAGAGGGCTGTGAACCATAGTTGAATAGGATCGTTTCCGTTAGTGAAGCATTCTCTCTCAGAGGGGGCTCTTGAACTTTCCCTGATTGATCACTGTCTAAATTTTAGAGGGCCAGGGAGGGTTTCAAAGTTGTTTACCGACTGGGGTAAGGATGACCTTCTCAGGGACAGGACAACTAACTGCCCCAGTGAGGCAACCCTATTTCTCTTTCCTGCCTCATTTTGACACGCGACTTACTAAGAGGACATGCATCTGTTTAGAAGGAAATAGAAGTCCTTCCTTCTTTACATTATGTATAGGGGAGGCTTCTGCTCTTGCAATGGGCTCTCTGCTATCTTCATTTGCCAGACCCCATTAATCACTTTTTTAATGTTTATTTATTTTTGAGAGAGAGAGAGAGACAGACAGTGTGAGCCAGAGAGGGGCAGAACAAGAAGGAGACACAGAATTTGAAACAGGCTCCAGGCTCTGAGCTGTCAGCACAGAGCCCAATGAAGGGCTTGAACTCACTGACTGCGAGATCATGACCTGAGCAGAAGCTGAATGCTTAAGAGACTGAGCCATTCAGGCTCCCCAGACCCCGTTAATTATTTATTGACCAGTGCGTCTGATTTCAGCTTGAAGTGCGGAAAGTTGGGTGATTCGAACTGTAGACAAAATATGACAGTAGTTGTGGGATCTGTATCTCCCCTTGGGGTTGGGAGTAATCGGGGAGTGTTTAATCTTTAAGGGAGAGGTTACAGTTTCTCCTAGAGACGACTAAGTATTCTGTTTGACTTCGGTAAGGTTTTGAAATGTTGAATTCACGGCTATTCTTTTAAAAATCAGAGTCAGTAGACTGTACGTAAAAATATAGTTTTCTAGCTTTTCTTGAAAAAAAAATCTAGTTCCATGGAGCTCTCAACCCTACATGACAGCAATCAGCTGGAACAGGGTGGTGGTGTCCCTTTTCAGATGGCCTTGTTTGCCACTGTCCCCACCATGGTTTTTTTTTTTTTTTTAATTCTTTATCGCACATGTCCTGTTTAGCTCATCTGAGTTACCTGGCTGGCCCTTACAGGCTTCTTATCCTAAACCTCAGGTTCAGGGCCACCTAGCCTAGCCCGTCCATCCCATTTCTACCCTTAGCCAATGCAAGAGTTCCTTTTTCAGTATCTTTGCTAGGAGTCCCCAGACCTGCATTTAAATTGTTCCCCTGATGGAATATGGTAATTGTGGAAAGGCTGCTGCTGCAGAGTTCTCCAGTTTGGGTTTACATACATGTCCTCCTTCCACAGAACTGTGGCGGCCATGTGCCATCTGGGTCTTCCCCAGAGTAAACGTCCCTGGTCCCTTGAACAGCTCCTCATAGGACGTGTTGCTTTATTCCCTCATCCATCTGGTTAATGTTCAGTGATTGTCCTTTTGAATAAACTTTGATTTGCTGAAGCTTAAAATCTGACCAGCTCAGTGAGGTGTGGTATAACAGGCGTGGGATATATAGATATATGTTAATATATAGATATATATATAGATATATGTTAATACTTATGGCCTTAAAGCTATGTAGGACGGGGCTCCTGGGTGGTTCAGTCACTTAAGCATCCGCCTTTGCCTCAGGTCATGATCTTATGGTTCCTGGGTTTGAGCCCTGAGTCAAGCTCTGTCCTGACAGCTCAGAGCTTGGAGTCTGCTTCGGATTCTGTGTCTCCCTCTATCTCTGACCTTCCCCTGCTCGTGCTGTCTCTCTCTCTCTCTCAAAAATAAACACAATAGGGGCGCCTGGGTGGCTCAGTCAGTTAAGCGTCCAGCTTCGGCCCAGGTCATGATCTCACGGTTTGTGGGTTCAAGCCCCACGTTGGGCTCTGTGCTAACAGCTAGCTCAGAGCCTGGAGCCTGCTTCAGATTCTGTGTCTCCCTCTCTCTCTGACCCTCCCCTCCTCGTGCTGTCTATTTCTCTCAAAAATAAATAAAAAACATTAAAAAATAAAGTAAAATAAAAACAATAAAACATTAAAAAAAAAAGCTATGTAGGACACCAAACATTTGGAAACTAGATGCAGATGAGTTTGCATTTTCAACATGAGAGTAGAATTAATTTATTTTATTTTATTTGCAGCTGTCAAGTGTTTACACTTACCAGTGTTTATTAGATCACTCCCACAATGGGGAAGTGCTTCTTATCTTGTTTTTTTTAATCTATGGCTTTTCTTAGGTTGTGAAATGATTACACAAGAGTTGCGTCTGCTGTGCCCAAGATACGAGGCTTTAGACCCTTTGCAGAAGTCACTTGAGAGTCCTGCATTTGAAATAATGTCCAGATGACATTTTGATTCCCTTAGCTAGGATGGTAGTACAGAAATAATATTCATAAAGTAGTACTATCTTTTCTCGAGTTTCAATATTAGCAAGTCTGAGGCAAGAACTTTTTGCTGGTGCTTTTAAAAGGAGTCCTAAATCTTAGAAGAGGATGGAAGCTTGGAGTCCAGCCAGGCCAGGACATCCATCCCTTTTCCAGCGCCCCCGGCAGGGGGCCAGTTAGCAGTGCTCGACCCTATAGATAACTATACCTTACCTGATAAGGAAACAAAATTTACTTCATTCTGAAATAGGCTAACCATCATTCCAGAGCAGCGAATCTCAACTGGGGCACCCAGAGGATACTTGACAATGTCTGGAGACATTTTTGGTTGTCACACTGGGAGGGGACTGCTCCTGGCATCTGGTAGGATGAGGTCAGGGATGCTGACAAACATCCTACAGTGCGTGAAACAGACACCACAACATAAATATCTGCTCCAGCGAATGCCTGGGTGGCTCGGTCAGTTAAGTGTCTTGACATCGGCTCAGGTCATGAACTCACGGTTCATGGGTTCGAGCCCCCTGTCAGGGTTGGACCATATCTATGTGCTATATGCTAACTGATTTAGCATATAAATGGGTAAGGGGCATTAAGGAATCTACTCTTGAAATCACTGTTGCACTATATGCTGACTAATTTGGATATAAATTAAAAAATAAATACTAAAAAAAAAGAACTAAAGAAACCTGGAGGAGAAAAAAAAAGAAAACTACATGAGGTCATTTATTAGATCCTGAGCAGGGAAAGGAATGGGTGTGTAAAGTTACAGACATTTGGACTTTCAAAATCACATCTTTCCATAATTTTTGAATGTTTAAAGAATGAATATGTATCACTCATATAAAATAACAACATAATATACTGCAATTTAAAAAAAAGCACTAGATTGCTTAAAAATCAGGGCCTGAAAATTGACAGTCTCCTGCCTTCACCCTACTGTAAAAGATCCAAAGCAGAAGATTTTATCTTCAATCATTGAGTTTCATATTGGGTCGATTTTGAGATATTTAAAGCACTTTTTTTTTTAACTTTAATTGAAAGTGAAAGAGCCTATGTTTGTTCTCTGCTTTCATTCTGTAGCTTTATAGGCTCTGAGAGTTTTCTATTGCTGCTGTAATGATTTATCACAAATGTATTGGTTGAAAGCAACACAACCTTATTATCTTACAGTTCCATAGGTCGGAAATCAAACGTGACCTCCCTGGGCTAACATCAAGGTGTCTTTAAGGTTTCATTCCTTTCTGGAGGCTCAAGGGGAAAACCGGCCTCCTTATCTCTTCCAGACTCTAGAAGCTGCCCGTATTCTCTGTCTCATGACTCCCTTCCTCCCTCTTCAAAGCCACCAATTGTGGGTTAAGTTCTCACATCTCATCACTCTGACCTCCTCCTCTGCCAGCCTGTCCCACTTTTATTATTTTTTTCAGATTTCAAATACCATCTTATTCTCTTAATAATGAAATGGAAAGTCAAAAAGATGAAGCAGTTCTAGATTAACTATTCCCAGCTGATGAAATATTTCTAGCAAAGCCATGCCATCTGTACTGGAAATGCTCCGAATGCAAGATTGTTAATTTGTAATCGTCTAGCATCTGTTCTTTCAAAGATCATGTCAAAATTCCCACCACAGCATGTTTGCTTTCCCACTGAAGAGCAGTAAAAGTTCTTCAAAACGTTTTTTTTTGTTTCATTTATTTTTGAGAGCAAGAGAGACAGTGCATGAGCAGGGGAGGGACAGAGAGAGAGGGAGACACAGAATCCGAAGCAGGCTCCAGGCTCTGAGCTGTCAGTACAGAGCCTGACGTGAGGCTCAAACTCAGAAACCTCAAGATCTTGACCTAAGCTGAAGTCAGGTGTCTAACCAACTGAGCCAGCCAGGCACCCCAAGAGTAGTAAGAGTTCTTTAAGGCTCATGCTACCCATTCATCTGGCCGTGTGGTTAAATGCTTCCTGGGAATACCAGGAACAGTACCCTGAGACACAGTTTCTATAAACTGCCGAGCATCTTTCTTTTTTTTTTTTTAACTTTTTTTTTTTTTTTAGTAATCTCTACTACACCCGGTATGGGGCTCAAACTCACAATCCCGAGATCATCCTGGCTTTACCGACTGAGCCAGGCAGGTGTCCCATAAAGTGCCCAATGTCTTTTTAGCATTCACGGGCCACATGAGATGGCAGTGGGTCTCGGACCCTGAGAAGTGTTCAAGTTTATGGCCAGGGCTATGATTTGTGCACATGTCACGAGGCTAAGGGGTGTTAGCTCTCAGATATGATGGAGGAAATGTATGGCACCAGTTATGCTGTGAGTTCACTAACTGAGCAGTGTTAGTAATGGCGATGATGATAACTGTCAGCAAAGCCCAAGGAGGCCCAGTCCCCCCACCAGTTCTTCCACTGGACCTGGTCCCCCAACTGACCTGCTTGTTTGGTGTAAGCAGTCTCTGGCCACCTCAAACAGGCCCAGCTGCATGTTGGGGATGGGACTGATGGAGCCACAAACCAGGAACACCAGTAGGATTTGGTTCATCGTCTTGTCGGGCACAGCCACACCCACTGCAGCAGTCTTGCTGCCTGCATCTCGGGCATCCACAGAGGTACTCGGAGAGCCTCAGGGGACTGCCCAGGGACTGGGGAATTTGCTGTGTCGAACCCAGGGTTCTTGGCCCTTAAGGTGGCTCTGCACCCAGACCACACAGTATGGTACCTGGTCTCGAGACCCAAGGCTTTGGCTACCCTCCCTCTTCCATTTTTAAAGACATATGATTACATTGGACCCACCTGGATAATCCAGAATAATCTATTTTTTTAAATGTTTATTTATTTTTGAGAGAGAGACAGAGTGTGAGCAGGGGAAGGGCAGAGAGCGAGGGAGACACAGAATCTGAAGTAGGCTCCAGGCTCCGTGCTGTCAGCACAGAGACCAATGCAAGGCTCGAACCCATGAACCGTAAGATCATGACCTGAGTCGAAGTTGGACACTTAACCGACTGAGCCACCCAGGTGTCCCCAGGATAATCTATTTCAGAGTCAACTGATTAGCCATTTTAATTGCATCTGTAACCTTCGTTCCCCTTTTCCATGTGACAACATATTTACGTGTTCTGGGGAGCAAGATGTGGAAATTTGGGGTGGGGGAAGTGTCATTATGCTGTCTGCTGTATACTCCCATTCCAGAAATTCATTAGAAAGAATGTGAGGAACAGAGTACTGGTACTTATGAAAGAGCCATTTCTTTTCTCTTTCCCAAGAACAGTAGAGTTAAGGCACATGCCCTAATTTCTCCCCAGGATTGGAATTTACACAGGTTTACTCATCAGCTCTTGACACACATTCTGGACTCAAGAGTGGACATTTTGCTTACTATTTTGGTTCATTTTTTGTTTCAAAAAGGGAAATGATGCCTGAAAAGAATTTACTAGTGATGGGGGACAGAGGGTCAGCAGAGGTCTTGGCATTATATAGAGATCTCAGCTGAGATTCGAAGAACAAGTAGGGAACTGTGGCTTAAGGGGTAGACAAAAGTACAGAAGAAAAGACAGTATCCACTTCTTTTTTAGAAAAGTAATCTCTACATCCAACGTGGTGCTTGGAGCCATGACTCCGAGATCAACAGGCTCTACCAACTCAGCCAGCCATGTGCCTCTGGAAGGTATTCACTTTTAAATGGATTTAAAAAGAATGAGTTCTTTGAGCTCTCTTTAAAAGGTCTTCTTGATCTACCAGTAGGACATTTTATGTAGTGATCAGGGAGTCAAAATTGAAGAAAATGCTTCTCAGGTTTTATTATTTTAAAAGTACTGGTTTCTTAGAGTAAATTCTCATTGATTTAAAATATTGGCCAAGAGAAAAGTAGAAAGGATAGAACATTACCTTCAATTTTTGGCTATACCATCTCTTCTTTTATTTACTTCAAGTCTTCTTATTGTTGTCCTGCCCCCTTCCCCACTCCTTCTCCCTCTTTTATGTATCTGAGATCATGAGTAATCCTCTTTATTCTCCACATGTTTATGTAATATTAAACATAAACACTTTCCATGGTCATATCAATTCTACTAAGTGTTCTTTTAAAATTATTTGTTAGGAGGCACTTGGGTGGCTCCATTGGTTAAGCGTCCGACCTTTGATTTGGGCTCAGGTCATGATCGCACCGTTTGTGAGTAGAAGCCCTCGTTGGGCTCTGGGCTGGCATCGTGGAGCCTGCTTGAGGTTCTCTCTCTCTGCCTCTCTTCCACTTGGTCTCTCTCTCTCTCTCTCTCAAAAATAAATGAATCAACTTTAGAAAAAGTTAAATTGTTAGTAGTAAAGCAATATGTTTTATTGTAAAAGAACATGAGAAACTTTATGGGAAAATCACATGATTCTATCCCCCTTATTGTTTTAATAGTTTTTTTAGTGTGAATTTTTACACAGCAACATTTTATAATCTCTTTTCAATTGAAATTGCATTGTAAACAGTTTCCTAAGTCATAAGAATTGTTTTGTAAATATCTTGTTAATAACCGAATAAAACCCCACTGATGATACTCCCACATTGTTTGAAGTCTGTAGGGTTTTCCTGTGTGTATGTGTGTGCTGGCTCTCATAAATGGAATAGGAATAAACACCATAGTGCATTATATTTTTAGGGTTTTCCTTTCCTGCGAATAAGATTTTTTGTGTGTGCTGATCTCAGCAATGAAGTGAAAGGGTCCAAGGATATGGACAACTTAAAGCTTGCCAAATCGCTACCTATTTACATTCACACTAGAACTGCTGACGCGGCTCTGGCGAATTTCGCAGTGTTAAAGAAAAAGGTAACTGTGTTCTCCAGCCTCTGGCTCACCGGTTACTGCTCTGCCAGGCCAGGCACAGCTTTGACACTGAAAATTTTGTGTTGGCTGGTACTGCTAGCGATGAATCTGTAGTAGATTAGCAAGGTTACAGGGTCAAATGTGTTAGTGTCGTCACCTTGGATTCTCATTATAAACGTCCAAAGTCAATATTCAACTTTTCAGGGGCCCTCATTTTCAAATGTAAATACACTTCCAGCTCACTGAAAGCCTGCGGTTGGGAAGAAGGTTCTTTTCTGTGGAAAGAGAACCATGAGTGCTAATAGACTTATTCTAAATTATGCCTCTGTGTTTGGATTCAGAGGCCTCCCAAGTCCTCTCCTCAGACATCTCAATGGCCATCCGAAGATAAAAGAAGCCAGTGTTTGAGGAAGCCTGAGACTTGTAGCCAGTGATAGTAGCCCTTTGTTCAGAAAAGTAAGAAGCACTTTTTTTTTTTTTTTTGGTGCTTTTCATTTTAATAGTATGGGAACTGTTAGGTCATATTGATCTAAAATGGGTAATACCTCCATAGAGGATTGGTAGTTGCTTATAATAAATCACACGAAGCAACAAAGCAGCTCATGTAAGAAATAAAGCTAGAGAAATGGATTAGAAACCAAAAGAATGTATTGTGAAGGTCCATAAAACTGTGTCAAATTTGAAAAGGCGAAAGATATTGGACCTTTTTCAGGAGCAGCTTCAATCTGTCTGGGGGAAGAAAATGGACACGGTTTGTTTTTAAGGTTTTTTAAATGTCTATTTATCATTGAGAGACAGAAAGATATAAAGCATGATCATGGGAGGTGCAGAGAGAGGGGGAGACACAGAATCTGAAATGGGCTCCAGACTCTGAGCTGTCATCACAGAGCCTGACGCAGGGCTTGAACTCACAACCCACGAGATCATGACCTGAGCCAAAGTCGGACACTCAACCGACTGAGCCACCCACGTGTGTAGGGCTCACTGCCATTTGCAAACCTAATGGCCTGGTGACCCCAGGGACAAGGTATTTTGATCCCAGCTTGCCCACTAATTTGCTGTGTGCTTCCAGGCAAATTGTTTCCCCTTTCTCTAGGCCTCAGTTTCCCTGTGTCTAAAACAAGGGCATTCGATTAGTGCCTCGTGGTTTCACCAGAACTGGAGCAGGTTATGTTCATCTTTATCCGGACCACAAAACTGGGCACTCCTTGAAGCATATTGTTCTCTTTTATTTGTCATCCTCCCCCTCAAACTGCCCTCTTCCCCCCATTCCTCCCACACACTATAACTCACTCTCTTTTTTTAAATTTTGTTAATGTTTGTTTATTTTTGGGAGAGAGAGACACAGAGTGTGAGCTGGGAAGGAGCAGAGAGAAGGAGACACAGTATCTGAAGCAGGTTCCAGGCTCTGAGCTGTCAGCACAGAGCCTGACGTGGGGCTTGAACCCACAAACTGTGAGATCATGACCTGAGCTGAAGTCAGCCACTTAACCGACTGAGCCACTCAGGCGCCCCACACTGTAACTCTCTTAAAAGCCTAGCACAATGCCTGGCTCATGGGCACTAATTTGAAATTATAAGAACCACAAGCTGCTGATTTTTTTTAAGAAAAATACCTACCCAGATTTTCAAACTAAGTCGAAGCATACCTTGCTCCAAAGCAAAGCCTCAAATCTAATATTATCTCTGAATCGGGCCCCAAATCTCTACAGGCCCAGCGTCTTTCTGTCAGGAAGCAGTTTGTGTAGATTTGGTTGCCCAAGGAAAGAGATAGGGTTCTGGGTTTTCCATTCCTGTTGCTTTATTTTTCTTACTCAAGCAGTGCGTGTTCACTATTGACAAATTAGAAAAGTACATGTTTAAAAAAAAAGAAAAAGAAAACTCGGGGGTGCCTGGGCAGATCAGTTGGCTTCCCATCCAAGTACTAACCAGGCCCGATCCTGCTTAGCTTCCGAGATCAGACGAGATCGGGTGCATTCAGGGTGGTATGGCCGTAGACCAGATCTGTCAGTTAAGTGTTCAACTCCTGGTGTCCGTCCGGTAAGTTCTGGTCATGGTCTCACGGTTTCATGAATTCAAGCCCTGCATCAGGCTCTGCGCTGACAGCATGGAGCCTGCTTGGGATTCTGTCTCTCTCTCCCCACCCCTCTCTCTCTGCCCCTCCCCCACTCACACTGTCTCTCTCTCTCTCTCTCTCAAAATAAATAAAATTTAAAAAATTTTAAATAAAGAAAACTAAAATCATCTATAATTTTACCACTTAAATATAATCACTTAGAACATTCTAGACCTATCTTCATTTAGACTTTTGTTTCTATTTGTGTATAAACATATATATTTAAATGAACATGAAAGCATACTATACTGATAGTTTCTTTTCGAATACCTCAGAGGTATGTTGATCAAACTTGTTGATCCAACATCTGAAACCTCTAAGTCATTTGAGTCAGGAAAGCTTTCCAAGCCTCAGTGTTTCTAACTGTGAAATGGAAGCAGTAGTACCTGCTAACTCTATTCCTTGCTGTGAGGACTAGTGATTACCTAGATAGTGCTGGCACATACTAAGTAAGATAGTCATTTATCCCTTGTATCATTTTTAAAATTTCTTAACCGAATCAGTAATCAAGTTTTAGATTCAGGAGATCTGTGTCGCAATGAACATACTTCTTTGTTTATTTTTAGTTTCTGCTAAAATTCACATAAACCAAAACCAAAGCCAACGAGTTGAGACACTGAGACACTGGAAAACTAATTCTCAAGTCTCTTCTCAGATGCCTATGATATGTTAATCAAGAGCATTCATGGATACTTGGAAAGCATGCTTCAGCAAGTGCTTCTCCTGGGCCAGCGAGTTCTCATTCAGGTTTTAAGAAAATGTAAAACTGGGCACCTGGCTGGCTCAGTCTGCAGAGCATGTGGTTGTTGATCTCCGGGTTGTGAATTTGAGTCCCACACTGGGTGTAGAGATTACTTAAAAAATAAAATATTAAAAAAAAAAGATAGAAAATGTAAACTGATTAAAATGCATTTAAAATTGTGTATCAAAATCCTCTTTCTTATTATACTATTCTTTAGCTTTTTGCATAACACCATGAGTTTGTTTTGTTTGTGTTTTTTATTTGAGAGAGAATGAGAGAGCTTGCTCGTGAGCTGGGGGAGAGGGTCAGAGGGAGAGAGAATCTTAAGTGGGCTCCATGCTTAGCATGGAGGCTGACGTGGGGCTTGATTCCATGACCTTGGGATCATGACCTGAGTTAAAGTCAAGAGTTGGCTGCCCAACTGGCTGAGCCACCCAAGCGCCCCTCACTAATTTAGTTTTAAAAGGACTTCTTGCCCAGAATTGCCTGTTTCATGTTGCAAGGTGATGACGAAAAGACCACCAACGCCGGATAGAATTGGGGCAAGATTTTGTTTACGGCCTGGCCAAACCTGATCTCCCTGGTGTTAAGGAGCAGAGAATGGCCGCAAACAAAGGCAGCAGTGAGATTATATGGACAGAATATGTCATTATTTAGTTAACCAATTACAATCCATAGCAGTCCGTGGTAGCCAACGACATTGTAATACACAAACTCCAGCTTTGGCAGGAACCCACCACCTCAAGGTTCTTTGTCCCTTTAAAATGACCAATCATAGTTAGACATCTAAGATATTGTGAGACAGTGACTAAGCGATTTCTCACCAGTTAACTCTATCTTTGCCAGGTCTTAGTAAAGGGGTCAGGTTGCTTAACAGAATCTTGAAAAGCAAGTTAGTTGCACCTTAGGGGATTTCCAGAGCCCCGTTGCTCAACCTTTAATTATTTACCAGAATGGGAGTTTAAACTGAACTTATATACAGTAAGCTCTCTGATATCTGATAAACTGACCTATAACATTTCACTCTTAAAGCTCCTCAGAGTGCTGGCTGATATACTGTTCCAAATATAGAGGGGGGAAAAATGGTTTCAAAAAAACCAATTTTCCCTTAAAATTATGAGAAGTTGCATCCCAAGAACAGAACTGTTTGCACCCCTTAAGTACTGTCCATTCCCTATCTCCCTCAAACACAAAAGTTACATCACAAACAATACGCTGAACAATTTAGACCCCTAGTTTCTAGAGCATCTCTTCGGTGCGGTGCTGAATGGCAGAGCAGAGCTCGCTCACTCTTGTCTGAAGCTTGGCGGCCAGGGGGTGCTGGGGTCGCCAGAGTGGATTACTGCCCTCAGGATCTGACTTGCAGGACTTTGAGGAGCCTTTATTCTGAAAAGCATTTCTTCCCAATAGCTTAGGATTCTTTCCTTGAGAGTAAATTTTCAGGGGCTTTGATAGGATGCCTCCAGGAGAGCTTGGTTAAAAGAAAGGGCTGTGATTTGTAAGTTGATCGAGGAAAGGAAAGCATCATGAGCACACAGTACCTTTTAGCAGCTTGTTAGACTAGGGAGCTGTTACTTTGAGAAACCAAGTGAGGAGCTGAAAGGTGGAACATTTGGTAAGTCTTAAGAGACAGGTTGTAGATGATAAGAGGTGCCCCTGGCATTATGAGGTTGCTAGTAGCCTGTAGAGAGGAAGGTTGGTGAATACAAAGTTCCCCAAGAAATGCAGGAGAAATTCTAATTATAGTGTTTAGGAGATATTGGAGCCCTTAATGAACCCCGTATGACCTATTCAGCAGAACTACCGATGGACAAAGAAGATGATGACCGAGCATGACTTCCTGTTTCTATCTCAAGGTCTTGATTGCCCAGTAACTTTTATTTGGATAACATTTATTGAGCAACTACTTAACTTGGGAGCACCACATGGTGCCAGGAATGCAAAATGAGTATGCTAATGTTTGCATCTAGCTACCTGCAAAAACACTGTTTTACATATATCAATCATTTAACCCTGGGTAATACTATTATCATCCTCAGCCCTATTTTACAGATGAGGAAATAAGGGAGAGAGGGATTCCATAGTTTGCAGAGGGTCACACCACCAGGGTTCAGGCTGGAATTCAGACCCAGGCAGTTGGGCTGGAGGCGCTAAAGCCGATGTAACTGACCCCTAACCACTTCGATGTATCGAGAAGTCACACCTGGTGTGAAATCATCAGGAAATGTGTTTCTGGGCTACTTGGTAGCCCATGCCAGAAAGGAAACAGGATCCTCACCCTCCTTAAGGAAGCATTTACTCATACTTGCTAGATACGGGGCCCTTTGTAAGTAGTAAATAAAGAGGTCAGTGAGAGCAATCCCTGCCCCGGAGGAGCTCACAGGCGATGGGGTGAAACAGTTCTGTAAAGAGAGCGTTGTAGTCGAGGCTGCTAAGTGTCCAAATCGGGACATGTACAAGATGCTGCCGGAGTCGAGGGGGGGCGGACTTCTGTGTTGCTGGAGGCTCCAGGGCACCGGAGCCTCAGTTCACTGAGGCGGGAGGTGCCTTCACTGGCGCCCTTGAGGAGCCAGGCCCAGAGACAGCCTCCTTTCCTGACTGTAGGCCACTCTTGTGATGCTTGTCCACTGCTTTGGACCCAGCTGTCTTCCCTTCAGCTGGGGACAATGCTGGCATATTTTTTTATCCCACAAAGGACACCAGCTGGAGGCAGCAGTGGAAGGCAGTGCATTCTGTGGCAACAGGGTGGGTGGAAAACGTGGAGGGACCCCATCTGGCTCCTTCTATCACTGAGTACACTGGGGTCAACGGAAGGAGACCCGCCATCCATTCCTGCCCAACAGGGACTGTGTGACCTCAGGCAAGAGCCGTAGCCTTTCTATGTTGCCTTGATCTTCTTCCCCTAAAATGAAAAATGCAGGAACTGAAATTTGCTCCTCTTTTATGTCCACTAAATCTTTATTCCCACTACATTTTGTAAATAATCTATTACAACATTTGTCACAATTATTTGAAAGTCTCTCTCTCTCCACTGAAATTTTAAAAATTTATTTATTTTTTAATGTTTATTTATTATTGAGAGATGGAGAGACAGAGCATGAGCAGGGGAGGGGCAGAGAGAGAGGGAGACACAGAATCTGAAGCAGGCTCCAGGCTCTGAGCTCTCAGCACAGAGCCTGACGTGGGGCTCAAACCCAAGAACTGTGAGATCATGACTTGAGCCGAAATTGGATGCCTGAGCCACCCAGGTATCTCTCCCTAATGGGATTTTTAAAATAAAAATCACATCTATTTAAAACATTTTTTATTTAAAAAGTATTTTTATCCCAAATGTACATTGATACATTGGCGCTCTTAAAATTAAGTACATGAGTACATGAACCAGTGAATGATTGAATGAGTCAGTCAATCATTGGATTATTTAGAGGACTGCTATTTTGAGGATGAGATCAGACAGCACATATAATAAGGTGGTGAAAACCTCTAAACAAAAATGGCAGAGCATGCATATGTCTCTTGATCTTGGGGTGGTGAGTTCGAGCCCCAGGTTGGGAGTAGAGATTACTTAAATAAAAAGAGTAATAAATACATTGATAATAATAACTGAATAGTACTCTTTTCATCCCATTGCAGCAGTTTCCAAATGCTACATTCCCAGAGTGGCTGTGTTGGGATCCCCTCAGGAACTAAAGTGCAGATGCCCCAACATGCCATCTAAAGATTCTGAGTCAGTAGGTCTAGGGGGGACTCCGGAAGCAGGCAGTATGTTCTAAGGTTCCCCAAGAGCCATTGTAGCCCTCCCGAGGTCAGGGTGGGGACCCTAACATGCCGTTTCACCTGGCCTTCAGTCTACCCTGCTTCACTCTGAGGACGGAGGGTGATGGCATTGGCACAGGTCTGGTAGAAACGTGATGGGGGGAGAGCACCCCACTCGTGCATGGAGGATCTAGCAAAGCCCTTCCGGCGACTGGCTGCCTCTGACTCTTCCTGAGGTTGTTACAGGGAAGATGTCATGAATACCAAGGAGCTGCGGGCAAGCTAACTCTCTCTGGGTTAGTGCAGCATTACTCACACTCTCTGTTGATCTCCTTGTGTGTTTCCCTTTGCCCTCCTTCCTCATCTTCATCCCCAGTGATTTTCCTCTTACTCACTTGTGGGTGGAAGCACCAGGTGTAGATGTTTCTAAAGCCCTCCCTGCCCATGGCCCTGTAAATACTTTCCGTGGAGATGTTGTTTGGTGAAAAACCCAGTTGGGACGGTACAACAGAAGGGTGATGGTGGAGGCTGGGGAGCAGATTGCCTGACTTCTGTTCGACTTCTGCTGCTGCTTATTTGTGAAACTCGGGAGCTGTTTCTCTGGATGCGTACACAGCGCTCTGCCGTTTCCAAGGGTGCTAGCATGTTGCTCCAAATATAAATTAGGGCAAGAACGATGAGGCAGAGTCTCATCTCTTTAGAGAACAAGTTCTAGCCCTTTATTAAGTCATCTTTTTTTCAATATTTATTCATTTTTGAGGAGTGGGGAGGGATTGAGAGAGGGGGAGAAAGGATCCGAAGCAAGTGAGGACAGAGAGCCTGATATGGGCTTGAAACCACGGACCACGAGATCATGACCTGAGCCAAAGTCAGATGCTTAACCGACTGAGTCACCCAGGCACCCCTATTAAGTCATCTTTTCAACCCAGGAAGTTCCTAAACACATTAGCATTGTTAAAATAATTGTTGTGTTCATTCACTTTAGAATTATCATTTTAAGGTGAAGTGAAATTGGTGCTGGACAAAGTTGGCGTGCGGTGGTTAAAAGCAGCGCCTCATTGAGTCTGGGTTCAAGCCCCGTCTCCAGCCCTGCTGGCTGTTTGATTAGGACATGTCAGTTAAATTATCGTTGCCTCAGGGGTGCCCGGGTGGCTCAGTCAGATAAGTGTCCAACTTTGGCTCAGGTCATGATCTCATGATTCGTGGGTTCAAGCCCGGCATCGGGCTTTGTGCTGACAGCTCAGAGCCTGGAGCCTGCTTTTGGATTCTCTGTCTCCATCTCTCTCCCTGCCTCTCTCCTACTCACCCTCTGTCTCCCTCTCTCAAAACTAAATAAACATTAATAAATAAATAAATAAAAGGGTACCTTGAAATGAAGTTTTGCAAACAAATTGTAAACTATATTTTTATATATTGATATTTGTATATATACATAGATATGTATGTATTTTGTGCTATATTCAAGGATAGAAATACATCTGAAAAAAATCTCTTAGCACGTTATTACAGTGAGGAAATAATTCCATTTTATGAAGGGAGAAATTCTAGAAGGTAAAGGTGATATATAAATGCAAGATAAGCTTTTGCTAATAAGATGTTAGCATAACGCCCCATTGTAATATCATTTATTATTGTCATGAGTCTAAAATACTATGTGTTGCACTACAGTCATTCCTTCCTGAATTCTGTAAACATTTATGCAACACCCACTGCTTGCCAGGCCCCTGTTAGGCCCTGGGAAAAATACTTAAGACCTGACCACCTGACCACCTGACCTTGCTGCCTCTGGGAAGGTTTCAGTGAAGAAGTATGGAGATCACCAAAAATAAAACATCATCAGCACTAGAACAGTCACGGCTGCAGCAATATGACCATTTTATAATTGTGATGGAAATATTAGTGTTTACCAATGTGCCAGACATGTGTGTGGATAGTATTACAATTGCCGTCCATGATTGCTACAATTATTCTATTTTGATGCTATTCTTTATAACCAAACTAAACTGCTACAGAGTTGGAGACTTAGTGACCAGAAACCTAATATGACTGCCGCAAAGTGTTATTTCTGCGCTCTACTGTCCGGCATTCCCAAGGGTTTGGCCGCCTTGATGCCTTTCAAAACCCCAGCCCCGACAATGCATGTTCCATTTTTTTCCAGGTGCCTTCGTCCCGTAATTATATATAAAATCGTGTTGCTAGTGCTTTAATCTCACTGATTTGTCAGCCTATTAAAGTCTTCTTGATTGCATGTGGTTTTTTTTTTCTTTTAATAACCTGCCTTGAAGAAGGTTAAGCTGAAACCATCCCTCGGCTTCTGAGATGTCGCCACCCAAACTGCATGCGCTTTTCTGCCTCTGCAGCTGCCTCGCACTGGCTCATCCTTTTGACTGGCAAGACCTAAACCCTGTTGCGCATATTAGATCATCAGGTAAGAGGCATCTTTGTTCCAGGGCTTGAGCAACTGGCCCGTGGCCAGATTCCCCGTGGCCCCAGAGAAGTTGTATGTGCGGACTTCTAACCGCGTTCTGTGGGAAAGAGGCTCATGGAGACCTTCTGTACCCCTGGGGTCGGGGAGAGGGCTTCGCTTTCTCCTTGTTCCCACTGAAACTGAAGAAGCATCCGTCCTTTTCAACATCGTGACTGCAGGACAGAACCAAGATGAGGCATTTTCAGACAAACTGCAAGCTCAACTGGCAGCCACTGTGGAGAGCTTGCTCAGCGTGGCCCCTGCTGTCCCTCACTGCCCTAGCCCGCTCCCTCTCCGGCGCGGTGACACAAAGCCCCTGCAGTTCCCTCAGAGGCGACCTCAAAACCTGCCCCCACGGAAGTGAAGGAGAGGCAGGGGTCTTGGTCGACAGGTGTAGTCCTCGTTAGTCCTGGGGGATGATGTGAGAAGATGGCTGTTTAGGGTGTTGGGATCCAGAGGGAAACCGTGTTTTCTGCGTTATCACAAGGGGAAGCAGGGACCAGCTGAAGAGCTCCAGGTGAGAATGGACCTACATCTGTTGCTCTCTCTTACCTTGTGGGAGGGACGGAGGGGAGGGGAAGGCTTAGTCCAGCCCAGACGAGGTGGCCAGGGTGGGACGGCCATCTCTAGACAAGTACATCTGCCATGACTGAGAAGGGCCTTTCTTGCAAAGACATTGCTTCTGGGGTTTTGTGATTTCCTGCGAATCCCAGAGCATCGTGATGCATGAACTTCTCTATCCAGCTTCTCCTTAGGTGGGCAGTGTAGGTGGCTTCTGAAACCACAGACCTGGTCACAATGGATCTAGCTGTTCAGGTTTGATGGGCGACTTTATACTGTAACATTCACAAAAGAGCTTTCATAACCCTGCACCTGATTAAATAGTGCCCTACTTTGTAGTTGGGAAAGCAAATGCACTGGTAGGAGAGACTATATGTTGTATCTGTATTTACATAAGAAAGGACATAATATGCCACAGCTGCATTCATGCAACAGCACTTATCAGGAAGTTGAGTCATTGTTGACACACTGGTGACTAAGACAGTGAGCTTGTGATCAAGCTCAAGAGCTTCCAGCCTACTTAAATTAATTTTCCCATTACCTTTTCCAAGGACTGGAAGCGAGTAACATCGTACCTGATGGAGAGATTATCAGCTTGGAGACATTTACATCCTGCTCTTTTCATTGGGACAGCATGGGAATTTCAAAATGTGTTTTATATCCCCTCCTGTTTGAAAATCATGGGAAAGCTGTCATTGGACTGGCAGAAACTTAAGACCCTAATTATTCATCTTTATAGTCCCAGCATCGAGGCCGATGCCCTATTCTAAATGCTCAAAACTGAATGCATACACATTTTGTAAATTGTTAGAAATCTTTGCTTTCTAAAGGATTAAAATAATAGATGATTGTTCTTATCCTTCTAACTAAATGAGTATATAGAAGCCATGGTTTTGCAGGTAAAGTATGGACCAGAAATATCCTTTTTGTTAATGGAGGACATAACACTGTGTAAGAGAATGTAATATTCCTAGATAGTATACAGTCTATCTCAAAGCCCAGGAGTGAGTATCAGGATCGGCTTCTTGTCATACCTCAGAACATTTCTGGGTGATGCCCATGATATCGATGTGAGTTCCACATCTAAATGGCTCCCTGTGTCTTAGTGGCAGAGGCAGAATGTGACAGAAAGCTCGAAGGAGTCTGTTGAGCAATGAAATCATCTCTCACAGTATCAAGGAGGCAAGCTTGAAAAGACAAATAGAAAAGTGAAAGTCTGGATATTATTGATAGTTGGATTTAACATCTTAGCAAGTAAGTATAGACTTGAGTGAGATTCAGAAAGGAGAACAGGCAAAAGTGCAGGTGTGCTGAAGAGTTTGGGCATGAAAGAAGGAGAAACAGTCTCAAGAGTGAGTGGGTAAAAGAATATATACCATAAAGGGTTCGCTGCAGAAGAGAGCCGGGTGGCCGTAGAAAAGCATAGCTCAGCTCACTTTCACAAAGACTCATGGAGCACCAGCTGTGTGCCAACATTAAGATCTGAGGATACAAAGGTATACAGCTCTTAAGAAATAGCCTAGTGTGGGAAACAGAGTATACAAACACATACATTTAATATGATAGGATGAGAATGATAAAAATACATAGAGGAACTGATTTAATACTGAGAATGAAATAAATGATCAAGGCTGGGGAATGAGGGAAGGCTTCAGAGAAGACCTGACATCTGATCAAGATGTTAAAGGGTGAACAGAAGTTTGCCCCTGGGATTTCCAACACAGGGAGTAGACTTTATAAAGGTGCAGAGGCATCGAACAGCTCAGTGCGTAGCTTAGAAGTGCTGGAGCACATGGAGGCAGGTGAAGGAAAAGCAGAAGGGTACAAGGCAGTAGACCTTCAGATCACAGAGGCTCTTCCTTACAGCGCCCAAGAACTTGGGATTTAGCTTACGCACCTATGAAATCTACACATTTCAACTCCAGAACACTTGAAGGATATAGGCCACATTTGTGCCTCAAGTACTGGTGGAAGTAGCTTAGGAAGGCATGTGTAGATTTAAATACCGCCTACAAACTGCCTTCCAAAAAGATTTCAATTTATTCCTCCTTCAGAAACAACCACTTAGTGATTGGAAGCCATTGAAAATTTTTAAGAAGAGTTGCCTGGTGAAATGTGAAGGATGTATTTGAAAGGGTCAAGATCCAAGATGAATAGGACAGTTAGGAGAGATGACAACTGTCTGGTCAAGAGACCTTGGAAGTGTAAATAGACAGTTGAACTAGGAGATCAGGGCTGTACTAGAGAGAGAATTTTAAGCTAAAAACAAATGTTAGAAATTGAGACCAGTTGGATTCAGGGAGTTGATGAGAAGGACATAAGAGGATGATTCCCAGGTTTCTGACTTGGAATACACAAGTAGGGAATACTGGAGTTGCAGGCTGTGTGGCGAGAGGATGAGGAAGGAGAGTTGGGAGATGGCCATTCCGTCTTATTTTGGACCATTCCTTGATGTTCCTAAGGGAAAGATAGCAGGTAGAGGCACCCAACGAGAGGTTGTAAGCCCAAATCTGAAGTGTGAGATAAGGTTCACATTTGGGCAAAATAGTTTGGTGGAAGTGGTCTTTAGCATGATCTGGATCGGAGCAGAAGCTGAAGGCGAGGCTGTACGTATCAGGAGATGATCGTCTTAAGCATCTTAGAAGACGTCTAATTCGATCTTTATTCCCACACACTGCTTACATCAGTCCTTTAATAATTATTTCTGTATTTTAATAGTTAGGTAAAGAAATGAAGGAGGACAAAAACTCAGGAGTGTAACTTGATTCCCTTAGAATTTCCTTTTGCATAATAAAAGTCCGGGGTGTAATTAATGGACGACAGTGAGATAATACTTACCTTTTTTTTTTCCAGCATGGGTCAATAAAATACAAGCTCTGATGGCTGCTGCAAGTGTAGGCCAAACTACAATTCCCAGAGGAAATGGATCTTATTCTGTCGGGTGTACAGACTTGATGTTTGATCATACTAATAAGGTAATGCTTTGATTAATACCACTCATCTTTGTGTTCTGACATTGACCCTTCCTGCGGTCCCCTAGAAGGTTTTGAAACTTGCTTTTGCCCTATGAATGACTCATTCTGTCATGTATGTTGTTCCATAGGAAGGCCTTGTGCTATTTAAGTCATTCCCAGATTCGTTGCTGTCATCTGATTAATTTATCTATAAACTTCTATTTTTTTCTTCCTTAATGGTTGAAACCAGCCTGCTCATGCTTTCTTTTCACTCAGAAAGCATATTTCACTTCTCTTTCCACTGTGTTCAGTCACCGCAGTAGCTTAAAAAGTTCTCTCTGGACCTCTTTGTGAACAACCAAGGTATCCCCACTGATCAATATCCAAAATAGCTAGTGAGACATAATGGAGAAGCAACCTCACTAAAAGTACACTGATTTCTTTCCTCTCTAGGGCACCTTCTTGCGTTTGTATTATCCATCCCAAGAGGAGGACCACTCTGACACCCTTTGGATCCCAAACAAAGAATATTTTTTTGGTCTTAGTAAATTTCTTGGAACACACTGGCTTATGGGCAAAATATTGAGCTTCTTTTTTGGTAAGATTTCTGTCGATCCTGCTTCGGCAGGCTCTAGAATATGAGAAAACCTTGAAAACAGCAAAAGTTTCTGGCAAAGATCAAAGTAGATTTCTTCCAGTCTAAACTTGTAAGATGACAAATTATTTCTTAAAAGCCCAGGCAACTCTCTGAGAATCAGGGGTTCTCATTTTGTTTGTTCTGCATATATTGGGGTATGTGGATGTAGTGAAAGTGTTAGACTTTTGGTTTGGCTGTAATATCTGCCTATGGCTGGTCTTCAATATTCGTGCGTATATACTGTGAGGGAGCAGTAGTCTGAAGTGTAAGTAGCAGGCGGACTGATGTGACCACTGCCCTGTATGCTCTATACAAAAGTGAAAACGAATTTCTCACCTGTCATAAATGACGCTGTCATTCCCATCATCCACCCCCAAGGGACCAGCCTCTCTCACCAAGACAATCTGATGTGCATTCTCCACTTCATTTGTCTACACATAACTAATGTAGACATTTCCTTCCTCATCTGTTTGACCAGACACTACTGTTGGGCTGGCATTAACTACGTCTTCAAATTTCCCTCTCAAAACTACCTGCAACTTTTGGCATTCGTTGGAACATCTCCTTGGAGTTTTCCAAAAAAACCACTAATAACGGAAGTGGTGGAACCATAACTGACACCTCTTTATCGTGCTGAATAAGTTATAAGTCACTTCCACAGCAGTCATCACATTCATGCTTTATGACTGCATCTCCGTTTTGTTTTTATTTTTTATTTTTTTAATGTTTTTTATTTATTTTTGAGAGACAGAGAGAGACAGCACGAGAAGGGGAGGGTCAGAGAGAGAGGGAGATACAGAATCTGAAGAAGGCTCCAGGCTCTGAGCTAGCCGTCAGCACAGAGCCCAATGCGGGGCTCGAACCCACAAACCGTGAGATCATGACCTTAAGATCAGACACTCAACCGACTGAGCCACCCAGGCCCCCCTGCATCTCCATTTTATACATGAGAAAATGAAACACAAATAACTGATAGTCATAATGACAATAGTAATGAAGAAGTGAACCAAGGGAAAACAAAGTCTTCCACATTGTGAGCCCTTTCTTACAGCACGAGATGGGTACTTCATGTATATTACTTGTGTAGATAACATTCTCACAAAAGCCCTATGAGACATTTTTTCCTCCACTGTGCAAAAGAGGAATCTGAGACTCAGAGTTCTTGTAGCTTGCTCAAGGTCAATAGTAAGGAGCAGAGCTGCATCTAAAGCCACATCTGAGTATGAAGTCAGTGGTCTGTTTATCTTGATCATGACCAAATTAGAACGGAGCGAAAGGAGACTGGAAGATGCTGGGGCTCAGGGTAATGCTCCTGAGGTTTATTGGGTAAATTTGGTTTCAGAATATTCCCTTTCAAGTTTTGCCAAAACCTGGATTAGAATTCAGGAACAGCCTCTGAATACATCTGGGAGGAGGAGGAAAGTGTCTCACCCTCAGTCCAGAGCTGGCAGTGAAAACTGGTAATTAATGATTTAATGGTCTTAGGAAAAACTACATGCCTTGGGTGGTAAGTAGCTAGTAGTGGACTTTTTAATGAATTTACTATTAGTACATAAAAACATAAATATAAATTCCATGAGTCAGGAATTCTACTAAGATGTAAATTAGCCAGCAACATTCAAGTCAGAGCAAACACTAATTATAATCTCTCATTGTTGTCTAGGTTCAATGACAACTCCTGCAAACTGGAATTCCCCTCTGAGGACTGGAGAAAAATATCCACTAATAGTTTTTTCTCATGGTCTTGGAGCATTCCGGTAATGTGTGAGAGGAAAAATTTTAACTCCTAATGTCCAATGACAATGCATTCTCTCCCTCACCCCACCCAAGAAGAGCAGAGTTTGGAGTATCATCTCACCCCTGCCTTGGAGGAATTGGAGTTCCTCAAATGTTGGCCATGGTCAATTGATTGGTCCAGCCCTATCTTGTCAAGTAGTTTATTTTCTTCTTCCGGCTCATGGGGACTAGCCTCATGAGGTGGAGAGAAAAGGTTGCATTTTGGGCCATCACCCTTCTTTATTATAATACACTCTCAAAACCATCCCTTGGGTTAGTTCAGGTCATCTTAGAAGTGGACACCAAGATTGGGTTGGCTGTAAAAGACGTTTATGGAGAGAAATGCCCATGAAGGATAGAGGGAACAGAGCAGGAAAAGACAGGGAGAATCTTCAGACCATGATGCAGGTTGGACACATGGGAAGAAGATGGGGAATGGAGAGACTGGGTATGTAGAATCTCGGATTATAGCACAGTTCTAGGAGAGATTGGAACAGGCCAATTGAGGGAGTGCTTAACTTGAAGCTGCTTATCAAAGGAGCCTTGCGTCTCACAGGAATGGGTCTACATTGGTACCCACGCCATGCCCAGTCACTGGGTGCAGCCCCCAGAAATCTTAGCTGGTGGTGGTGGATCCAGAGGGGAAGGCGCTCAGTGGGGTCTTTAGTCAACTACACTCTTTGTGGCATGATCTCTGAGTGGCACATTTTCATGACTTCCACACTCTCTCCCCTTCTATCTTGTCAACTCCCCACCTTTCTTTCTACTTCAGACGATTATAAGACTTTCATAAATAAAAGGTGGATTTTAGTTGGCCAGAAGTTGGGTAGCATCTGCAATAAGAAATTATCTTTAATTCTAGCTGTTTATTTGATTTCTACCAGACCAGCGGTTGGCAAGTTAGAATTTGAGGACCAAATCTAGCCGGCTGCTTATTTCTATAAATAAAGCTTTATTGAAACACATCCACACTCATTCATCTTTCACATTGTCTGTGGCTACTTTTGTGCTATGACAGCAGAGTTGAGTAGCTGTGACAGATACCATATTGCCCCTTAAGCTGGGAATATTTACATTCTGACTTTTTACAGAAGTGATTTGTTGATACCTCTGCTGGACCCATTTCCCCTTTCTGAGTAGGTTGCATATCTTCAACAACAGAAGACAGTTCCCACTACCTCTCTTTGGTTCCCTATTGCCAGTTCCTATTGAATGCATGATTTGAGAAGATTGCCCAGAATGAGGAATCGAAAGGGGTGAATGCAGCTACTTAATACATGATTGTTTCCAATCATTTAAATAAATAACAGTTGAAACATGTTCAGCCTTTCCCGTGTTTTAGATATGGTTATAAGCACTGAAAATGCATTAATTTACTTAATCCTTATAATAATCCTATTAGATACCATAGTGTTACATAGGACAGATAAGTGACTTATCTGAGTCAGACAGCTAAAAAGTAGCAGATTCAAACGTCGTGGTCAGATAGCAGGTCGTGTTCTCTTAGGCACCACACTGCACGGCCTTCCTACATATGCTGTCTTAGCAAAACCTTGTAACTGTTCTAAAGCAAAGGCTTTATAAGTCCCATTTTATGGGTGCAGACAAAGAATTGAGTAACGTAGTTACCTAAAGTTACATAACTGGTCAGTGGTAGGACCAAGATTAGAATCCAGAGCTCTCAAAGGCACCGTGTAGAATCGCTGCATCAGGGCTTCTCAGCCTCGGGACTACTGACGTTTTGCAGAATTTCTTATTGTGGAGTGCAGTCCTGTGCACTGTCGGATTTTTAGCAGCATCCTTCTACCTGCTGGATGCCAACAGGACCCTCTGCCCAACCATGATAATGAAATTACCTCCAGACATTGTCAAATATCCCTTGAGAGGCCGTAGTGCCCCCTTTGAGAACCACAGTGCTCTGGTCCACCCCTGGGCACCACCGCAGGGGGTGACGGCCTCTGCATTCCCAGGTTTGTTAGTGGACCCCGCCTAAGCGTGACAGCTATTTCAATGCTTCCCTTTCTTTGTTGTTGTTTTGTTTTTGTTTTGAAGGACAATTTATTCTGCTATTGGCATTGATCTTGCATCTCATGGGTTCATAGTTGCTGCTGTAGAACACAGGTAGGTCATCTGGGCTCTGACTTTGAAAAAGATTTATAAAAAATTTCAATGACATTGTCAACTCTGGTTACATGATGAGGGGGAAAAAAGGCAACGGAGTTAAATTGTCAAAAGTTGAAAACCTGAAAACCAGCTAGCATTGCTAGAGTGTTTACTGTGCCATGTTCATACACCATCATTTAATCTGTGGAACAACCCTCTGAAATGGTTACTATTATCACTGTTTTAAGGAGGAGGAAAAATGAAGCTGGGAAAAGTTGAGTAATCTGCTGTAAACCAGACAGCGAAAAAATGGCAGCACTGGGATTGGACTCCACGCATGCTTTTGGAGGGGCCTCCTAGAACAATGATGATAGAATGGGTTGATTTGACCCACAGCAATAGCTTTTTCTTAGAACTCCCTTGGGAGCCTCTTTGGGTTTTTTTTTTTAAATATAATTTTTGTCAAGTTACAGTGTGCTCTTGGCTTCGGGAGTAGATTCCCATGATTTATCACTTGTGTACAACACCCAGTACTCATCTCTGTTAAGTTCCTCACATTCCACGTATGAGTGAAAACGGTTTTAAAACAAATGTAGAGTGGAAGAAGAAAGGGAAGTCAGAAAGATCCGAGTGAAGTGGGGGATAGGGAGGAGGAGCACGGAGGGGATGAAGAAGAGGAGGAGCCAGTGTAAGTAACTGATTTGTTTGTGCTGTAGAGATGGATCCGCATCTGCGACTTACTACTTCAAGGACCAGTCTGCTGTAGAAATAGGGAACAAGTCTTGGCTCTATCTTAAAACCCTCAAACCAGGGGACCAGGAGGTGCCTCTTCGAAATGAGCAGGTACATTGCAGCAACAGCGGGAGGCGTGGTGACTGAAAATTCTATGCACAGTGGTGATGCTTGCTGATTTAATTTACACCTGGCAAGTGGTCCTCCTAGCTCTCCTGTTTCCCATTCCCAAAAGGCCTGTCAGAAGATCCTCGGAGCAAGACCGTTCCCTTAATGAGAAGTCTGGATCATAGTAAAAACAAAGATAAACATAAAATCTTGAGAGATGAGTGAATATTCAGAAATCATTTGCATTAGAACTTCCAATTTTAGAATCTCAGATGTGCTAGAAGAGAAATTCATAAATACCCTCCTTTCCAAGGCATTATAAAAACACTGCTTTTCAGAAGAGCAGTATAGAATAGTATTAAGACTGCAATAGTATTAGAATGCAAATTTAAAATTTTTTTGATGTTTATTTATTATTGAGACAGAGACAGACCACGAGTGGGGGAGGCACAGAGAGAGAGGGAGACACAGAATCCAAACCAGGCTCCAGGCTCTGAGCTGTCAGCACAGAGAGCGATGCAGGGCTTGAATCCACAAACTGTGAGATCATGACCTGAACTGAAGTCAGATGCTTAACCCACTGAGCCACCCAGGCGCCCTAGAATGCAAATTTCTATGTTTGAATCCTGATGCCGGCACTTTCTAGTGGGGTGATCTCAGAGAAACGACTTACTCTATTTTGCTTCTGTGTTTTATCTGTTACAAAGTAGTGAATAATTACATATTTTGCCCACAGGGTATCTGGAAAGTTAAGTGAAATAGAGCATATTGGCTTCCACCTTTGTGCCGAGCTTCCCAATGGGTGTTTTCCATATGTCATTGCATTTAACGCCACCCACATTTCTCTGAGGTAGGCATTATTATACAATAAATGGAAGCTCAGAGAGGTTAAGGAGATCATCTGAGGTCACTCAGCGGATAAGGAGCAGAGCCAGGATTTGGACTCAGCTATAACTACACTAGGTGTGTTCCAGCCACTGATCCCTTAGACATGTCTAGTGTATGAGCAGTCACCTGTTTTTCCCACACGTAGCTCCTACGCAAACTCTAAAATAAGTATCGCAACTTCTTTACTTGCCATTCCCTTTTTCTAATCATCATATTAGGTGCACCAAAGGGCAAAGGAGTGTTCCCAAGCTCTCGATTTGATTCTGGACATTGATTGTGGAAGGCCCGTGAAGAATGTGTTAGATGTCGATTTTAATATGGAACAACTGAAGGTGAGCTTTAGAAAAGTCACTTCTGTTGTCTGGTAGTTCTTTATTGTTCCTTATCATCTGCTTTTCTGCCGTAAGGTGTGGAACAACATGCCAAAGGGCTGCACATTTTTTAAAAAGTGTACATAAAGTTTTAGAGGATGAGGAATGCACTAAGTTGAGCTATAGATGAACTGGCCCACGGTCAGCTTTGAGTTACAAAAACAGCCATTTCTGTGGTTCAACTCAAGACCTCCAGGGGAAGTGCTGTAATTTCTTGGGTGGCTCCTGTGTATTGTTGAACTTGATCCTGAAATAGTGGTCACAAGTTTTAAGCAGAACATGGAGAGGCGGTGGAAGAATATGGAAGCGGAGAGTATGAACAAAGACCCAGGGGTGTGTGTGGAGGATGGAGGACGGGGAGGGGAGGGGAGTAGATAGAAGTGCTTCCATCTGGGGAGAAGATGACGGTCTGTTCTCTCGACTCAGCGAAGAGCTTCTTGTCCCTCGACCACCTGCTCCATCTCCTGTCTCCCTGGTTTTGTACACGTTGTCCCCTTGGCCTGACACACTCTTCTCCCTGAGTCCTGCTTAATCTTCAACTCAAGTCAGGCATCAATCATCTCCTCCAAGAGGCTTTCTTGGACCCCATTGTCACCCCCACCCTCCACCCCCAGACTGGTGAGCAATCTGTCACAGTCCTGACTCATTGGCCCCACCCTGTTGTATCTGCATCACGTCTCTGTATCCCAGTAGCCCGGGAGGTCATTGAAAATGAACTTACGGTGCCTGGTGCTCAACAGGTGCTCAACAGATACTTATGGAATGAACAAACTAATTAAATGTGGACAGGGGAGAGGCAGAAGTCAGCAATGATGTGAGTGTTGCAGGTGTGGGTGCCTAGGAATGTTACATCCACTTCTGAACTTCTATGAATGCTCAGTGTGTGTGTGTGTGTGTGTGTGTGTGTGTGTCATTTGTGTGTATGTATATGCATATATGTGTTATCTGTGTGTATGTATGTATATATAAGAAATCAAGGAACTTAACCATGCCCATGGAATGATTAATAATTTTATAACTGAAAAACTAATTTGGTCTTTTCTAACCACCTGTGAGATAGTTATGAATATATATCATGCTTTTTCATATAGGACTCTATTGACAGGAATAAAGTAGCGGTAATTGGACACTCTTTTGGTGGAGCTACAGTTATTCAGACTCTTAGTGAAGACCAGAGATTCAGGTAAGAGGAGACAAAGAGAGAAAACGGTATGCTGTTGGAAGAGAGGAAGTGATAACCCATGTGAGATAGAGTGTTTATCACATTCTTAATGAGGAAGGGACTCTTCAGGGTTTATAAGTCTGTTTTTTTTTTTGCCTCCATAAAGTACTCTATGTGAATTTTCCTAAAGAGAAATACTCTGCTTCTCTTGCTATTAAAATCTCCCCCATTCCTATATATTTTCCCTCATCATTCTTATTTATCTGCTTAAGGACTTGACATTTTCACTTAGAAATTTATCTTTACATATTATTTCATTTTATCACTATTATTATTATTATTAATGTTTATTTTTGAGAAAGAAAGAGAGAGCATGAGCAGGGGAGGAACAGAGAGAGGGAGACACAGAATCCGAAGCAGGCTCCAGGCTCTGAGCTGTCAGCACAGAGCCCAATATGGGGATTGAACCCACAAACTTTGAGATCATGACCTGAGCTGAAGTCGGACATTTAAACCAACTGAGCCACTCGGGTGCCCCGTGATACATTTTATTTATGACATATGATTATGGTATTGGTAGTGCATCTTATAGTATTTCTAGACTTCCTCAATATGCAGGGCACTTTTCCACCATCCTTAAGATGGACAAAGGTCTTAAATTACACTTATTTGGGTGAGAGTCAGGACCAGACCCCAGTCTTCTAAGTTGAAAAAAATATTTTCTTTCTGGAACTATGTCATCACAGACTAATGAGATCATGTAGAGTCAACCTGTAAGAAAATGGGTAGGATCCTTTCTGAAATTTCATCTCACGTTTCTTACTTAAAATTTGTTTCCCTATAAGGGGATTATTTTGGTTTGCCCATTGAGCTCATTAAATGGAGTGTCCAAAAGGTCCAGGAACAGGATAAACTTATTTTTAAAAAGAAAGTTCCATTTTCAGATGATATGCCACCTATGTTTTTCTTCAACCCCCAGACATCTTTACAGGTGTTATACCTCAAAGCAATTGGTCCAACAGTTACTCTGGAAAAGGCATCATAAATCAACTACAGAGAATCCAGAAGTTCTGGAAACTGGGGCAATAGTGCATACATTGTATTTTTTTCAGACACCCTTCAGTTCTGCAGAAATTACTACTTGCTTAAGAACGTATTTTGAAAACAGTGTAACAAAAATGAAAAAAAAATTTAAACATATTCTATCTTTCTAAAGGTCACAATTCCTAAATGTCTCCTACTAAAGAAAATGATTATGTGATTCCAAGTCGGCTGCCTTATAAAGCGAATCATATTCCCTTCCCAGTGATATGATACCAGTGAGATTAACCCGTAGTAAACCCGTGTGGTGTATGTCCCTCAATCCTGGTGGCGTTAGGATTTCGTGAGGCAGCCAGTGTGTAGGCAGCCTTCTTTATCATTGTCAACGAACCCGCAGGTGCGGCATTGCCTTGGATGCATGGATGCTTCCACTGGGTGATGAAGTATATTCCAGAGTTCCTCAGCCTCTCTTTTTTATCAACTCGGAACGGTTCCAGTATCCTGCTAATATCAAGAAAATGAAAAATTTGTACTTACCTGGCAAAGAAAGAAAAATGATTACAATCAGGTAAGTGTTCAGTGATTTATTTCATCAGAAACGTGAAACTTGGATAAACGTCAAAAGGTCCCATTGGGTAGCCGTCATAGAGTTGTTAAATTCATTGTTTAGACTTTCAGTAAGGCAGAATATTAGATAATTTCAGGATCTAAGTGCACTTGTGTTTACTCTTTTTAAAAATGCAAATGTTTTGAGTAGTGGTAACATATGTCATTCATACACTAACCATTAAAATTTGCAATAGGATACATGCTATTTTTTACGTGAACACAAGGGGCAGGGGTAGGGAGAAGCTAGGCTTGGAACTCTTTGGGAAAAAAGAGTGTCTGTTGAGATCGCAATGTGTTTACCTGTTCAGAAAGAATATGAATTTATAAATGCCCAAAAGCTAAAACGGGAATTCGAGCATCAGCGATATGCTTATATCATGGATGTGAAAAGAAATCCCCGAAGAGTTTTGACCTCGCAATGTAATGTTACAAGGTAGGGGTCATCCCTCTTCTGTTTGAAACCTGGTTTATTTTGAAGAAGAGAAGAGATGGCGGGAGGGAAATACAAAGCCTATAGGTGGTAAGCGCTATGATAGGGTCAGAGAATAGAACCTTTTCTATCTGAGGGGGTCAGAAGAGCTGCTTGGAAGACATGGGAGTAGAATTCATCTTGAAGGATTAAAAGATGTTAAACAGAGAAGACAGTGTAGGTAGTTTAGGTAAGGACCTCAGTTTAGCTTCAGGTTAACTAAGGACTTCCATATTTGTATGTATAAATCTAATTCCAAAACAGAAATAATGAATAATGCCGAGCCTCCCTCAGCCCCACTTCCTTACTAAGTTCTTGCTCCACCTTTTTTCCTCCTCTCTCTGTTAGGAGCCTGGAAAGCATAGCTCATACTTAATAGTTCGTCTTTACTTCCATTTACACTTTGACTACTGTGGGCTACCTTCCTGAACGCCACCAGGACACTGAAACTGGCCCTACGGAGGACATAAAAAGCCTACCCCCACAGCTTATTTGCAGCCTCAGTCTTGCTCTCAGCATCCATCTGACACCGGGGACTTCCCCCGGTTCTCCTCCCCTGAGCACCACAACCCTACTCTCTCCTGCTCCTCCCTCCATTTAGATTGCTCCTTCCCTTTCTCCCTGGCCCTTTCCATCTCCCGAAGCTGTTCCTCCGCTATTGGTAGCTTCCAGATTTCTGCTCCCAGCTCTCTCATGACCCGGTTTCTACCTTCTGACACTCACATTATGATTGGAAGAAGGGAAGGAGGAGCAGGAGGCAGTATCTCTGGTTCGAGTATAGATAACTGAAAGTGTGGTGTCTGCCTAGAAGCAGCAGCAAAGTGAAGAGGAAGAGTTGAATTCGTTGGAGTTGGAAAGATATGTTTTTTTAAAATATTTTTTAATGTTTTATTTATTTTTGAGAGAGAGAGAGAGAGTCAGCGTTAACAGGGGAGGGTCAGAGAGAGAGAGAGAGGGAAACACAGAATCCGAAGACAGGCTCCAGGCTCTGAGCTGTCAACACAGAGCTCAACGCGGGGCTCGAACCCACAAACTGTGAGATCATGATCTGAGCCAAAGTCAGACACTCAACTGACTGAGCCACCGGGTACCCCTGGAAAGATATGTTTTAGCCATGGAATTTCTTAGTGTGAGATGGGGAGATTAGGGTAGAGATGTCTGGCCACCAACTGGGCAGTACCGAATCTGTGTCTTCTACATGAAACCTTTGGAAGAGATGAGCCCACCAAGTAGGGAAGGAAGTCATCTGAGAATAGAATACCAAGGAACATCTACATGTATGTGAAAACAGAGTAGACCAGGGAGAAGGGAAGGTACAAACAAGGGAAAAGACGATCAAAGAAAGGAAAGGAAAAAACACTGCCACAAAGTGTCAAATGTCTTAGAGGCAGTGGACAATGATCACTCAACAAAGGCCATTTACTTGATGTTAGGTAGATTTAAAGAGCAGCATAAATGATACCTATAAGGTGCTTACAGCTTAAATAATACAAGAAAAACATTTCCCTCCTTAAATCTACTTAATCCAAGGTTTACGTGCAGTGTGTTTTGAATAGCATCAAATAGATACGAAGTTAAATAGTATTGGTGAAGGAGTAGGCTTCTGGCTCTGAGTATACAGTCAGTGCAACATGTACAATTCCATCAGCTCAAACTGGGAGTGTTCTAGCCCACCAGAAATCTGGGATCGTTTCTTCTAAAACCAAGATGCCAAGGAAGACAGGAATCTTTCTTTATCTAGAGGGGAAGGTGAATATATACTCAGACGCACAGACTGCTACCCACAAGTGCATCTACAGAGGCCAAATCTACATGTTTTGTTTCCTTAGTTTTCAGTCACTAGGCCACCTAGACCAGTATCCTTCCTGCACCCTAAGTACAGAAATAGTTTTGTCAAACCGTATGACTCATAAACCTCTCATTTCTCTTCCAGGGGTTCAGTCCATCAGAATTTTGTTGACTTCACTTTTGCAACTGGCAAAATAATTGGATACATATTCACTTTAAAAGGAGATATTGATTCAAATGTAGCAATCGATCTTAGTAACAAAGCTTCATTAGCGTTCTTACAAAAGCATTTAGGTAAGAAACTAAGAGTATTTCGTGACATAAACCAGGTGATTCTTAAGAGAAAACTGCCTTATTACAGCCTTAGTCCCATTTTAACTGCCTCCAGTTGGTTTACAATGTAACACACCAATAAATCAGTTTGAAGAAAGAAACTTGAGAAACTGAGTTTTGCTTCTTCTCATGCTATGTATCACATATAGGAAGTCTACCTAATAATGTTTATTTTTGAGGCAGAGCATGAGCAGGAGAGGGGCAAAGAGAGAGACACAGAATCTGAAGCAGTATCCAGGCTCTGAGCCGTCAGCACGGAGCTCAGTGTGCGGGCTTGAACCCACAAACTCTGAGACCATGACCTGAAGTCAGATGTTTAACCAACTGAGCCACCCAGGCTCCCTGTCTACCTGTTAAAGCTAATAGTTTTTCCGTGCAGACTTAGTGGCCATTTGTGGCGTAATTTGTGAGTCTGTGCTGCCACCTAGAGGCACTGAGCTGTCTCATACTCTCAAAAGTTTCCAATGCGTATTAACATTTTTCTTTTCCAGGACTGCAGAAAGATTTTGATCAGTGGGATTCTTTAATTGAAGGAGAAGATGATAATCTTATTCCAGGGACCAACATTGACACAACCAACCAACCTGTCACTCTACAGAACTCTACAGGAATCGAGAAATAGAATTTGGATCAAGAGCACTTTTTTAAAAGTCTTGTTTAAAAGCTGTATAAAAGTGTGTGTGTGATTTCAATGTATTTTCTCAAATAGTGCTATTGTAAAAAAATGTAGACTATATCATAATAGTGACTGAAGCTTGTTCTAGGATTTTTTCCTTTAAATGTAAAGAAGGACTGCTGTATATAACAATCAAACCAGCCTAAATTTTTATTTTACTAAAATGATAATACTTTTTTAGTGTCAAAATTGATAACTATTTTTACATTCTTTTAGTGGACAAGTATATTAAAACAGGCACAATGCTAATGAAAACATGTTGCAGTGACATAACACTCCCGAAAAATACAATAAATACAGATTTTCTTGCCTCTCTATTATGAGTAGAATCGAGTTTTGGCCACATGGTATTCTACGTAGAATTTGGAAGCACTCCCCTTTGACTTTTGGTCATAGTGAGAAAAATTAGATCACACGGATGTTACCACAGGATTAGGGACACTGTACAATTTCAATATAACTAAGTTAGGGGAGTGGTCAAGGATAAGAGTATTTGGAGGCAGGGAAAAGGTGGCAGATTAAAATGTATTAAAAAGAGGTTATAATTTGTTTGCATATAATGCTTTATCTCTGATGGATTCCACCTACTCAAGAAAGGTGCACGAGACAGGCCAAGGATTCCACCTATAACACATTAGTTATGCACCCAAAGGCTGCGAAGGATAACAAAGGAAACATTCGGAATTGCTTTTAAATGGTTTATTTTTCCAATTAGCTTTATGTTTTAAAGTCTGTATGCAATAGTAGCAGTGGACCAGCACAATACAGGCATAACGTGCTTTATTGCATGTGGCAGATACTGCCTTTTTTATACTGAACTGGAGGTTCAAGACTTCCAAGGAGGAAGGAAGTGCAATTGTGGTGGAAATGGCAAGAGGACTAGAATCAGACATGGAGCCTGACAGGTGCCCCAATTCCTGCAGGATCCAGGTCAGACTTGAAGAGCTGAGGAGTTGCTGCTCGTGGATGAGCACAGAACGTGGTTTCTTGAGATGGAATCTACTCCGGGTGAAGATGCAGGGCAGACTGTTGAAATGACCTCAAAGGATTTAGAATACGACCTACACTTAGTTGATAGAGCAGCAGCAGGGTGTGAGGGATGGATTCAGATTTCGAAAGAAGTTCTACTGTGGGTAAAATGCTACCACATGGCATTCTGTGCTCTGGAGAAATCGTTCGTGAAAGGAAGTCAATGGGGCAAACTTCATTGTCCTTTTTAAAAATGTTTTAAATGTTTATTTTTGAGAGAGACAGAGAAAGAGGAGGGGGCAGAGGATCTGAAGCTCATTCTGTGCTATCTGCACAAAGCCTGATGCGGGGCTCAAATTCATGACCTGTGAGAGCTGAAGTCAGGTGTTCAACCAATGGAGCCACCCCAGCCGTCAGCCGCCGCCACCCTGATCTGTCAGCCGCCATCAACATGGCGTCAGGACCGTCCACCAGCAAAAAGAATATGACTCACTGGAAGCTGAGATGATGGTTAGCATCTTTTTAGCAATAAAGTATTTTTAAGGTTTATACGTTGCTTTGTTTAGATATGCAATTGCACATTTAATAGACTACACTCTAGTATAAACATAACTTTTATACACACTGGGAAACCAAAAGATGTGTTTGCCTTGCTTCATTGTGGTATTTGTGGGGATGTGGCTTAAAACTTCTTGCACTTATGTATTGGGGGTCATGGAAAATAGCTTTTGTTTCTCAAAGAACATAAAAATTTACGCCACTCATAGTTAAGTGTATTTTGGTTTAATTATGGTCTGGCTCCTATGAATCCTTCATAATTAAGCTTGTTTAAGCCTGTATCAACAAGATAATCAGGACTTTATAAGCAAACCAGGTTAACTGTAACTATTCATCCCCACTCCTTTGGCTCAGTTAATAAGTAACTGTATTTTGATTTGGCACTTTGGGCTATCCTAATGTTTTAGGGTGCAAACTCGCTTTTTGAGAAATTTGATTTCTCCTATCCTATAGCCATTCTGAGTTTTTAAATTTTTGAAGAATATCGCATGATACTGAAGCCCTTCTATAATCTGGCCCTAAATGCATCTTCTGTGACCTTTCCTCCAGTACCTTACAACTGTATCCCTACACGAGTGGCCCTAACTTGTCTACTCTTATCCCAGGAACAAGCAATATGCTTTCTATTTCTACCTCAGCTCTGTTTAATGCAAAACCCTATCCTTTCTACTTCTTGGAATTATACCCAGCGTTTAATGTCCTTAGTTCTCACCATTACCCCATCAGGCTTCGTACACTGGTAAAGTTTCGTAGACATACATCTTACCCCCACCACCACCCCCTCCCGCCCCTGCTCACAGAGCAAACCTTCGGACTCACTTTAGAAATGGATAACCCTTCCAATTGTATTGGAGCCCCATTCTGTGGCATCTTTGTTAGTGGTACATGCAGGTGCTGAGAGGGGAAGTAACAGTTGAGAAGACCCAAATGAATTAAAGTTTAAACACATAATCATGACCTAGTGCTCACACTGAGTATCTTTCAGGGAAAAGAATACTATTTCTAAGCTTAAAAACACTTCGAGGAAGGTTTTATTAGCCTTATGTGACAAATGAGGAAGATCAAGTCTCTGAGAGATTGTATAATCTGTCCAGGTCACATACCTAATTAGTAGCATAGAGCTGGCCACCTGCACAGAACCATGTTTTGAAAGCATGGGCTTTGAAGTTAGATGGGTCTGGGTTCGATCAGGTTTCTGAGACTCGCCAGCTCATTGACCTAGAGAAGTTATTTAACCTCTGTAAAAACCTTCACTTTCCTGTGGTGCCTGGGGGGCTCAATCAGTTAAGTGTCCAACTTCAGCTCAGGTCATGATCTCGTGGTTTGAGTCTGAGCCCCACATGGGGCTTTGTGCTGACAGCTTGGAGCCTGGAGCTGCTTCTAATTCTGTGTCTCCCTTTCTGTTCCCCTCCCCCTCTCACACTCTGCCTCTCAAAAAATAAACATTCAATTTTCTCACCTATAAAACATAGATGATATTAATGTTTATTTTGAGAGAGGTAGCAAGTGGGGGAGGGGCAGAGAGCTAGAGGGAGACAGAATCTGAAGCAGACTCCAGGCTCCAAGCTTCCAGCACAGAGCCGGACGCAGGGTTCGAACTCACAGACTGAGAGATTGAGACCTGAGCCAAAGTCGGACACTTAACCAACTGAACCACCCAGACGCCCTTAGAACATGGATAATATTAATATGCCTCTCAGAGTTAAGAATTAAAGGAGAAAATGCATTTAAAGTACCAGCTGAGTGACTGACACATAAGAGCTAATATTGACTTTACTATTTCCCCCGTTTCTAGAACCCTGATTCCATTACTACAGGTAATCCAGAACCACAGATATTCCAAAATCATATTTCCTATTTTTTAAGGTTCTCATCACCGTTTATCTCAAGTTTTTAATTTTTTTGTTTGTTTATTTATTTTGAGAATGTGAGAGAAAGAGTAGGGGAGGGGCAGAGAGAGGGAGAGAGAGAATCCCAAGCAGGCTCCGTGCTGTCAGCTCGGGGCCTGACAACGGGGCTCCAACTCACAAACCATGAAATCATGACCTGAGCCAAAAACAAGAGTTGGATGCTTAACCAATGGAGCCACCCAAGAGCTCCATTTCAGGTTTTTTAAAAATGAACAATGCTGCCTATTAAGACATGAGTTTACAGGGAATTTTTCTTTTTCTTAAATTTATATTCCAGTTGGTTAACATATAGTGTAGTATTAGTTTCAGGAGTAGAATTTAATGATTCATCACTTATGTATAACATCTATTGCTGACCCCAATAAGTACACTCCTTAATGCCTGTCACCCAGTAATCCCCCACCCTCCTCCCCTCCAGCAACCCTCGGTTTGTTCTCAGTATTTAAGAGCCTCTTGGGGCACCTGGGTGGCTTGGTCAGTTAAGCATCCACCTCTTGATTTTGGCTCAGGTCATGATCTCACAGTTCATGAGTTGGAGCCCTGCCTTAGGCTCTGTGCTGACAGCATGGAGCCTGTTTGGGCTTCTCTCTCTCCTTCCCTCTCTGTCCCTCCCCTTCTCTCTCTCTCTCTCTCTCTCTCTCTCTCTGCCTCCCTCCCTCCCTCTCAAAAAATACACTTTAAAAAAAAAAGAGTCTCTTATGGTTTGCCTCCCTCTGTTTTATCTTATTTTATTATTTTATTATTCTTTCCCCTCCCGTATGTTCATCTGTTTTGTGTCTTAAATTCCACATATTAGTGAAATCATATGTATATACATATATATATGTATACACACACATATATATATGTCTTTCTCTGACTTACTTTGCTTAGTGTTATATACTCTAATTCCATCCATGTTGTTGCAAATGGCAAGATTTTATTCTTTTACATTGCCAAGTAATATTCTATTGTATATATACATCTTCTTTATCCATTCATCAGTGAATGGACATTTGGGCTCTTTCCATACTTTGGCTATTGTCAATAGCACTGCTATAAACAGTGGGGTGCATGTGCCCCCTTTGGATCAGCATTTCTGGGTCCTTGAGATAAAGCCCTTGTGCAACTGTTTAGTCATAGGGTAGTTCTATTTTGAATTTTTTTGAAGAACCTCCACACTGTTTTCCAGAGTGGCTCCACTAGTTTTCATTCCCACCATAGTGCAAAAGGGTTCCCCTTCCTCTGCATCCCTGTCCATCTATTGTTTCCTGAGTTGTTAATTTTAGCCATTCTGACAGGTGTCTGCACACCTGTATCTCACTGTGGTTTTGATTTGTATTTCCATGATAATGAGTGATTTGAGCCTCTTCATGTGTCTATTAACCATCTGGATATCTTCTTCGGAAATGTGTCTATTCATGTGTTCCGCCCATCACTTAACTGGATTATTTGTTTTTTGGATGTTGAGTTTGATAAATTCTCTATAGATTTTAAATACGAATCCGTTACCTGACACGTCATTTGCAAATATCCTCTCCCATTCCATTGGTTACCTTTAAGTTTTGTTGACGGTTTCCTTCGCTGAGCAGCTTTTTTTCTTGATGAGGTCCCACTAGTTCATTGTTGCTTTTGTTCCCTTTGCCTCTGGAGACATACCTAGTAAGAAGTTGCTGTGGCCACAGTCAGAGAGGTTGCTTCTTGTCTTCTCCTGTAGGATTTTGATGGGTTCTTGTCTTACGTCTGGGTCTTTCATCCATTTTGAGTTTACTTTTGTGGATGTTGTAAGAAAGTGGTCCAAGTCCATTCTTCTGCATGTTGCTGTCCTGTTTTCCCAACACCATTTGCTAAAGAGACTGTCTTTTTTCCATTGGATACTCTTTCATTGTTTGTCAAAGATTAGTTGGCCATATATTTGTGGGTCCATTTCTGGGTTCTCTATTCTGTTTCACTATGTGTCTGGTTTTGTGCCAGCACAATACTGTCTTGATGATTACAGTTTTGTAATACAGCTTGAAGTCTGGACTTACGATGCCTTCAGCTCTGGTTTTCTTTTTCAACATTACTTTGGCTTTTTGGGGTCTTTTCTGGTTCCACACAAATTTCAGAATTGTTTGTTCTAGTTCTGTGAAGAATGGTGGTATTATTTTGAATGGAATTACATTGCATATGTAGATTGCTTTGGTTAGTATTGATATTTTAACAATATTTGTTCTTCCAATCCATGAGCATGGAATGTTTCTATTTCTCTGTGTCTTCTTCAGTTTCTTTCATAAGCACTCTGTAGTTTCAGCATACAGATATTTTACTTCTTTGGTTAGGTTTATTCCTTTTTCTTACAGCTTTTGGTGTAATTGCAAATGGGATTGATTCCTTAATTTCTCTTTCTACTGCTTCATTATTGGTGTATAGAAATGCAACATTTCTGTGTGTTGATTTTAGATCCTGCAACTTTGCTGAATTCATGTATCAGTTCTAGCAGTTTTTTGGTGGATTCTTTTAGGTTTTCCACACAGAGTATCATGCCATCTACAAAGAGAGAAAATTTGACTTCTTCCTTGCCAATTTGGATGCCTTTTATTTCGTTTTGTTGTCTGATTGCTGAGGCCAGGACTGCTAGTACTACATTGAACGGCAGTGGTGAGAGTGGGCATCCCTGTCACTTTCCTGACCTTGGGAGGAAAGCTCTGTTTTTTCCACTGAGGATGATATTAGCTGTGAGTATTTCATATATGGCCTTTCTGATGTTGAGGTGTGTTCCTTGTACCCCTACTTTCTTGAGGGTTTTTAATCAAGAAAGGATTTTGTATTTTGTCAAATGCTTTTTCGGCATTTATTGAGAGGATCATATGGATCTTATCATTTCTTTTATTAATGTGATGTATCATGTTGATTTGTAGATATTGAATCACCCCTGCAGCCTGGAATAAATCCGACTTGGTCGTGGTGAATAATTCTTTGAATGTATTGTGGGATTCGTTTGCTAGTACCTTGTTGACAAGTTTTGCCTCCATGTTCATTGAGGAAATTGGTCTGTAATTCTTTTTAGTGGGGTCTTTGTCTGGTTTTGGAATCAAGGTAATGCTGGGCTCACAGAATGAGCTTGGAAGTTTTCCTTCCATTTCTATTTTTGGAAACAGCTTAAAAAGAATAGACGTTAACTCTTCCTTAAATGTTTGGTAGAATTTCCCTGGGATGCCATCCAGCGCTGGACTCTTGTTTGTTGGGAGATTTTTGGTTACTGACCCATTTTTTACTGGTTACGGGTCTATTCAAATCTTTTATCTCTTCCCGTTTCAGCTTTGGTAGTTTATATGTTTCCAAAAATTTATCCATTTCTTCCAGACTACCCAACTTGTTGGCATATAATTGCTTGTAATATTCTTATTATTGTTTGTATTTCTGTGGTGTTGGTTATGACCTTTTCTCTTTCATTCGCCATTTTATTTATTTGGGTCTTTTCCTTTTTTTTGTTTTGTTTTGTTTTGTTTTGTTTTGGTAAGTCTGTCTAGAGGCTTGTCAATTTTGTTAATTCTTTCCAAGAACCAGCTCCTAGTTTCATTGATCTGTTCTAGTGTTTTGTTTTTAATTTTTATATCATCAATTTCTTCCCTAATCTTTATTTTTTCCCTTTTTCTGCTGGTTTGGGGCTGTTTTGCACTTTTTTTTTTACAGCTCCTTTAGATGTAAGGTTAGGTTGTATATTTGAGACATTTTCTCCTTCTTTAGGAAGGCCTGGATTGCTAAATGCTTCCCTTTCATAACTGCCTTTGCTGCATCATAATTCCCTTTTATTTTTTAAAGTCTATTTATTTACATATTTTGACAGAGGGGAAGAGACAGAAAGACAGAGAGAGAGAGAGAGAGAGGGAGAGAGAGAGAGGAAACAATTGGGGAAGGGCAGAGAGCGAGGGAGAGAGAATCTCAAGCACGCTCTGCATAATCAGCATAGAGCCCAAAGTGGGGCTTGATCTCAGGGACTGTGAGATCATGATTTGAGCCAAGGTCAGAGTCAGATGCTTAACTGACTAAGCCACTCCAGAACTCCTCCTTTTTAATAAAATGAGACTACCACACCTTTAAGGAGAAACTTTATTCAAATCTATGTCATATTAGAATACTTCCAAAATCAAACAGAATATTAATCAAATGTTAACTAGACAGACAAAACAAAGCTTCAGAAACAACACAAAAAGTCTGAAAGAGTTATGCTAATAAACCCATCCCTCTAAGTAGTATCATATAATAGACTTGTCATAAAACTATAATTTTCTATTTTAATTTAAATGCTATATTCAAAAGACACAAAAATAGGGTTTGTTTTTTTGGAAATTTGAGTAATGTGTTAGCAACTTGCTTAGAAAAATAAATTCTCCTAACTTATTAGAAACAGAACATACTTAAAGAGAGAAGATATCCCAGATTCATATGCAAAGCAATACTGCTATAAATACAGGGCATCGTCGTCCTGAGATCTATTCTGTTGTCAGCATGTATCAAAGTTTTCAAAAATGACAACTTCTTGTGATTATATGCTCTCGACTTGCTCAAGTAATCTGTCGGTCTGGGTAAGATGCACATGTTTAAGAGTAGTCTCGATGGACTGGCCACGTCTATGGATCCACAGTTAAATCTCTATCACCTTCAGATTCCTTTTCTGGAAAAAAAAAAAAAAGAGCAAGAGAGACAGAGAAAGAAAGAGAGAAGGAAGGAGAGAGAGAGGGAGAGAGAAACCTCAAGTTGAGAAAGAAAAACAAGAAAATTACCTACACAGGTGCTACCATAACAAATTTAATGTCTTCTCAAAATGTGAGAATTATTCTATGGAGAATTGTTCCTACAGAAATTGTTTTTTCTTATAGTATTTGGTTCTCACACCGCCTTTATCAAACAAAGTTTCTCTATAATATTGGCGTACTTAATATTTTGCTAGAATGATGTTAGTAAAGCTGATACCTGAATAGTCCTTTGTTCTCTTTCCCTACTATGTATTTTTCAAACACTAGTAAAGCCAGCAAGAGCTGATTTCATTCTCAATGTACCTCAATTCTAAGGACGAATGTGCTCCTTAAGAACAAGATCATGTAGTAACCAGTAACTTCCAACAAATTGAATCTTATCACGAGATAAACTAAAACCCAGAAAGAAATTCTAAGAGATCATTTAACATACAAAGATTACTTGAATGCATGAGCTAGTCAACACTGAGAAATTTCTTTAAAATTCTTTAAAATATAAATTTATCATATTCACAATTTAACTTTCAAGATTAATTCAATCAACAAAATATTCTATGATATTTCAAGAAATTCTCATCATTATTTATCGCCAGATGCCCATTTAACATTTTTAGCTAAAAAGTTTTAATTCATTTTCTACTACTAACATCCAAAGAAATTGATAAATCATTTTTGTTTGAGGATTCAGAATAAGGGTACCTTGAAGACTTGGCAATCTCTTGATAAAAGTTATTTTCTTTTAAGAACACAAATTACCTTCAATTGTAGTATAATCCAATGACATGAAGTTGAGATCTTTTCCCACTGTTTGGAATATAGCCTGCCAAAAGGAACCTTTGCATTACCACCAATTCTTTGTTATAGACACAAAATGATTAAAATCAGAAAGGGGATCATAGATAAACCAGAAAAAAATGGTAAATGATGAGAAACAAAGCATTTAAATTTTTTTAATGTTTGTTTATTTTTGAGAGAGAGAGAGAAAGAGGTGGTGAGAGAGAAAGGGAAGGCAGAGAGAGAGAGCGAGAGCAGGAGACACAGAAACAGAAGCAGGCTCCAGGCTCTGAGCTGTCAGCATAGAGCCCGTCCCGGGGCTCAAACTCACAAACCATGAGATCATAACCTGAGCTGAAGTCAGCCTCTTAACAGACTGAGCCACCCAGGCGCCCCAAAACTAAGCCTTTTAAAAGTATGGTGATCTGATTTTATAGGGAAGAATCACCCAAGAGCATTTTCTATGCTTCCAATACTCATTTCTCTGGAACATCTCTACGGGAGCATCCCACACAGGGAGTAAAGGACCCTTTTCCAATTTTTAGCTCCCAATCTCCACACCTCTGAGTGTCTGATGCCTTTTTCAGTGGGTTCCTATTCAAACACATTATCCATGGTGAGCCACAGATCCTTTATTAAAGACTTAATAAAGAGGGATAGATTTCTCCTATATTCCTTTCAACAAATAATAGCATTGTGTGTATGCATGAAATCTATACAGAAATTGATTCACGAGACACATTCTTACAATAAAATAAAATCTCTCAGATACCAAAAAAAAAAAAATTCTTTAAAGGTGTAATCAGAAAGACTCCCAGATCACAATGACATTACCAAAAAAGTAATGCACAGTTTAATACCTCACGATATCCACTTTCAAAGGAAAACCAAATTATTTGTAGACATATCTAAGAGTTCCTTCAAATTTGAGGAAAGAATCATTTAAATCTCATTAGGACCAAATTTTAGAAAGTAAAGCCTTATCCATAAGTAGCTTCTATATTTGCTAACTGATGTAAAGTCAGTTATGTCTATATATTTTATGAACACTTTAAGTTCCTTACGTAGTTTTCTTCTATTTGGCAAGCATAGGGTAGTTTATCCAAATAGAATCCCCTACAAATATACCTGTGCATTTGGCTGTGGATTCTTGAAAAGTAATGAAGGGAAAAAAATCAGAATGGAAAAGAAAAAGTTTTAGTAAATACTTATGCCACCTAAGTGAAGCAAGCTGTTATTTCTGGCAGGTGAACAAAAACAAGAAATCAATATAGGAAGGTGAAGAAAGATGTTCAATGAATTTCCACAGTGGAAATTTTTCAAATGACCTAAATGTGCACCAGTACAAGACGTGGTGTAACAAATGACCGACCACTTATGTCTTATAAGATTATGTCGCTATGGTCTTCTGCTTGCAGCTGAGATGGAGTAAGCTGACTATAGCCTGCCTCTCCCTTATCCTCACTACCACGAAAAATTCTGGAAAGTATACAAAAAGCAACTGTGGGCCCTGAAAAGTAAATAGGAGCGGGCAGATTGAGGACTGAAGTAAAAACCTGAATAATGTCTCACAACAGGGGTGGATTCTCATGTTTCCTTCCTTCCTTCCTTCCTTCCTTCCTTTCTTCTTCCTCCTCCTCCCCTCCCTTCCCCTTTTTTGTCTCCTCTCCTCTCCTCTACACTCCCCCCTCCCCTCCCCTCCTCTCCTCTCCTCTCCCCTCCTCTCTTTTCATTTCCTTCTTATTTTTTCCTTCTTTGTCTCCTAGTTTTGACTTGAGCCTGGACCAAGTCAGAGCTGCCCAGCCAGGGGAGACAGCAACACTCTGAGGGAAATCCCCATTTGTAGCCAGCAGATTGGGAAAAAGAGGCCCCTGAATACTAGAAAGTGAGGAATGGGTGGGAAATCCCTTCACTACTTTTTTTTTTCCTTCTGGCCCAGTCATGAAGGCAGCCCCAGCTGAAAGACTGAGAGGAGACTCTGACCACTGGAACAGGAAAAGGGCCATTTGCTATCTGAAAAACGGGGGTGGGGATTCATTTTTCTCGTTTTTCTCTCTGCTTCCCTCCAGAGGCGGGCTCGGTGAAATAGAACTGCATGACAGCAAAGAAGGAAACCTTGGAGAAACATGCTCTCTGTCTAGAGGAGCAAGAAAAAGGGCCCCTAGGAGCCTAGTAGATCCTAGAGGGGCACCTGGGTGGCTTAGTTGGTTAAGCATCAGACTTTAGCTCAGGTCATGATATAGCAGTTCGTGAGTTTGAACCCTGCATCAGGCTCCGTGCTGACAGCTCAGAGCCTGGAGCCTGCTTCAGATTCTGGGTCTTCCTCTCTCTCTCTCTGCCTCTCCCCTACTCATGCTCTGTGTCTCTCAAAAATAAACATTTAAAATAATAATAATAATAAAGATCCTTGAGGCCAGCACGTGTGCAAGCAATCTAAGAGAGAAAAGGAATCGAAAAATATGAATCCCTAACACTATATATGAACTGATATAAATCCTACTGTCAACCCTGAACTCTGCATATGCAGAAGAGAATCAACTCAGCATAGCAGTCTTTAACAGCTGATCTACTATATAAACTGCTACCTAAGTCCCTGGGAGGCTTTGAAAATTGAATTGACATTGGAACTAACAAACAAAGAAGGAGGGGCAGAACTTGTGGTATGAACCCAACTGGGTTGGCCACCCACTAAAACAAAAACTTCAATATTTTTTAAAAGATGTTAATAGGATCCAAAGTCTTACAACATAATATTCAAAACATTCGGGACATAATCCAAAATTACTCAACATACAGAGAACTGGGAAATGCTCATGATATTTCAAGGTGAGACGTAGATGGCAAGTCCTGAGATGACTAGATATTGGAACTCTCAGAGACAGATTTTAAAGTAAAAACTTCAACAAACGCCAAACAGAACAAACTCAAATGCCCAGATATTAGAATGGCATGGGAAATTGCCCACTATGTAATTTTATTTATTTTTAATTCTTTTTAACACTTATTCATTTTTGGAAGAGAGTGACAGAGCGCGAGTGGGGGAGGGGCAGAAAGAGGGAGACACAGAATCTGAAGCAGGCTCCAGGCTCTGAGCTGTCAGCACAGAACCTGACTTGGGGCTCAAACCCATGCGCAGTGAGATATGACCTGAGCCGAAGTCAGACGCTTAACTGCTGAGCCACTCAGGTGTCTCCCACTACATAATTTTAAATCTAGAACACAAAATATAAAACTGTATGCAGAAGAAAATCAATTGTGCACAAACTATGTAGATGAGACACCTACATTCCATATTAACAGAAAAATTATGAAATAAAATGAAACTGATCAATCTCTTTGTCTTGGGTTCATGTATTATCGGGGACAAGTCCTTTCTCTGACTCAAATTTGCCATTATTCCAGATTTTCTACATCAAATATGTTTTAGAAAGGTCTTAGACACCAAATGGTTATCATTTAAAAAACCCCCCTCCCCCCAAAATCAAGATATAAAACATTAATAACTAGTTTGTCTAAAGGGATGCTTGTCATAAAGTCCAGAATCATTAATTCTGTTATTGCTGCTTTTCATTGTCATTAATTCCAGTATTAGTATTTTTTCTCAATTATTCCCAAACACGAGGGCTTTGGAAATAGTTTAAATTACCTTTAAAAATGAAAGAAAATGCTCTCATTAATTAATTTATATCATTCCATACCTCAGATGGATGCTTCTCTAATTTGGGTATGCCATTCCAGACATTCTCGGGGTTCACTATCTCCTCCATACCATTTGAAAGGTTCAAAACCTGCAAGAGAAAAAAGATATTTAATAGAAATTGGTAGTTTCCAAAAACTGTAACTGATTTATAGAACATAGCAATCCTTCTTCAGATGAAATACCTCAAAAGACAACGAAAATAATTTTATTAAACTTCAATTTTATGCCTTAACTCAACAGAACTTCTGTTCAAAAAATGTACTGAGAATCTATGCCTAGATATCAAAGGTAGCTAAAAATGAGATCTCAAGTAGTTCAAAATTTTGTGGAGAAACAGGCCTCTAAGCAGATTGTTACAACGTGGCACAGACCTCTGTAGGGGCAGAAATGGGACTACAATACAGGTATAAAGTTTTTTTGGTGGGTGGGGAGGGTGAAGAGATGGAGAGACTTAGAAAATAATGCTAGTGAATGCTTCATGGAAGAGGCAATGCAAAATGGAAATGAAGATGCAATGAAAATCTTCCAAAAGTATGTGAAACTTGGGGCACCCGGGTGGATCAGTTGGTCGAGAGTCCAGTTCTTGATTTCAGTTCAGGCCATGATTCCAGGGTCATGGGATCAAACCCTGCATTGGCCTTCTCGCTGAGCATGGAATCTGTTTAAAATTCATTCTCTCTCTCTCCCTCTGCCCCTCTCTCCCTCTCACACACTTTCTCCTCTCTCAAAATAAAAAATAAAAATAAAAATAAAAGTGAAAATTAGCCATTTGGGGAGGGGGATAGGGTACAAGTGACTAGAGCTGCATTATTAAATATATCAAAGCAGCCATGTGGAATGATATATATAAGAAAGAACAAGCAATCTGAGTCTATCTAATGTAAGGTACAAAACATAAATGAGGAAACCTAAGACTGGAGACGCATATGGACATTCAGCCCTAGAGGGTCTCCAGGTCCTCTAGAGGACCATGCCATGTTAATGAGCTTGGCTTCTCTATCCTAGACCAGTGGTTCTCAAATTTCAGTGGTATAAGAATGCGCATTCCTGGTCTTACCCCCAGAAATTCTGAATTAGCCAGCCAGGGCAAGGTCCAGGAATCTACAATTTAAGAAACCCACCAGGTGATTCTGATACAGGTGGTTTTGGATCATTGGAGAAACACAATCAACTGGAATCCCCAACAAGTTTTATCCACAGGAATGCTGTCATCAGATTTGCATTCGACAAATTTCACACTAGTAGTGTAGAGAATCAACTGAAGGAAGACTAGAAGAAGTAAACCAACAAGGTTAGTAGAGTATAATCTAGTTGTAAAATAAGGGACTTCAAACTAAGGCAGTGGCATTAAGTGTAAAAAGTTTTAACTACAGATAAGAAATGGAAAGTGTAGAATTTGGTGACTGATATCAGAGTCAAGGGAGATGAAAGAGCCGGAGATGATTTCTTGCTAGGATGCTTGTATATGAACTTTGAGATGATTTTTGCACTGCACCAAATTACCAGGGGGAATGGTTGGGTAAACATCTGTTCAATTGCATTCTTTAGTCTGGTAAAGTTTGCTAAAATTTCCTTAACAGTCTCCAAGTATCTTTTGAGATAAAGTGCTTCCATTTGACTTACCCTTGTGCTTTCTTCACCTATTTCCAGAATCTCACATGTAGACCATGTGTTAGTTAGACTTGACCACACAACACATTTGGATCCAACAGCAAATCCTCTCAGAGTGTAAGTGTTCTCTGGCTGAGCTGCCAAATTGAATAGAGACTCAGTGCATACCTCTTAATCTCCGGATGTTAAATATACAAGCAACGCATTTTCTTATCTGCATTTCCTATTCCTATACAATCAAGGTCACAGATGGTCTGAGTTTGTATTTTTTCCTGGATTTTATTTTAAATTCTTCTATAATTCCTTATTTCTTCCTTTAAAAAACACCACTGTGATGGGATGTGTCTTTTAAGAATATGAATCTGATTCCTGACTTTGAACTGTTACTGTTGGAAGCTGGTTATCATTGCCACATGTGATACGGTCTATGGTTACAAGAGCCATGTCTTTCGTGAAGCAGCATATTACAACTTGGCAGACATCCTTATCAAAAAGCTATTACTTAATCTTATTAAAGTGTGGTAAGGAAAACTAAAAATATGGGGTAATATTTAAATGAATTATAGCATAGCCACAGAATGGAATACTATAGAATTAGAATATTTTGAAAGCATATTTAAGGGATTAAAATGCAGGATTTGACACTATGATAATATGATTCTATTTAGTTCTTTAAACTGTCTGTAAATAGACACACACAGGGTGAAAAGCAACAGGAAGGAAGTGCACTGCAACTTTAACAGTGGTGGGATTATGATGATTTGGGAGATTTTCATTCTCCCTAGACTACTGTTTGCTCTATTATGTATGATGGCTCAAATTTAATAATAAAAAATTGACATATAGGAGCGCCTAGTTCAGTCAGTTCAGCATCCAATTCTTGATTGCAGCTCAGGTCATGATCTCAGGGTTTTGGGATTGAGCTCTGTGCTGAGCATGGAGCCTACTTAAGATTCTCTCTCAGGGAGCCTGGGTGGCTCAGTTGGTTAAGCCTCCGACTTCAGCTCAGGTCATGATCTCATGTTCGTGGGATCAAGCCCCCATCGGGCTCTGCGCTAACAGCTAGCTCAGAGCCTGGAGCCTGCTTCCGATTCTGTGTATTCCTCTCTCTCTCTGCCCCTCCCCACTCATGCTCTGTCTCTGTCTCAAAAATAAATAAAACATTAAAAAATTTTAAAAAATTCTCTCTTCCTCTCCCTCTACCCCTCCCCTCCCCTCCGGACACATTCTCTCTCTCAGATAAAAAAAATTATAATAGTGATTAAAAAAATAAAAATTGAAATATAAAAAGTCTAACATTGATTATTAAAAAACTCTAAAAGTTAGGTATTTAGTGTAACTTTATTTATTTATTTATTTATTTAGAGCGTGAGAATCTTAAGCAGGTTCCATGCTCAGCATGGAGTCAGACATGGGGCTCAATCCTTCGACCCCAGGATCATGACCTGAGTCAAAATCAAGAGTTGGATGCTCAACCAGTTGAGTCATCCAGGTGCCCCCATTTCATGTAACTTTTAAATCTTATTATCAAAAAATAGCAATACATGTAATTTATTTAAAAATTAATCATAATAAATATTCTCCAATATTTACTCATGGCTGTTCTCTTGTTTGGTTAATAAAAGCTCCCCAAATCTAGCATGTGTTTAGGGGTTTCTAAATAAATGATAAGGTATATGCATGAACCAAAGAGTTACATTTGAAAATTCCGTAAAAATGATCCCTAGGCAATGCAATAATTTAGCATTTCATCCAGCCTAGAAAGCATGGTTCTACATTGATTTCACAACTCAATCTCCCCACATTTAAAATGCTCTTCATTAAATCCAAATCTGATTCTCTTTTCAGGTTTTAATCTTTTCCTCAAAAAATTAACTAAAAAAAACCCAGAAGACAAAAAATAAATAAGAATTATTATCTTTAAGACAAATAAGTATTTTTGAAAGACACTGAGTAAAAGTAAAAGAAATTGCATACCTGCAACATGATCTTGTAAAGCATTATTGTGTTTCCTTCCATCTCTGGATTCTTCTTCAGAGAACAAAGTCGATGATGAAATGGCATCTCTGTTTTTATGGTCTGTAAATTCTTCTTTATATACATTCATTTCAATTTGCATGTTGGGATTGCAATTCTTTTCATGTAGACTTAAGTGTAGTGTAGGCTGGTCCTCAAAACATTCTACACAACTTGACTTCCTTGTGTCTTCGGCACACATGGGGTCTTGGGCTTTCTGACTGAATTCTAGAGACAAAGGGTTTATTTTGTCATCTAAACACAGCTGAGCTGTGGGTAATTCTAGTTCTGGTTGTTTCTCAGATTCACAGTTGAGGGGAAGCTGCTCTGTAAATATGTGCAGGGTGGCTTCTGTGTCATAGTTTTGGGGGAGGGGCACAACTGGAGACACCAGGCTTGGCTCTTCTTTTTCTTCATCCCCGACTAGAGAATGCTGTAACTCAATGGATTCCAGTTCCAGGAACTCTTTTGATTCATCATCGGGAGAAAGTGGCACCTCAAGTGAGTTCAGTTCTAGTATCTCCTTTGTGTCATTAGCCGGTGGTAGTAACATGCTAAATCCTGTCATGAGATATTTATCATCAAACTTTGCTTTGCCAACCAAATGGGACTCTCTTTTACCTTCCAGTACCTCAATGCCAATTTTATCTTCGCATGGGTTTGTGAAAGCTTCAAAGATGTTGTCAGGGTCAGGGTTAAAGAATTTAGTTGGCTTGGCTTCAATAATGTTTAAGTCTTTTTCAATTCTTTCAGGGAGCTCATCTGTCCGTGCTTCCACATATAGTGTTTTCTCTTGTCCAGTTTTACTACTTGCTTTCTTAAATTCAACCTCAGGACTCAGGGATCCAAGAGCTCCCTTTATCTCTGGATCACTTTTTTCATAGGGCAGATCACTGTTACTAATACCAATCTTAGAATATTTCTTCATTTTCTCAGTAATACTTTTACCTTTGCTTTTCAAGTCAACAATTGCTAAAGGGATATTACAAACATCCCTTTTGATTTCTAATATTGTTATCTCCAACACATCTTCTGTTACTATTTCATAAAAATAGTCATTTCCCTCTTGAGGGCATGCACCTTCTGAAATATTAAATCCTGAGAGGCAACATGGAAAGGCTTGCATGGGAACCACCAAGAGTTCAGAAGGAATATTCCAGAGTGCTTTGGGGTCCACACAGTCTTCAAGGTTTCCAAAGTCCACAAGCCTGACAGATACAAGATAATCATCACAAATATTAGTGATAAGTGCTCTATAATAATGCCCGTCCTCTCTATATCTCACTATGCAAGGATCTCCAATACAAGGGCATTGGACACAACTTCTCCAACTTGTTACTTGTTCCCCGGCGGTTTGTACGTCTACTTCTAAAAACTGAAGTTTCTCAGTATCAGCAAACTGACACCAAAAATATTCGGGTCCATCTATCACAGTGGCATATGCTCTTATTGTCTTGATCTTTGGATTGTACCAGTTAAGAAACAGTGAATTGTCCATGTCTGTTTTGTTGACAGACTTTGAACACGCACCTTTAATTATTTGGTTAGAAAGTCCTACTTGAGATTTTTCACAAAAAGTGTATCTACTTATCAGGTCTTCTGCTATAAGCCCATGTTCATCAGCAAGAATAACTTCCCACCTGTCTTGAAATTGAACAAATTCACATCTTACTTGAACCTCATCTGTCTTTTGGGAAAAGTAATGCATCATTTCCTTACAGTCTAAAATCTCAGGAACCCTAAGTCCCTTCAAGGAGCAGTGAATGCACAGTGCTGGTGCCAGTGCGTTAATAAGGTCCAGCTTACCTATCTTGTTAGTGTGGACCATGGAAACATTGCCATAATCTATAAACTGTACAGAGAGAAGGTCATTGGGTTGTCGTCCCTTAACCACAGCACGATACCATAAATTGTCTTCGGGAAAAACGGCACACACTACATCTCCTCTCTCCAAAGGTGGACCTGAATAAAATTCTGGCCTGGTCCTAATATCGTTTAATCTCTTTGAAAGACTAGTGATTTCAGCTTCATCTTCTGTTAGTTGAACATAAAAGTCTGAAAGGTCATTTATATGGGAAACATAGACAACTGTTTTAAAGCCGGGCATTATAATCTTCTGAGGGAGCTCAGAAAATTTTAGAGGCACATTTTTGGGATATGAATCTCTTATGTTTCTCTCTGAAAGGGTAGCTTCTAGTCTTGTGGCTTTAAAAGGTGGCTCAACAAAACTTTCTTCTTTCTTCTCGGTTGTGAATGGACACACCTGATTATCTTTATGTCCCACAGAGTCCTGATACTGAGTGAATAAGTTTGTCTTTGTCCAACTTTGTAAAAGCTTGGTTTCCCTCTGTGCTGGGCTGGTCTTAGATTTGTGTGATTCTTCCAAGATCTCCAGACTACATAATGCAGAGTTCTCTACTGATTTACTTAAACACCCTGCAGGTAACAAGTTCAGATGTTCCTTCTTTCCTTCAAGGGATTCTGTTGCGGTGAGGAGGTCTTTGCTTTCTTTTTTTTTTCTTGTCCCACTTTTGTAGCCAAGTAATGCTAACTTCTCATTGATATTTGTGTTGATTTGAATATTGTCATCATAGAGTTCTATAATCAGTCTTCCATCTGGATCTTTTGCTACAACCAAAGCCTTCAGTGACTTATCTAAAACAGTCTCCTTGAACCATGCTGTAATTTCTTCTGGTATATGATCAGGTATGTCAGACAATGAACATTTAACAGCTTGCATGGATAGAAGTAAGACATCATACGCATCCCTAGGTATTGGAAGCAGATCATCATTTGTTACTACATAAATGTTTCCAAAATCAACAAAGAAGACTTTATTTGGTTCTTTTTCTACTGTTATTGCCCTATACCAGTTTCCATCAGTGTACTTGGCAAGGCACAAGTTTCCAGGGAGCAAGGTGGATGTTTTTAAATTCAGTAGAACTTTACTTAATTGTGTAATATTACAGGACAACAGTTCTAAAATATTTGCATTTCTTCCCAGCTGGCAATAAAATGCCCAAGGGTCATCAACATGTGTTATATACACCAGTTCTTCGCTGCCAATTTTCATATCATGTGTCGAATAGTAGTAAGAATGTAGTTGAATGGAGGACTCCAGGGGCTTCTGAAGTTTAACTGGCCTTGCAAGTCCCTTTTCTACCAAAAAATGGCATGCGCTCTGGAAAGGTGTTAGTAAATCTACAATGTTAAACAGCTCTTCATCATGCGCTGAAGCCAAAGCAAATATTGTGCATTTTAATTCGAGATTGTTTTCCCATGCATTGTCTACAAATTCATTAAAGGCTTGGACTGCCTTTTCATCCCAAGCAAAAGGATTTTGACCAGTTGGTTGAATTAAATTATAAAGACTGCACCGAAAAGCCTGAGCCTTCACCTTGAGAAACTCTTCGCTAATTGAGTAAATATTCTTCACAGCTACTATATCTTTGTCTCCATAATCTACAAACATTACTTGGATATGCTCTGAAGACTGTGCCCTGTGAATCACAGCTCTGGACCATTTTCCATCTACTGTTCGTTTTGCCAGACAAACGGGGGCATTTCCCTGGTAGGGAGCAGCTGTGTTCTTGCAGTAGTCCTGGATATTACACATCAAAGTTTTAAAGTCTTGAACGTTCCTGGTCAGCTGGCACCAGAAGTAGCCGGGGTTTTCAACATAAGACACTTTGACTTCTACTGTACTTCCAACTTTCATCTCTCCTTTATAAGAAGAGCATGGCTTAATTTCCAGGAAATTCTGCATAAGAGGAGAATAAACAGATACTCTCTTCTCTTTTTCCTGCACAGCTAGTCCAGTTGGGATACCCGTAGCGACTGGTGGATCAGTCAAAATTTCTGAAGCGGAGGTAGTTGGGTTGTTGTCTCTCTTGGCTTTCTGTTCTACTTCTCCCCTCTTGGCAGGAGCGATTTTGTTATTCACAGCAGTAAAATGGTTTGAAACATGCCCTGGAGAATGGGCACTTAGGGGAATTCTCTCCTTCGTTTCAAACTCCTGATACTTGGCATACCCAGCTTGAGCAATGACCTTACTAATGTTTTCTTCCCCTGTTCTTGATTCATCAAGAATCTCAATAACATATTGCTTATCCCGCTTATCAAGGACATGGATAACTAATTCTTTGTGGAGCACAGTCTTTTTAAAAAAGGAAACTGCCTCCTGGCTCCAACTTTTCCCCAAAGGCCAAATATCCGCCAGCGTGCACTTCAGAGCCAGTACTGGCAGCCGCCTAAACTGAGGAAGCAGCATCCTCACGTCATACCAATCCACGTTTTCCAAACTGCCACGGTCAACTAGGAATACATCCACACTCTTGTCGTCCAATCTGGTGACCACAGCCCGATAATAGCCATTTTCTTTCCATCTGACACAGCAAAGGTCATCAGGTTCAGGTTTCAGCACTATACCCTCCAGCTTCCTTGCTGAGGAATAGAAACTGCACATTCTCCTCATCAGTTTGCTGAAGGTGCCATTGTGCTTCCTCAACCGAATCCAAAACTCTGAAGGATTTTTAACAAACTCTACCTGGGCATCATAGAAGGCGTTTATCTTTAACCTGGTGGATCTTAAGCCTGGGAGTGGAATCTCTTCATCCGCTTCTTCAGCAGGAGACTGAGACTGAAAAGCTGTTACTTGTGGGTCCTCCTCCTCCTCCTCCTCCTCCTCTTCCCCCTCCTCCTCCTCTTCCCCCTCTTCCTCCTCCATTCCCCGGCTCTGCAGGAATCGGTCCGCCAAGCAACAGGACCTTACTCCGAATACACAATTAAGGTTGATCCCATCTTCTCCGTACAGAGTGACGTAATACACATGCTCAAAGGAACAGTAGAATTCAATCTTTGCATTCACCGCCTGGCCCAGGATCAGTGCCTTCAGGTCACCGACCTGTGACCGAGACCAGCCTCTCCCACCGTCCCAGAGTCCATACAAAGCACAGGGGTAGGTCACCACGGGCATTCGAAAATACTCGGACAGCAAGTATCGGAGACTACTGCAACTCACTAACTCCTTCCTTCCGTAGTCTACGTGGAGCACCTGGGCACAGCGCTGGGGCCGAAAGGTCTCAAGCAAGAGCGCTCTGTACCAATGTCCGTCCAACCCACAGGATGCACACGGAGAGCCAGGCTTGTCTGGGCTCTCCTCCCTCTCCTCCCGGGGGGCACTGGTAGAGTTCTCATGCTCCGTCCTCGAGGAATCCTGGTAAATCTGCGCCATGCTCTCGGACAGGCGGTGGATCTCCTGCGAGAGGCTCCGGAGCTGGCAGTGAATGCGGTGGGGGTGGCACACCTGAGTTACCACCACGGGCTCCGTCACGCCCAGCTGCAGCTGCGGGTAGAAATAATCCAGGCCAGGGCGCTCCTGCTTGGGGGGGACTCGCGAGGGGACCTGGGCCCCCGAGCCTGTGCTGCCGGGGGCCACTGTCAGGTAGCCCTCGAGCAGCGAGCGGAAGAGGCTGTCGGGCACCTGGCGGGCCAGGCCGAGCTCCTGCATCTGCTGGGACAGCTCTGGCGCCTCCAGGAGGACCAGGTGATGCAGCAGCAGCACGTCCAGCACGCGCCCGTGCACCTGCTTGCCCTGCAGGCCGCTGAGGAAGTCCACGGCTCCGGGCGGCCAGTGCTGGGGCTCGCCGCCGCCCGCCGGCACCAGGCCGGCCAGCACGCAGCCCAGCACCTCGGAGGGCAGGTGGAAGAAGTCGCTGCGCCCCGGCGCCAGGGAGTCGGCGCCCGCCGTGACGAAGCGGCCCTCGTCCAGCAGGAAGACGCGACTCTCCTGCGCCTGCTGGCTGACCACGCGGCAGCGGTGCCACAAGAGCCCCACCTGCACCAGGCACAGCTCGCCGGGCGAGGCCGAGGCGCCGCCCAGCGCCCACGGGCGGCGCGTGGCCGCCGCTTCCTGAATCTCCCGCCTCAGGCGCACGTACTCCTCCCGCCGCTCGCCCACCAGCCCCCAGAGCTGCACGGGGACCACCTCGGGGCACACGTCCACGGACGACACCCGCAGGACCAGCGAGGTCCCCGGGGTGGGCAGCCCGGGCGTCGAAGACATCTCCTCGGCGCGGCTCCGCGCCGGCCCCCGCGTCAGCCCGCCGGCGGCCCCGCACCCCCGGGCCGCAGGCCCCGGGCACAGAGGGACGGGGAAGGACGCCCGGCCAGGCGCCCCCTCGGCGAGGTCCTCGACGCCGGGTCTCCCGCCCTGGCGCCGACTGCTAAGACCGGCGGCGGGACCAACCGCCCGCGGGCGCGCAGGTACAGCATTAGCCGCGCGCGGCGCGCCGCTTCCGGGCGCGGGAGGCGGGCAGGGCGGGCGCGCCGCCGGCGAGCTGGGCCCCGGGCGGGCGGAGGCGAGGCCTGCGGGTTGGTCCAAGCGGCTGGGAGGGCCGTTCCCGGGGCCACGCGGCGGCGGGGTCGCGACCCAACCTAACTTTGGAAGGCGCGCCTTCCACGGTGGAGGGCGCAGTGGGAAGGCCTGGCGGAGGGCGGGCTGGGGCCCACGGCGTAGGGTGGCTCGCTTTCCGGCGGTCCGCAGGGTGCTGATAGAGCCCCGTGTGCCTGCGCCGAGCTGGGCCCTGGAGGAACGGGAAGGAGACCTGGAGGCGCCGAGGCCTGTGCCCTGGCGTTAGGGCCCACGCTCCTGGGCCCAGGCCGAAAAGGCCGGGATGCCCCTGCGCCCCGCGGGCATTCAGTGTTGTGACCTTGAGCACGTTGCTTACCCTCTTCAGGACTCTATTTAGTCGCTTGAATTGATCTGGTCATTAGGAGGGTTTTAATAAAGTATGGATGTAAATGGAGACTGTTAAACCTTCCCCACAATTACTGGTCTGACTTGCTCTGGCTTTTTTTTTTTTGACCTAACTCTGGCTTCCCAATTTTGCAGGCATGCATTCTTCTTTTACTCACAGGCCTAGCGCAGAACCAGACTTAACAGTAGGTCTAGAGGAAAGGAAGAAACGTGACTCGGTATCTTGCTGTATCTACTACCACAGGGCGCCTCTCGGCTGGACTCTTGTTCTGTTTCCCCCATTGAAAGGAGACCCTGGGAAGACTGCAAGGAGGAGGAGTGGAAGGGGAAAGTGCTGGAGGGGGACTGTGAGTAGCTCCCAGACATATGCCTAGAGTAGATTTTTGTTCATTCGCAAAGTCAGCCACGTTGGTAGGAGTTTCTCATGTCACCCCTTCACATTTTGAAGTTTCATCAAACAGTGCCTGGGTGGCTCGGTCAGCTAAGGCTCAGGTCATGATCTCAGGGTTCGTGGGTTAGAGGCCCCAGCTTCTCCCATGCCTCCCGGCTCTGTGCTCACAGCTTAGGGCCTGGAGCCTGCTTGGGATTCTGTAGCTCCCTCTCTCTCTCTGCCCCTCCTCTGCTCTCTCTTTCTCTCTGTCAAAAAATAATTGTTAAAATCTTTTTAAAAGAAAAAAGAAAAAGAAATATCAAATACATTGTAAATAAAATCAAGACAGTTCCTACTATAATCTTGGTCTAACAGTATAAATCTCAGCATTTTCAATCTATCCAGGTTAGAGGTAACCTCGTTCTGCCAAAACCTCCTGTGCTTACTTTTTTCTTTTTTAAAGTTTAAAAAAAAAATTTTTTTTTTAAAGTAAGCTCTAGGTGGGGCTTCAACTCATGACCCTAAGATCTAGAGGCACATGCTCTAGGGAGGGGCTAAGCATTCCATCCCCCCCAGCCACTCCCCCCCACCCCATACTTTTTAATGGCTTTCACATTGTGTTGCCATTGCCTTTGAGCTCTTTGGCATCCCACCAACTTAAACACTCCTTGTGGCAGTAATTGTTGGTTGCATTCCTGGAACCAAACATGGGGCTGAGGCAGTAAATACTTGCTGAATGAATAAATACAAGAATCATTTGATTTCTTTAAGAAGTTAGATTTTTACCTGATAAAGTCATCCTTGACAATTCAGTTTCATTTTCCAATTTTTCGTTAATGTTTTATATTCATGATGGAAGAAAAATAAACATTTGATTTAAAAACATCTAGCAAGGTCTAGGGGTGCCTGGGTGGCCGTAGGTTAAGCGTCCAACTTCGGCTCAGGTCACGGTCTCACGGTTTGTGGGTTCAAGCCCCCACATCAGGCTCAGAGCCTGGAGCCTTCTTCAGATTCTGTGTCTCCCTCTCTCTCTGCCCCTCCCCTGTGCATGCGCACGCATGCGCGCTCTCGCGCGCGCGCGCTCTCTCTCTCTCAAATAACGTTAAAAAAAAACTAAAAAATTAAAAAAAAATCTAGCAAGATCTAGCTCAAATGTCTCTTCTTCATGACTCTACTATTCACCCAGGCAGAACAAGCCCCCCACCCCCTTTAACATACCTCTGTTACATTTCGTTTTTGTGACATATGATCTGCCCATCATGCCATGCAATTGTTTACTATCTCTCCTTTTTACCAGAGTGTGAACTTCTTGAAGGCAAGAACTCCTCTCATATTTTTATATTCTCAGTGCCTAGCACAGTACTGGGCTTTTAGCATGCAATGAATGTTGAACAAGAGAATCAGCAGATTACCTGGCACTGTGTCCTTTATTGTGAAAGGAAGGAGTTGATTATAAAATGGTCTTATCATCATCTGGAATTGTCTGATCATCTCATGGAATAATGGAGATTTCAATTCTCGATTTCAGCTCAAGCAGTATGATCAAACTGTTAGAGAGACCACAGGGTCATAGACATAGGAAATGACTTCTGTTTTCCATTGAACTTGTCTCCTAACCTCCTTCCATGGCTCAGGGCCTTTACCTCTGGATGTCAGGGCGAATCACGTGGTTGTTTTGGGCTGAGAGCCTGTTCCTCTCATCCTCCCAGATGTTCCCAATGCCCCCCCCTCTTCTGTGTCGGGGGAGGTAGCTTTATTTGCCCTGCATTGCTCTGCTTCTGGACAGTGAGCTTTAAAAATCAGACCACTGCGCTGTGAGGATTAAGCTCCTGCCACCACCATCGATCTCCAGAACGTTTCCCTCATCCCAAACTGCATACCCATTAAACACAGAGTTCTCATTCTCTCCTGTTCCAGCCCATAGCAACCAATATTCTACTCTCTATGAATTTGGTTACTCAGGTATCACATATAAGTAGGATCATATAATGTGTCCATTTGTGTCTGGCTTACTTCACTCAGCACAATGTTCTCAAGATTCATCCATGTTGTAGCATGTCTCAGAATTCCCTTGCTTTTTAAGGTGGAATAATATTACATTTGTGTGTGTACACACACACACACGCACGCACGCGCGCCACATTTGTTTATCCATTCATACATCATCTGTCAGTGGACATTTGGGTTTCCACCTTTTGGCTATATGAAAAATGCTGCTGTGGACATTGGTTTACAAGTATCTATCTGTTCAAGTACCTCATTTCAATTCTCTTGGGTAGGTCCCTAGACCTGGATTGCTGGGTCATATGATAATGCCAAGTTTAATTTTTTGAGGAACCTCTGTACTGTTCTGTATACTTTTACATTCTCACCAGCCATGCCCAGTTCCAGTTTCTCCACATTCTTACCAACACTTGTTATTTTCTGTTGTTGTTGTTTTTTAATAGCCATCCAAATGAGTATGAAGTGGTATTCATGAATTTTGCATCTTTGTTCATAAAAGACGTTGGTCTGTAATCATCTTTTTTATAAATTGGTTTAAGCATTTGGGACAATAAATGAAGAAAAAAAGAAGTCAAGGCTGTTCTGAGGTTTCTTGGCTGTGTTAGTGAGTTTGGAGTGCAACAGAGAATTCTGGAGCAGGACCAGATTTTAAAGGGCAGGGAGGAGGAACTTGTACCAAAAGTACTGATGTAATTTTGGGACATTTCAGCTCACAAGGACTGTGGCCCTCCCGGAGGAGGTATACAGTTGGCAACTGAGAGTACATGACTAAAACTTGAGAACCGAGCAAGAACCAGGAAGACAGATAATGGTAACAGCCACCATTTATTGAGTAATGATAAACATTCAGGAATTCCCAGCCTTAGTAGCTGAAGTCACAGAACTGCATGGCTCTCCCTAGAGAGAGAGTGAAAGTTGGCAAGAAGGCCAAGAACAGAACCTTGAAGAACCAAAATGTAAGTACTGTGCAGCAATGAAATAGCCAGTAGAGACTGAAAAATAGTAAGCACCAGGAGACAGTAGTATTTAGAAATCAAAGTAGAATATGGTATTAAAAAATGATTCTCCAGTGTTTTAAGGAAATCCAGTGTTATTTTCCTCTTCCATCCACAGCCAGTGAGCAAGTCCATCACTATAATTATTACTTATCCTTCTCGGTCACAGCACAACTGAATTAACAGGAGAATCGGATCAATAGCAGGGCTGGATTTTTTGTAAGTTAATTCATAGTGACAAGGTATGAACATCCTTTTTTGATAATATTTTAAATCTGAGGGGCACCTGGGTGGCTCAGTCAGCTAAGTGGCCGACTTCGGCTTAGGTCATGATCTTGCAGTTCATGGGTTCGAACCCTGCATCAGGCTCTGTGCTGACAGCTAGCTCAGAGCCTGGAGCCTGTCTTTGGATTCTGTGTCTCCCTCTCTCTCTGACCCTGCCCTGCTTGTGCTGTCTCTCTCTGTCTCTCAAAAATAAATTTAAAAAATTAAAAAAGACTCTGTGTCTTCCTCTCTGCCTCTGCCCCTCCCCCTGCTCACGTTCTGTCTCTCTCAAAAATAAATAAAATAAACATTAAAAGAATTTTTTTAAATTTCAAATCTGACATCTAAATGAAGCCAGTTTTTAGTTCAATTGTGAAAATCATCCCTAAATGTATTATTATCACTTAAAAATACCATCAGGGAAAAGCCGCACCAGGACACAGCAAGACCTTCCACAACCAATCAGACACATTTAAAACATTTATTTCAAAAATCAGACTAATGCACTAATTTACTCACACATATTCCTTTTTGTTACCAGATATTTTCAGCAAACAGACATCTTTAAGCCTCTTCATCTGCTTTTATCAAACCTTCAAAGTGGCTCCTGCTGCTGTTGACAAGCACAGCAGCCTGCTGGGGGCGACGTGTGGGGAGAGAAAAATAATCATGTACTCCTCAAAATTCAGAAATCATAAAACACTTGAGCGGGTCAGTGTGCATTCATATGGCACCAGTGGAGGCCAAAGTAGTGATGTAATTTCCACACACGCTCTAAAATGAAGAATACAGAGTTGTCACATTATGAACTATTAACTCACCAAATATTTTGTGTTAAACTATTAAACCCTAGATTGTTGTGGAATAGCTTTTAAACTGACGAATACTTCTTAAACATTGTAATAATTACATATGTTTAAACACACACGATGTTTTGAAAATGCAGTTAAACACTTAGTATGGTAAAAAAATCTCATGAAATCAAGTGTTACTGACCCAATGCAATTATTCTGAAGGTAGGAGGAAAACAACATTGGAGTTTTTTAGGAATAGGAGGTCTTTAGAATTCATGCTCAATCATTCCTCCACATTACCTGGCATTAAGTAATCATACATATTTGTTAATCATTTTTAAAGAATTCTGTGTGTGCATAGATGTTTTTCTCTCTCCACCCCCCAAAAATTCTCTGGATGCAACAAATACCTTCTGAGTGGCTTCTGTTTGGAGTTTTAAGATAAACAGAGATGTATTACATGGTTCTTGCTTGCAAGCAGTTCATTCATTCTGTACAGGAGAAGCGGGCAGAAATCCATATACAGTCATAGATCCTTAGGAGCGGAGGCAATGGGAGCACAGAGGTGTTGCAAACGTGGAAGAGTTCAGATCATTCTAGATATTAAAGTCGGCTCTAACCCCCACGTGAGGATGAAGGGGCGGTGGTGACAGGAGGAGAGTTAGGTGGAGCGCACAGTAGGAACGTGGCATGAGAAGCACCCAAGTGAAGAACAGCTCCAGACGAAGTGGAGGAATGCCTTTGCAAGAAATAGAGTGCAGGTGTGCAGTGAAATGCAAAGGTCAGGAAAATGGCTCAGAGTCAGACTGAGAGGGGTTTGGATGTGGTATTAAAGATTTTTGCCTTTATTATGTGTGTATGAGGAGCAGCTGAAGATAAGAATGTAGGGTAACAGGTCAGAGTTGTCTGAAGGAAGAAGACGCTGCCGCTCTGTCAGGGAGGATTTCCCGTGACATGGGCCATCTCTATAAAAATCTGTATTATACTTTAAGGCCTGAGTAAACCTTAACCAAGCTTGAAATAAGAGAAGTTAATCAAATCCAAGAAAAAGCAAATCCCAACACAAATTTTAATCCATTTTTTTCCACATCATCAGTAAAATGGCCTCCTTCAAGTATATGCAAGTTAAGATTCTAGAAGGTTCTAGAGTCCCATCATTTCATCTTATAAAGAAAGGAAATCAGGAGAAGTGAAAGGACTTGATCATAGTTATACCACTTTGTCATAAGTAGAACTTGAATTGGATAAAGGTCTTTAGAATTCATGCTCAATCATTGCTCCACATTACCTGGTATTTAATAATAATAATTATATGTGTGTGTGTATAAATATATATTATATTTGGTAATCATTTTTGAAGAACTGGTTTAACTGGGGAGAAGGCAATTGAATACCTCTATCCCCACCCCCAAACCCCCACCCCCAGCAATTTTTTAATCATCATGTATTAAAATAAACATTTTTTTCTAGTGGAGGTTTTGAGGGAATCAAACAGAGAAGAACATGTATAACTATTTCAACTGCAAACAAATGGTTGTGCTTAAAAAAATTGAAGCTGGCAGAACAGCATTTTTTTTACATTTAAAACCCCCCTGAATTTTCCTTTTTTTCTTAGCAAAGTGAAAGAAATTTCAGACTAGTCTTATGATAGACATTTTAAAAATTATGAAGACAAAATTGATTCATGTTATCTGTAGCTGTAATCAATTTTTGCTGAGTAACTAACAGCAAAGAAATGCTACTAATGAGTGTAAAGATGTATATAAAAATAAGACATGGGCCCACCACGTGGCTTATAATCAAATAGGTTTGGAGCACTTGATAAAGACATTTATCTGAAAGCAAATTTAAGAAATGTTATCTCTATTTAGATATATATGCTAATTTGCTTATATGTATAAAGAAAAAAGAATTGTACATAACTAAAAATCACTATGTATCTTTCAATTAGAAAAAAATCATTTGGGAAAAGAAAAATGTGGAAGCTATAAGCCAAACAAACTTAAATGGTAGTTGTTATCAATACTGAGGATAGACACTACATACAGTAATACTGTGAGAAAGTGAGATTGAAATGGTTAAGTCTTTACTGAAATTTTCATTCCTTTTTATTTACTGTGGATTATTCTGAAGAGGATCAAGATGATTTCAAGTTGGTAAAAATAAAGCAAAATTCCAAGATCCATTAATGAAAATGACTTCACTAGAAAAGTATGGAATGGGAAGAGACATATGTGTTGGATATAAAGGATCTGGTCAGATTGTGGAGGGTCTTAATGTTCAAGATAAGGCATGGTGACGCCATTCTATAATTGTGCTAAAGACCATTCAAATTTATTTAAAATGTACAAGACAAAAAAAAAATACCATAAAAAAATCTACCTTTGGAAGATTCAAGGGCACTGGACTGGGTTGTTGTGAAGATAACATAAGGCATTTGCTGTGTATCTAATTAGTATATAATAACTGCCAATTATAATAAAAATTTGGAGATCTGTGTTTTTATCCAGGCTCTGCTATTAAGTAACCTATGAGATGAATATCTCTACTTCTGTGGGCCTCTGTTTCATAACATGTAAAATGAGAAGGTTAAACCAGATGATCCCAAGGAGTCACTTCAGGTTTAAAAATTCCAATTATTTATGTTGAGTTCAGAGATCAAGAAACAATACTCAGTACTTAAGAAGGGTTTTTACCCCAAGCCCCTCAAAGCATAAAGCTAAATAAGTTTTTCATGGTCCAGTTTGCATATTTTGATCCAGTCTTTACTTAATTTTAAAAGTTATAAAACAAGAAAACCCAAGAGTTCCCCAAAGTGGTCCCAATGCACAACACTTGGGAATTTAAGTACACAATATTATTTTAAATATAGTTAACAACTCAATTCACACAGGTTGACAGATGCAATGGAAAAGTGGACCACCAACAGATTTTGATTAAACTCCATAATCTGAAAATTTCATAGAAAAACAATAAGCCACTGCATAGTAGTACATCACATTGAAATATATATTTAAAGTATACGTCCTCCTTTAAATGGCAGTGATTATACATTAGTGCAACCACAGAGCACTTGTAAACTTTTTTTTGTTGTTCAACATCACCCATGTCCATGACAACAAGTTCTACCCCACTGTCTTTCTTGGATCTAAGCTTCTTGAGTTTTCCTGTGTTGACAGTTATAGCCTCCCCACAACTGAATCATCTATCCAGAAATGCCCCCTATCTGAGGGTGGGGGAGCAGGTGGTATACAGGTCAATCTGAAGACATCTCTCACCTCACCTTTCTAAAATCAGAAAAAGGATTTGATCTGATGATTGAGACATAACCATATACCACAGGCAGTTTATACTTATCACCATTTAGGCAAGAAGTTTTGTCAAAACGGAGTTAAAAGATTCATGCTAGAGATGACTTCAGTGTGATTTCTTAGTTGTCTCTTTCGGGCCCTTAGTGTTAAGGAAGGAGACATAAGAAAGGATGCCCGTCAAAATTGGCTTTCATCTATCTCAGCGTTGCTTTTTAAATGCCACACTTTTAAAATTCAAAGGCTGATAATGATAACAACAATTTGCTTTATGAAAAGGACCTATCTACTTAAGCTTTAATCAAATAACTTGCATTTATATATATATGTAGAGAGAGAGAGATTCTCAGGAGCTAGCAGCAAATTTTGGTTGCAATTGCATATGTACCAAAGCAAACACTCTTCTCTGTTTTCATCAAGACTTGGTCTGTGGATGTCGGGAAGGCCTCAGCCTGTGCAGTGGAGTGCTAACCAAGAACACAGATCTAACTAAGGATGGGACGTTTGACAGAAAGGAGCTTCTTTCCTTGAAATCCAAACATTGTCTCAAATTGGCATTTTCTGTCCTCTTGGCAAGAAAAGGTACATCAACTTCCTTCACCACTAGGGAAATTCAAAATGTTTATTTATGAATTTTCATTCACCTCCCTTTAATTTACAGTATGTGCATGTTAACAACAGAAAAATGAATCCCCAAATTTCAATTGAAATACGGACAACAGTTTAAATATATTTCTTAATCACTAAGTATGTATGTATTCTTCCACATTCCTATTGTCTACTTCAGGTCTGAGCTGCTGTCTCCCTTTGGCACTTCTCTAAGTCGGCTCCTCAGCATAGAAGAGCATCTCAAACGTCAAATCTTCTCGCCCAAGGGAAGTGCTCAGGATCCGAATCTTCTTGAAAATTCTGTGCTGGGTCTCACTAGGTGGCCTTGTGTAATCCAACCAGAACCAGATTGCTTTTGAACAAAAAAAGGAGTCAAAGAGAACTTGGGTTTCCAGAAAAAAATAAAGTGCTGCCCCCTATAAATCACAGTCTCTGTGGAGTACAGTGTCTTCCTAAAGAGGTAGAAATAATAGGGGTGTGTGTTGTAGATGCCCATATTTCAATGATACTGAACACTGTATCTTTAAGGGCTGCATCTTTAAGGGCTTAAAATGGACTGACTCCACTCATCTCTCTGATTTTTTCATAAGTAAGCCAGAACACCAGTGACCAAGGGGTCTGAAAGATTAACCAAAGAAGTTAGTGCATATTTCAAAGCGATTATGAATATTCTACATATATGCATATACATCTTTGAATGACGAAGTCACTTTGAATCCACATAGGCTGAAAACAAATATTTTGGTATCTCACCTTTATAGAGCACTTTATAATTGACAAAGCATTTCCATATCTTATTTTTCATAGATTTCTCTGAACAATTTACGACAGAAAGGAAAGGTACTGATACCCCTATTTTACAGATGAGGGCTTAGCAATCGAATGCCTATTTACACATTATGGAGCTGGACTATAGGCTTCTGGCTTCCATTCTAGGGTTCCTTTCACTGAACCTTTACTAGCTAAAAGGCTAGGATTCGCCATGCCCAAATTCTAAACTGGGCTCTTCTACGTGTACTTTATATGTTGAGATGGACAAGGAGACATTTAAGACCTTGAAACTGAAGACAGATGATCCCCTGAGATTTAGATCATAAACTCAACACCTGATCTACCACAAAGTAGATATAAAAATTCACATTAACCATAGAAAAGAGCTTCTAACTCAGAGAGACATAACTATCTTAATAAAACTGTTATCAAAAGGAATTATAAAGGGATGGGGGTAATTCAACCATAGAAGATATAAACATGGAAGGAAATCACAGAGGAGACACAGGAAGGAAATGATCAGAGAAAGAGTGTCTTGGATCCAGTTCCTGTACGGTCTGGTTTATAGGTTATGTGTGATGTCGATCAGAGAAACTCCATTACACTACAGTCAAAATAGAAGCTTGAGCAATTAGACTATAAAATGTACTTGGTTACAGACTTTGTAAAGCAATATTTATGTCATGTGTTTAGAAATATGGAGTATGTTATACGGGGGACTGAGACTTTACCAGTAGATTTAGAACACATCTTGATTAGTTAAATGTGAGAAGACATAGACAAAATAAAGAATATGAAGCCATGATGGTATCATATTCTTGTGACCACAAAAATCAAGTGAGCCATGGATATAACTGCAATCAGTTCAAGTAATGAGAGTTCTTAGTTAAGACTGGACTATGTAGTCATTCCTAACTGTTCTGGTAATCAGTCTTCTGTATGCAAATTAACTAGGGATTGAGCAAAGAAAGGTCATACTAATTTTACGTAGTGGAAGGGACTGGGATTTAGTTTAGCTGGGTTATGAATAGGAGTTGGACAGGGAGAGCACACAACCACTAACAGGGGTAATATATAGATGGGATCCACTGAGCATCAGTGCAGGAGCACATGTGGGTGATGTATGTTTACTTGTTTCTTCTTCACTAGTATAGTTATACTGCTGTAAATAATCCAAGTGTATATGAACCCATGTGATCTGATCTGGCCTGACTATGGCCGTACCTGCTAACGAGTCATTCTCCATGCCTTTTACTGTAAGGCTGAGCACATAAGGGCTCTTGGGTGGACATTATTACATATTAAGATTTCAAATAAGCTCTTTCAGTTATTTTTCTGTGTTCAGCAAGCATCCTCCTGATTGTAACCTGCCTTCATGTACAGCTTGCATTTTGGAGGCACACTGTCCAAAGGACTTCAGCATCTGGATTACTTGCCAAGAGTGTTTCTCAATGTGAATGAGCCAATGCTGTGGTCTGATCATCAGTTTCAATGAGTTCAGTTAGGTGAATCTGTATTTGCAAGGCCAGTTTTCTTGGACGTTTCATAAATCAGGTTCCTAAGCTCAGGGTCATACACTGTGGCAGGTCAACAAGGCAGAGCCACCCTGGAGATCTCTGCTGGTCAGCCAGCTGTTTTAGGGACATCTCTCTATCACCACACACTGTTTCTTTCCCTCAACAACTTGTATAGCTAGCTGTAGGATCTTGAGAGACTGGCTATACTATATTAGTTAGGAGCATGAGTTTAGAACTGAATAGATCTGCCACTAATTCCCAGCTCTGTCACCTACGAGCTCTATGAACTTGAGCAAGTCTCTCATACTTTGAGCCATGTTTTTCTCATCTGAAAAATGAGGATAACACTACCTGTTTTACTAGGTTCTCAAAGACTTAGCACAGTGCCTGTCCTATAAGAAGTACTCTTCTTTCTCATTTATACTTCCTGAGTCCCATGCATAAGAGAATGGGTCTGATTTCAGTAGTCTGAGTATTCCTTTGGACTCGGATATTCTCTCTGCCCTCACACCTCCTGACCCTGATTTTTTAACCAGTGGCCTCACCATCCTCATAGTCTCCCATACTAAACACACAAAAGTCCAATTGACTTTGTTCCCTCCCCCACCTTTTCCATAGAGTCAGTTAAGTCCTGCGGTGTTAACCATAAATGTCTCTAGAATCTATCTTTGCTCCATTTTATAATCATCTCCTGGATAGACGACTGACAAAACTTCCTTTCATGGGTCCTGGCCTTAGATGTATCTTCTGTGTTGCTGCCAAAGTAATCCTGTCCCCAAACAAACCTCAGAACTCTGCTCCGATGGCTAAACAGCTGCTTGCTTGCCCCAGGGTTTCACCTAAACCACCACACTTGCCCCAGTGAGGTCCTTCTTGACCCAGTCCATAAGTACTTCTCTAGAATTCTGAGAATTCTGTCCTACCACATCTCCCCTGAGGACCTATTCTCCAGTCACACAGAATTTTCTGCAGTTGTCCAAAGCTACTGGGCCCACACATGATCTGATGCCTACACTTATGTTGCTCCCTCAGGATTTTCTTTATAAAGGCCTACTGATCTTTCAAAGCTCAGATCAAGTATACCTCTGTGGAAGACTTCTGTGCCTTCCCAAACAGTTAGAGCCTTGTTTACTTCACCATCCATGTTCCCAACACATTTTGTTTCTACCACTAGTAGAGCAGTAATACAAACTGCTTAGTAAGACCATGTCCTCTGGAGTCAAACTTCTGGGTTTGCTTCCCTGATCCCACGAATTGATAACTACCTAGCCTGGCTAAGTCATTTAGACTCTTTAAGCTTTTGTTTCTCCTCTATAAGAGAGATATGACAATAACCTCCTGAAGGAATGCTGGAAAAGTTCAGTGAGTTAATCCATGAAAATGATTAGCACAGTGTTGGTGCTGTTACCAAATGATGTAATAATGTTGACTGTATTATTTCTGTAATTTTAAGTATTTACATGTCTATCTTCTCCATCACATTATAAGCTCCTCTCATGCAAAAAAACGTATTCCTTAGTGCTGCCAGCACTTACGATAGTGCCTGGTTCATGCAGGCCAAATCACCGTCTTCCTTTCCATTAAGAAACATGCATAGATTTGAGATAATTTCAAGGTATAATCAAGACCATCAAAATACTGTTTTGCACTTGGGTACACTTTTGGATCAGATATTGCTGAGGGCTTTGGCTCTTAAATCCATGTTGGTAGATCCCTACTCTTGCTTGGTGATGTCATTTATTCTCAGAGCTTTGATTCCCATCTATATGTAGACAGTGCTCCCCTCTAAAGCCCATCCCCACATTTTCTGTTAGATCCAGATCGATATATGAAGCTAGTCATCTAGACATCTGTTCTTAGATGTCCTATGAGTATCTAAAACTTAACAAATCTAGAGCTACACTTGCTATTCTGCCACAAAATCTTCCCTACAAATGATCCCTATGTTAGGATCTGCTGCTCCAGTTGGGAATCTGGGAATGAAACCCAGATTTCCTGGTCTTCTTTGACCATTTTCCCCTCCATATCCAGCTATGCTTCTAGGTTCTTGCTATCTCCTAAATTATTTTTTGAATCTATCTTTTTCATTCCCCATTGGGATACATTAGTCCACACGATAATTATGTCTCATCTACTACTGCCCCTGGCCTTTCTCTAATCCACATGGCAGCTGGAATGATCTCTTTAAAAATACACATATCACCAAACCGGTGCCCCTCACTCTTCTGGGTCCTACGACCCTTCCCAAACTGATCTCTTCCTCTCTCTGGCCTCCCCTTGTCCCTCTCTCCTCCACCTCTCCATGCTTCAACCTGCTGGGTTTCCTACAATCCCTTGAATGCATCGTGCTCTCTGGCTACTCCCAATGGTTCCCTCTACCTAGAGTGTTTTTTCTGCTCTTTTTACCTGGCTCAGTCCTACTCATTCTTCAAATCTCGATTCTAAAGTTCATTCTCCGTGGAGGTATTCTTAATCTCCAGGCCTAAGCTATATGTACTTGCTGTATATTTCCATAGCACCATGCATTTTTCCTCTACCACTTGTCACTTCTAGTTTTATATTCATTGTTTGGCCTTATGAAACCAGCAGTTCCAGTGCTAGAGCAGGGGCTGAGACTCTTCTGTTCATCCCCCCAGACCAGTCATTGAATACAGGGTTTTGCATGGAGTAGGTGCCCCATTAATATTATTATATGACATCGTGTAAAGTATTGATTGGATTTCTAAATCCATGACTCATTCATTCTTTCAGATATGTTCTAACTTACAAAATACTTGAGCACCTTGTATTTATTACATATGTTATGTTACTTGAATAAGTCTAACTCTACATCTTAGTTTACCTCAGTAAAAAATAACATCCAAACCAAATAAAAATGACATAATGCTTTCTTACTAAGCAGATCTTTGTGGTGAGAAGTATAAAGGATAATGCAACATTTGCCATCAAAGTAACAAAATTTTGTTTGAAACAGTAACATTTCCATAGAATGGTGTCTAGCATAAAATCTTTATACCTGTCCCAAACTACAGTACTTTGACTGAATAGACTACTAAAGGTTTTTTACATTGCAGAAAACACTCTCTTCTGGCTTTATCACAACAGAATATCAACTTATTTATTTCTGGATATAACTGAATTATTTTGCTTTAATATACCAAGAAAGGTAATAGACTCTGAGGAGAGATAAAAACAAAACAAAAAAAGATACAAAAATGAGAAAGAATTGTGGTTTGGGGGGAGAGCCATGCTAAAAACCAGAAGAGAAGGGGGAAAATATTTACAGATTAAAAGCAATTTAAGTACAAAGAAAACAAAAACAAAGGAAAAACCTAACATTACCATTCTCAGCCAAGACGGTAAAAAGCCTTTATATAGACTCATGAATCCTTCTCCTTGAACAGCCTGAATCAAGCAGTCAGTTGATGATTTATACAAAAGTCCCCTAAAAAGAAAAGAAGACAGTTCTACTAAACTTCTTGTGTGTAAATAGATGTATAAATAAAACATAAATAAAGAGTAGTCTAAGGAAACTTACTATAAGGAAACTTACTGAAATATTTCCTGCTAGCTTAGAACAAATCACAGTAATGGTTCAATATATATAAATCACATCGTTTGAATTTAAAGATATTTTCTTGAGGTGTCTAAGGTTGACTCTTCTGAGGCATCCCACCCTTAGTCTTAGACTTAGAATTCACTCCATCTGATCTCTTCTAGAGAGAACATACTGTTTTTATATCAAATCAAATTCTCCATGTTACCTGTAAGTCATAAGCTTCTGAAGAAAGTGCTCTGTAAATTCTCAGCAGAGTATAGTTTCATAAACTCTTTGAAAACAATAAAATCAGAATAAATACCTTGTGTCTAAATAATATGAGCATTAAATTAGCTTATATCCCCAAATGTACAGTACTTTTCCATCAGACAAGGAGCAGGTGTTACATAAAAACAGTTTGCTGGTTGAACACCCGAACACACGTATCCATTTCTATCAAGAATAAATGCGGGAGATGTCTAAGAAAACGGTATTGTTACAGACATTCGAACATATGAGTGGCGAAGACTTTCTATCTACCTTCCTTGTTTATCTCGTGGTTGATTCATTATTCGGCTTTTGATGACATCAGCAGGTGTTCCCAGAATAGAAGCTACCAGTCCAGAACATAAACTGTAAATGCAAATAAATGAATTTGAAAGATAATAAACATAGCGGTTTCTAAATTTTAAGAAAAGGAAACTGCTATTTAGACAGAAAGAATGGAAAACGAAATATATCATTGTATTATTCTTCATAATAATCTTAGTTTAGCTTACAATCAGCGCTTAATTAATTTACTAATGAGGTAGAAAAAAGAAAAGCTAAAAATAACGTCCAGTCAACAGATATACACTGAACACCTACTGGTGGCAGGCACTTTTCTAGGCCATGAAGAAGCCACACACGATCCTGTCCCTGAGGCACTTAGTTGGGAAGAGGCAGAGAAGAAATGGATACTTTCAGATGCTGGTAAGTGCAATGAAAAACATAAAATGGGGCCATATGATAGGGAGTAAATGGGTGACAGGCAGTCGGGGAGAGGCCGAGACCTGAACGGTGAGACGCATCATGTGAAGGCATGGAGGAAGAATGCTGTGGGCAAGAGGAGCGGCCCAGGAAAAGCCGTGAGTCAGAAATGCTGTTGGTGTGCTTCGGAGACAGAAAGCGGCCAGCCTGGCTCCGGCGTCCCGAAGGAGGGAGGCCAGCCTCATGCACGACTAGAGAAGCAGGCAGAGATCAGTCCACGAAGACCATTTAAGGAGTCTAATTTTATTCTAGATATGAAACGAAGCCATTGAAAGGATCTGAAGCAAGGAAATCACCTAATTTGGTTAATGTTTAACAAAAAAGTTCACTCTGACCAGTTTAAGCTTCACTTTGATTTAAATATATATATTTTTTTGGTTTGTGGCCTTTATTAGAATATCATTTTAAAGAGCAATCTTTTTAACCTGAAAATTAGATCTTTAACATATAGTATTGTAATTATAAAAAATGGAAGCGTTTTTCAAGAACTCTTAAGTTTGTTAGTAAAGACAGAATGGAAGAACGAACTTTTCCTCCAGTTTTACAGTGTCCCATTTTCCTAAAACCTGAGTCAGAGAATAATCAGACTAAGTTATTTCAGATTAGGGCTGGAATATGTATCGCTGGAAATCTTATGTCTTATGTCTTTCTGAAAAAGACAGACCTGTTTGGTGGAATAGTATATGTTAGGCAGATTTACAGCTGCTGGGGAATCCATGATTCTTTGGTTAGAAGTGGGGTGTTTCAAAGACCATTTGGGTAGAAAGACAATGAAAAAGGAAGAGTGGCAGTATCGGTGGGGGGCTACAGGACAGACATAAATATCCTGCTCCTAGAGTAGATCATAACACTGGAGGAGACAAGTGTCTTGAAAGTTGAGAGTCTCACAAGATGACTTGAGTAGGTAGAAACGGGAGACGAAAGTCTCCCGGGCAGAGCGAACAGCATGAACAAAGATAGTGCAGGAAAGATGGTAAGAGTGGGTATAGATGTAATGCCTAGGTGTTCATGGATGGAAGTAAGAAGCGGAAGGAGGCTGAAATCCTGTTTCCTCTGAAAGAGGAGGCCAGACTATTGGCTACAGAAAGTACAGTGTAGCTCAGGAACACACATGGGTGAGAATTTGGAATGGAAAGGATGGTAAGCAAAGACATATACATAGATCACCCTAGAAGCACTAAGGATAACACTTATTTTTAAGGTGGAGAAATGAAGAAAAACTATGCTAGGAATATTAAGTTAAGGTAAATCTGAAACGAGGAATTACTTCTATCTATGTATCTCCCAATTTCATTGGTTTGACACTAGTAATATACTTTTGGGGTTCTCTAAATAGCATAAAGCATTCTGGAATTTGGACATATAATCAGAAGCTAAATGAAATCACTATAATGTTAAGGGCACTAGATATTTATAAAGTAAGCCACTCTAAAGGATAATTTGAGGGGCGCCTGGGTGGCTCAGTCGGTTAAGCCTCCAGCATTGGCTCAGGTCAGATCTCACGTTCGTGGGTTCGAGCCCCACGTCAGGCTCTGTGCTGACAGCTAGCTCAGAACCTGGAGCCTGCTCCTGGTTCTGTCTCCTTCTCTCTCTGCCCCTCCCCCTCTCATGCTCTGTCTCTCTCTGTATCAAAAATAAATTAAAAACATTAAAAAAATTAAAAAAAAAGGATAATTTGAAATTGTGTTGCAAAGAGATTAAGGTGCTGCTCCTTCCTGGAGTGTTCTACTTCCTGTCTAGAGTGTTCTACTTCCTGTCTCTGTCCAGAGCTCCAGCCCTTCAAAACACTTAGCTAATCCTATCTCCTTTGTGGGCCCATCCAAATGGTTATTTTTCCTCCTCTTTGAACGCTACAGTAAATAGTCACTTTCTTTCAGAATTTACCGTATGTTGTTTTTATACTTGTCTTGCTTTCCCTTTGGTCAACTCCCTGCAAAGGAGCCTGGATTACCTTCTGTACCCACTGCAGGGCCCCGCAGGTGCCATTATCATCAAAGATGCTCAAACGTATCTGTGGAACTGAATCTGAAAACTGATCACCAGAATCTGACCCCAGGAGGGTCTCATCAAAGTGCAAATATTTGGGAAGGTTTAATATAAAACATTCTGCATCTCTGTCTCTCCCCCACTTTAACTGCAACTACTTTTGAGAAAATTGTTCTTTGTAGGGGCACCTGGGTGGTTCAGTCGGTTAAGCATCCGACTTCGGCTCAGGTCATGATCTCACAGTCTGTGGGTTCGAGCTCCACATTGGGCTCTGTGCCGACAACTCAGAGCCTGGAGCCTGCTTCGGATTCTGTGTCTCCCCCTCTCTCTGCCCCTCCCCCACTCAGTTTCTGTCTCTCAAAACAAAGACATAAAAAAAAATTAAAAAAAAAGAAAATTGTTCTTTGTAAATGTACTGTCACCTCATTCTAAGGCTAATATCACTAGATTCTCAATCAAAAGAGACAAAAGGTTAGAATTTATGCCAAATATGCGAGAAAAGTGATATAGAAAAAAAATGAATCAAACCAAAATAATCACTTACCTTGATAAACCATGAGTCATGATATTGTCCTCAAGTGGTGTATTCAGTACCAAATAGTGTTTCACTGTATCATACGTGGTTAAATCTGGCAATTAAAAAGAAAAAGAAGGCTGGAATATTCATTCATTTGACAATGAATGTCTTTTATGTTATGAATACGTTAGGCTTGGGCGGGGGAATGAAAGGTACCCTTATTGTTCTCAAGCAGAGGAAAGCAAGCTATAGATGGAGGGGGAGGAAAAGAGGAAGAAAGACAGAAACTCAATTATATCCTTTGAACATCTGAATCCAGCTAAGCCTAAAGTCAGCTCAGCTGCTGGGCTTTCTCAGTATTTGAGCTGATAAATTCCTTTTTTTAATCCTAAATTAAGTTGAGTTGCAATTCTGTCACTTATAATAAAAGGTCTTGGCCATTACTCTGTTATACTTTTTTTTTTCTAATGACAATGAAAACCTGTTGGGTCTTAAAGAGGGCAGTGTTATATCACAACAGCGGAGTTTTATAAAGACTATAAACCTATAGTGAAGCACAGGGAAGTGGATTCTAAAGAGGCAAAAATGGATAGATACATCTGATCGTTCACTAAATGTGTGTCTACCATATGGAAAGCATTATTCTAGGCACTGGGGAAAGAGCCATGGACAAACTGAACAAAATTCTCATTCTTTGTTGAGGGGTGAGACAATGAACAATAAACCACATGGCATTTCAGATGGTAATTACTAATAAGGCAAAGAAAGGGGGATAAGACTATCAGAGGGCGGAGAAGAAGGATGTACATCAATTTTAAAGATGGTGATCAGGGAAGGCTACTTAATAACATCTGAGCAGTGACCTAACGAAAACATGAGAAAATTAACCTTAGCGATATCTAAGAGAAAGTATTCCAGGAAAACAAACAGTATGCATTATATCCCTGAGGCGAAAGTCTGCTTGGTCTGTTAGAGGAACAGCAAGAATACTGGTCTATCAGGAGCAGGCGTCAGAGAAGTACCAGAGTCCAGAGATGGAAAGCTGTGGGAAGCAGCAAAGATTCAGCTGCTTGGCCATTTTCTAGCCGGATATGTCACTCCCTGAGGGGAGTTGCAAAAATAGGCAGGGGAGCACCACTCCCTGTCAGGAGAAGCCAGAAGATCAAAGATCAACCGCCTGCAGGCAGGGTAGTATCAGCCCCTCAGGCGCTGTGCTAAAACACTTTAGTCTGGTTCCTCTTTTACTCCAGTCTTAATCCCTTAACCCTGTTTCCTAGCAA